>JADWQK010002111.1:0-75810 GCA_017933935.1 Sesamia nonagrioides | reverse complement strand
TTTTTTTTACCAGACAATAATTAATTTGCATAACCAGCGATGTTTGGTCGCCAAAATCACCTGAAATTATCCATACTAATATTATAACTGCGAAAGTAACTCTGTCTGTCTGTCTGTCTGTTACGCTTTCCCGCTTAAACCTCTCAACCGATTTTGATGAAATTTGGCACAGATAATCTTTAGACCCTGAGAAAGAACATAGGCTACCTTTTATCCCGGAAAAATTTGATATTCCCGAGGGAAATCTAAAAAAGCGCGATATAACCGAACTCCACGCGGGCGAAGCCGCGGGCGGAAAGCTAGTTAAAAATATATATGTAAAATGTACTGTAAATTTCGTCTATCGTAGTTCACTGGACTGCGAGGATAGTGTGAGGACCTATGTCACAACGAACCGGCGCTATAGCATTATCCTCCGACTTCCATATCAAGCCTGTCATTTTTAAAGATTGTCGTTTCGTCTAGCTAGGAGACCCCAACACCATGCTTTCCTATACACGTTATCTACTCTAGAACTAGTGTTCTTCACCTGCCATCGGCTTATTTGCAAACAGGGCCACCCCGTTGCCACTAAAGCTTTTTTTTTCTTAAATAATTATAAACTAGTGCTTGACTGCAATCCCGCCTGATGGTAAGCAGTGATGCAATCGTTGATGGTAAAGCGCACTAGTTTATTAAACCTATTCACTTAAAAAACTTCGGAATAGGAAGGATGACGGCAGTTGAGCGAGGTGATGCAATGTTAAACCCAAGACCAACACGACCAAACGATGCTGCGCTAGAGGGAGATTGATCTGGAGACTCTCCACGACCAAACTCCCGACACAACAACATTTGGCGCATTGTACCCGGCACACATCGCAACACAACTGCTCAGACCCGTCCTCCGTACGGCTTCACCAGACATCATTCACCGGAACACGACGAATCGCTTGGCGGCAAGACTTTGTCTGGTGGGTGGTAACTTCTGCCGGCAGCCGATGTTATGGCCTACCACCGAGAATCAACTCATCCTTTAATTTTTTTTTCAACATTGCCCCACATTATCAATAGGTAACTCCTGTATCGTGGGTGTGATAATAAATATTTAAACTTGCATACATAAATAGTCAGACCTGAAACAAATACCTGTAGGCCATACTGTAACGGTATTTACAACCGCCACATAAAAACCACGCGTCATGCTGACGTCACACGAATTCTACATCTCGCAAGCAAAGTTTACCGTGTAATTCTCATACATCCTAATATCAATCCTTGGGTAAGCCCGCCAGACTCAACACCTGGGGCCCTAATCTGCTATTTTTATAAATTTGTAATTCCAACACGATTCCATTGCCATTGTGCTTAAAAATTCGTAATCTGCTAGATTCATAATGATCGATCTAGGATCTCGGTCGTCTCGTAATTCTCGTAATGGAATGGTGATAGAATGACATTGCCGTACTACTCAATTTGAACATTTATTAATATGGAGAGAAATATGGAAAGTCATAATTACGCCATTTTATTAGTACTTAGATTACGAAACTTGTCAAAATCGTTCCTTATGAAATCACTGACTGACCATTCTGACACTATTGTAAACAGACTAGAGCAGACTAGAGCCCTTGTCTGGTCGGAGGATCCTCCCGTTCTATGGAGGATGAAGGACCTTTACATCCTGTTCCTCATACCTCTAAAATACGAAGATTTGTTCCATGCGAATCGAATCTGCAACATGCAGCGCAGCAGACGCTCGCTCAACCGTGCTCAAGCGTCTACCGTGTCGTCATTGACAAGCTTCAACTTCAAGCCAGAATTTTTTTTCAAATAAACCGAGCTTAGCCCGCTTCCTAATGCACTAAACGTCTTTCAATGACCTTGTGACCAAACAATAAAAAAAACCTGCCGAAGCTAAAGCCAAGTTCTGATTTCGTCAGTAAGCCCATGTCAACCTGAAAAATATCACGACGGGATTTTATCTATACTTAATATATAAAGCTGAAGAGTTTGTTTGTTTGAAAGCGCTAATCTCGGGAACTACTGGTCCGATTTAAAAATTATTTTCGCGTTGGATAGCCCATTAATCCAGGAAGGCTTTAGGCTATATAACATCACGCTACGACCAATAGGAGCGGAGCATAACTAACTCCACACGAACGAAGTCGCTGGCGGCAGCTAGTTATAATATACATAACAACAATGCTTCTTCTTCATCTTTAGCCTATAGAGGTCCACTGTTGGACAAAGGGGAGGCCTTTGTCCAACAGTGGACCTCTAGTGGCCTTTAGAGGTCGACTGCTGAAAAAAGGCCTCTCCCAAGACTTTCATTCCATTGGAGGGCATTGCCATAATCCCCACGCTTGGCAGGCGGGTTGGGGATCGCAGTAATTTGTTATTTCATAGAGAAGCGCGCTGCCCTGCTTCCTGCGTGAGAGTTCCCTTAGTCGCCTCTTACGACACCCACGGGAGGATATGGGTTGGTACTATTCTATGCCCGATACCACAAGACAGGTAATTGATTAACAATAATGTTTTCATGATTAGATGAAATTACCAATGTAGTTGGTAGGAATGTCGATTTTATACAATATGTAAAGAAAACCCTGTCCGATCCGTGAAGGTATTGTTAGGTATCGATAACTGATTCTACTAATGCCCACAAAGACAGGCTAAACTTAAAAAAAAAACCCCTAAAAAATAAATATTATTTCGCAAAAAAAGGTAACTTAATACATGTGCGGTACGCAACTCCTTAAGCGGGCGGCGGGGCGGGGCAGGGCACGCGGCTCCTGTGACGTGGTCGCGTCGCTATTCGCTTATAATAATACCGGTGTTGTCACTTTTTTAAAAATAACCAAATTTCGGAGAAATTGGAAATAATTCCCTGAAAAAAGGATTATTTCAAAATTCATTAGTATTGTTACTATGATGATTATGTAAAATTTTATATTATATTTGGTCAAGTGTTTACCTAACCTTTATTATCCTTATGGGTCGGACAGGGTTTTCTTTACATATTGTATAATTACATGGCTTCTTGAAGAATGCGAATTATAAAAAAAAAAAGTGTAAATAACAGGTAACAGGTGCGCTGCATGTCGTAGGTTCCATTCCCGCACGGAAATAATGACCTATATGACCTATAGGTTGTTCCGGGTCTGGCGGTTTGTGTATTTCCGAGTTGTTGTCGACGGATGCTCATCGGAGCCCATGTCGACCAATGCCGGTGTTCCTCAGGGGTCTGTTCTCTCTGCAACTCTGTTCCTGCTGCATATTAACGATCTGCTGATGCCCGGCATCAATGGGTATGCAGATGATAGCACAGTTGTGGAGAGATACCTGCCGAAAGCTCGGGCTAGTAAGGAATCAATCCGGTTCGAAAGAGAGGCTATCTATGCTAGAGCGTACGAGTGCTGCACTACAGGCAGTCTCCGAATGGGGCAAAGCCAATCTTCTAGCATTCAATGCCGCCAAAACACAGGCGTGTCTTTTCACCGCCAAAAGGAGCCCGTTCACCTTGGCTCCTACTTTTCAGAATGTATCCTTGGAGTGCACCGACCGCCTTCAGCTTTTGGGAGTTGAGATTTCCTCGAACCTAAACTTTGGGCGGTTCATTGAGTCCAAGGCCAAGGTGGCTGCCAGAAAACTTGGCGTCATCGCTAAGTTCCGGCGGGATGCTATATGATGCATTCTGGTGAGTGTGCAAGGGAATTGCATAATTTAATTCCCCCATCTCCATTCCACCATCGGACGACCCGTCGTACGGCGAGTTTCCACCCTTACGTTGTTATGTGTCCGGAATAAGCGTTTCGCTTCTTCTTTTATACCGCGTACATCGAGAGACTGGAAGAATTTGCCGGCGGCGGTGTTTCCGTCACACTACAATTTGAGTGACTTCAAGGCTAGAGTGAATAGTCTCTTAATAAACTAGCGCGCTTTACCATCAACGATCGCATCACTGCTTACCATCAGGCGGGATTGCGGTCAAGCGCTAGTTTATAACTTATAAAAAAAAATGTGAGCAACTCACTCAAGTATCAACTAACACTCACTCATTATCTACTCATACGTGAGTATGAGTTGATATGAGGTATTTTTAGGTTGGTATGAGGTTGTTGGTAGGAGCCAACACTACTCTCAAAACGGTGAAGGAAAACTCGTGAGGAAACCGGCATGACCTAGAGGCAAAACTTCGAAGACATGTAACCATTTACCAACCCGTACTGGATGCGGCCCACTGCCTCTCACCGAGGAGGATGCCTGTGCATGGGCGTAGCGAGGGGGAGGAAGGCCCCCCCTCCAGCAGGCGGGCAGGCTGGCGAACTGAGCGAAATTTATTTCACCTCTTTATTGAAATTTATTGAGCTAAGCTAGGTCATACTCTTAATTATGGTAATTATTGTTATCTTTCGCCTCGCTAGCAAAGTTTAGTGTTAATCTATGGTTTAATTGAGTTTAGCCAGGCTGGCGCAACTTAGAACAAAAAAATAGAAGTATGAAACGCATGGAAATTTTAATGGCGGCAGAACCTGTCAAAGTAGGGAAGTCAGTACACATTCAAATGGTTGCTATGACATCTCTGATTCTCTTGTTTTAGCCGTATAATACCGCGGCCATCTTTGCAAGCGATTCGTCACCGTCAACGTCAAAAAGTAAAATTATGTCAACGTCAGTTAATTACGAGCTATCTGTTGTTGTTTGAATCTGCTGTTTTAAAATTAAGTTATTTATTTAATTTTCGTATCTTACACCTACCCTAAACTAAACCCCCTACCCCTATGTATGCGTTATTCTGGGTCTTCAGCTACCTACATACCTACCAAATTTCATCGTAATCTGTTCAGTAGCTTTTGCGAGAAAGAGGTAACAAACATCCATCCATCCACACACACTCACAAACTTTCGCATTTATACCTAATGTATGAAAAAATCAATTCAGTCTAGGATTTTCTCAACCTGCCCCCCCTGTACAAAATCCTGGCTACGCCCTTGTGCCTGTGTCCCGAAAGTGGTACATATGATACAGATACTTTTCTTTCATATCTTTCAATAGCGCAGTATCGGAGCTACCAACGACGAGCAAATTTTTACATGTACATAATGTATAATATACTTGAAACTTCCACATAAAATGTCAGAATCTCTTGAAAATAAAAGACACATGGTACCAGTCACGTGAGGTTCGGGTCGGAGTGCGGCACTGGCTTACACCGACCGATACCATCTGCAGGGCGATTGAAATCATTTGGAAGCGTATTGCTAATTCATTGCTCCCTATGTTCTAAAAATATGTCTACTCAACAACTTAAAAAATGCAATGAATATGCTTGTATCGTCAAAATGGAATCTATTGCTACTGTGTATACTGAGTATTCTGAAAATTGTATTACGCAATTACCCTGCTGGTAAAAATCTCGTGTTTTGAATTTGATTCTATTTTTCAATAAGCCTAATATTTGACACCTCTTTTTTCTTTTTTTTTTGGCAAGGATGGGGAATCATCAAATGACCTCTCCCGCCCTGAGCGGAGCGGAAGGGCGTGTCAGACTTATTGGCTAAAAGCCACCCGGGTTCCTTCACTTGCCTGTGCACCAGGGCCATGGTTTCTCTTCTAACCAACCCGCAACTCTGACCCAGGAGGCATCGGTCTTCGTGGACCCCGTCACGATGTGCTGACATATCTTTCCGATCGCCGCCACGAGGACACGGCGGTGCTCTACCCAAGCCGGGCAGACCTCCACCGTGTCCTCAGGGCGATCCCCACATTGGTCACACCCTGGCGTTTCCTCCTGCCTTATACGGAACAGGAACCTCCCGAAACAGCCGTGTCCGATGAGGGGCTGCGTCAGGCGGAAGGAGAAGGCGCCGTGGCACCTCTTTAGCCACTCCTGAAAGAGGGTACTTACCGCCGCTACTGTGGCGTGCCCAAAATATGTGACACTTTACGCGGCTTTGAGAAAGTCAAGAGGGTGAGTGTCAATAATAGTAGCTAGCTACAGAAATATCGCGCTTTTGCCGGGCCGGTACTAGCGAGGTAGACCAAAGAAGTGCTGGCTTGACTTTTTTTTTTGATTCTTCTACCTCCAACAATAAGCAATATTGGAGCCTATTCTCATTCATTCTAGTTCTCACATTGATTCTTCTCGCACTTTCATCCTTCATACGTGATCTTTCTTTCATTCCATGTCCTCATTCACATCTTTTCTGGGTGAATTGCCCAGCTAATATTCCTATTTAGCTATCTCTGTATCTTTTCTTATGTCTATTTATTTTTTCGGGTGCACTCAATAACCGGGGAGCCAAAATCTTTATTCATATTTTTTTCTTTCTTTCTTTTTTTTTTCTTTTCTTTCCTTTTGTTTTATACATTTATAGGTACCTAATATATGCTATTTTACATAACTATTCCTTATACTAATCGACATTTCTTATTTTAAAACTTATTAAAAAAAAACTCTTTTATTCATTAATTTTATACTTATTCTAGGCTTATTCTATTTTACAATACTATTTCTTATGCTATTTTACAATTATTTTCCCTTAACTTGTAGATACAGGAGAGTACCTTATAATTTATTCTTATTTTATTGCTGTATTTAATCTTGCTTTATATCCTATCTATTTCTGCTATCCTATTCTATTGTACTGCTATTTTATGTTAAGCTATTCCTTAATATAATTCAATATGTTATGACAGAATATTTGCTGGTTTGACGTTGTAAGAGATGATATGCGTGCCAACAATCTCACACCACGGGATGCCAGAGATCGTGCGAAATAGAGGCGAATATGTAGGAAAGCGTACCCCGGGCTCCAACGCGAAAGCCGCGGATGCAACCGGGATTATAAGCCCCACAAATTGATATTGCGATTGGCGGCCATCTTGGTGACGTAGTCAAACTCGCACCGTCAGTACCTACCGTCCGGAAGATCATCCCGCGCTTACGTGCTTACGTGCTTACGCGTATCGAATACTTGTTAAAACTTTTTGTTTTTCTTATCCTGTTTTATTGTTTTTCTTGAGGTTTGTTACCTGTTACCCGTAGAAATGAGTAAGAATTTTATTAGAATTAGAAATTAACTGGTTAGAAAAAAAAAATTGTAATAAAAATATACTCGCTCCCTTGAAATTCTATAATGAAATGAAAGTTTATTTGTCAGGATATGGATGAGTAGGTATAAAGAGTGTACCTGTGTATAATGAAATTATAAAATACAAATAAACCCATTACCCTAGCTTATTAACTTTGTATTAACATTTTTTTGGCAACTGTCCTCTTGCCCTACGGATGACGTCACGCAGCTGTTATTGTGACAAGGTTCCATCGCAATATCAACATGCGAGGCTTATATGTATTGCTGAGATGATGATGACTTACAGAAATATTGCAGCCTATTTGCAAAAAAGTCTATAAAAGGAAAAATTAATTTACTTTCTGTACAATAAAGTTCATTTTACAAGTTCAAACATTTTTATAAATTTTTCAATAGTAGGTACTGATCATTCTGAATTCAACTTAAGTTCATTAAAATAAAGTTGATATTTGTGTAACTTGAAATAGGATTTGGCTATGCATCACAAGGCTTCTTTCACTCAATCGTAATTTTTTTTAATATTATAAACTAGAGCTTGTCCGCAATCCCGCCTGATAGTAAGCAGTGATGCAATCGTTGATGGTAAAGCGCGCTAGTTTATTTATATATTCACTCTAGTCTTGAAGATATTTAAATTGTAATCAGACGGGAAGTCCGCCGCAGGTAAAATGTTTCAGTCCTTCGATGTACAGATGACAGCACATCAACCTACTGCAATCTATCAGATTTCTTTAATAGATTTTCAACTTCATCTCTAAAGCATTAAGGCATAAGGTTGATTGGGAATATTTGACAGTTTCGGTTAGCTTGACATGCTGTCGTTCGTACGTGGTATAAAAAAAACACTTAAGAGAGAACTCTAGTGGTGCTTTCTTTAAACAAACGTATTCCGCTGTTTTCTTCGGGGATAATGCTTTTATAGCAATTATTTTTTTCTACAATTTTACACCGTGATTATACGTCCTCCTATCATTTGATTTTTTCCAAAACTTAACTGATAATAGAAATACAGTATGTACTTCAAAATCGCGAAAAATAACCCATTTCTACCGTGATGTTCAGATGGCCATTAGACAAACGTGATAAGTTTTTGATATAAAGAAAAATAATTGAGATCTGTCGTGTTTTGAAAAAGAAAATAGCGGGATACGAAACGTCTTTTGGTCAACGTTTTTGTAGGTAAAATCAGCCTGAGCTGTCCTTTTTGAATTTTACCGGGAGAGGTTGGAAGCCAAATTCCTCGGCATTACAGTCCCCTCTTAATTGTATAAACTAGAAATTTACTCAAAATCAATCAAAATCAAAATTGTTTATTTCAAATTAAGCAACAGTTGGTGCTTTTGAATAGTCAATGTCGGTCAGTCCAAGAAAAGTGAAGCAATTTAGCTTCACGTTCCAAAGCGTAGATCTCTATGGAGAAGAACGTGCAAGAAACTCCATGGACACTCTTTTAAAATCATAATATGGATTACATGTCTTCGTTACATATTTCTGTTCCGTCTCTTCTTATTTATAAAAATAACGAAAAGATAGAAAATATACTAAGGTTTTTATCTGATTACGAGGAAGTGATAAGTGCCCTTATCGATGCTTGATTGATAATTATAGATGCTTAAAGTGTCTGCTTTTATGTGAGTTTTTAACATTTATGTTTTTACTAGCTTTCCGCCCGCGGCTTCGCCCGCGTGGAGTTCGCTTATATCGCGATTTTTAGATTTCCCCCGGGAACATCAAATTTTTCCAGGATAAAAGGTATGTTCTGCCTATGTTCTTTCTCAGGATCTAAAGATTGTCTGTGCCAAATTTCATCAAAATCGGTTGAAAGGCTTAAGCGGGAAAGCGTAACAGACAGACAGACAGACAGAGTTACTTTCGCATTTATAATATTATGTATGGATTCAGTAGGGACTCACTAGGGTAGCGAGTCTATCCAGTCGGGGATGCAGCGAATGTACTGCAAGTGTCTCCCGGGCCCCCGAGCACGACTCATGATCCTGTAAGAAACAGCAGGGTTTTAGTAGGTAGGAGTCCGACATAACCCTCAGTTATTCTATCCAGTCGGGGGTGCAGCGAATGTACTGCAAGTGTCTCCCGGGCCCCCGAGCCCGACTCATGATCCTGTAAGAAACAGCAGGGTTTTAGTAGGTAGGAGTCCGACATAACCCTCAGTTATTCTATCCAGTCGGGGGGGCAGCGACTGTACTGCAAGTGTCTCCCGGGCCCCCGAGTCCGACTCATGATCCTGTAAGAAACAGCAGGGTTTTAGTAGGTAGGAGTCCGACATAACCCTCATTTATTCTTATCCAGTCGGGGGTGCAGCGAATGTACTGCAGTTCCGGCCCCGGCCCGACTCATGATCCTGTAAGAAACAGCAGGGTTTTAGTAGGTAGGAGTCCGACATAACCCTCAGTTATTCTATCCAGTCGGGGGTGCAGCGAATGTACTGCAAGTGTCTCCCGAGCCCCCGAGCACGACTCATGATCCTGTAAGAAACAGCAGGGTTTTAGTAGGTAGGAGTCCGACATAACCCTCAGTTATTCTATCCAGTCGGGGGTGCAGCGAATGTACTGCAAGTGTCTCCCGGGCCCCCGAGCCCGACTCATGATCCTGTAAGAAACAGCAGGGTTTTTTTTTAGGGGGTAGGTAGAGTCCGACATAACCCCTCAGTTATTCTATCCAGTCGGGGGTGCAGCGAATGTACTGCAAGTGTCTCCCCGAGCCCCCGAGCACGACTCATGATCCTGTAAGAAACAGCAGGTTTTAGTAGGTAGGAGTCCGGACATAACCCTCAGTTATTCTATTTCCAGTCGGGGGTGCAGCGAATGTACTGCAAGTGTCTCCTGGCCCCTGAGCCCGACTCATGATCCTGTAAGAAACAGCAGGGTTTTAGTAGGTAGGAGTCCGACATAACCCTCAGTTATTCTATCCAGTCGGGGGTGCAGCGAATGTACTGCAAGTGTCTCCCGAGCCCCCGAGCACGACTCATGATCCTGTAAGAAACAGCAGGGTTTTAGTAGGTAGGAGTCCGACATAACCCTCAGTTATTCTATCCAGTCGGGGGTGCAGCGAATGTACTGCAAGTGTCTCCCGGGCCCCCGAGCCCGACTCATGATCCTGTAAGAAACAGCAGGGTTTTAGTAGGTAGGAGTCCGACATAACCCTCAGTTATTCTATCCAGTCGGGGGGGCAGCGACTGTACTGCAAGTGTCTCCCGGGCCCCCGAGTCCGACTCATGATCCTGTAAGAAACAGCAGGGTTTTAGTAGGTAGGAGTCCGACATAACCCTCATTTATTCTATCCAGTCGGGGGTGCAGCGAATGCACTGCAAGTGTCTCCCGGGCTCCCGAGCCCGACTCATGATCCTGTAAGAAACAGCAGGGTTTTAGTAGGTAGGAGTCCGACATAACCCTCAGTTATTCCCAGACCCGTCTGGTATCCTCATGGATACTCCGGGGAGTATCCATGAGGATACCAGATTATAGGATTTCTCCACGGTAGTAACAAAGTGTGGCAATTTATGCAATAAAACTATTTTATAAAAAGTGACTCTTCTTCAGCCGATAGAGGTACACTGCTGTAATTAAGGCCTCCCTCAAGGCTTTCATGGCTTTGGGGGGGTTTGCCATAATCCCCACGATTGGGTTGGGGAACGCAGTAATTTGTGGAAAGAGAAGCGCTGCTGCCCGGCTCCCTGGTGAGAGTTCCCTTAGTCGCCTCTTACGACACCAACGGGAGGATATGGGTTAGTATTATTCTAAACCGGGTACCGGTAAGTGTCACTTACCAGGTATTAAAATTTGACCGCGATATTGCAGAGTTTAAGACTGTATTATTAAGACTGGTGGTTGAATTTCGGGCTTCTAACTACCCCAACGACTGTTAACAATGATGACCGGGTACAACTGTAGAATGGACGGTCACCCATCCACGGACCGACCTCGACAAGCGTTGCTTAACCTTGAAGGTCTTAGCTTGTTGCTGTTATTATTTTGCTCTCTCTTAGTAGGTCCACTCGTAATATTTACATAATTTTGTCAAGATACTGAATACTTTGTTTAGTAATTAGGGGAGTTCATTCATGTTCTGTGAGATTTCCAGGGGGTCAGCTGCCCCCCCCCCCTGCTCCAGGGGTACGCTCTTTCTTTCTTTCTTTATTTTTTGGCTTCGCACGGTTTGTGCATTTAGCCAATGTCACGTAATTATGAATTATTAGGTATTCATGGCGAAAAACACGGCCGCGTGACCCGTCTTACGAGTGAGGTTTGGGAAAAAGTCTTGATGTGGCCACTATGCTGCGATATTTCACTGTTCGTAATGAATTATTCACTGAATGCACTTTTTACTACATAAATCACGCGCTTTTATTTAGTAAACAACACTATGAATAATTTTAAAAGTCCAATGAAAAATGAGCGTGACACTCATCTTGACATTCCCGCCAAAACCCCCCAGGGGTACGCTCATAGGCTAAGGTTGATTGGGAATGTTTGACAGTTTCGGGTTGCTTGACCTGCTGTCAAAAAAATCGAAAAAAAAAACAAATCGAAATTCATAAAAATAAAATGTTCTAGCTAGAATATTTAATGCATTTCGATTTTTTACGATTAGTGAATTACTTAAACTATATTTTCGTCTCCTAAACTTAAAACACGAAGTTTTCAGATAGTAGGTACCTAATTAATAGGTACTATTTTACCTACTTCTAATCTATTTTTGGTTTCGCTGCTTTATAAAAGGCAATCAGCAAAACTCAAAACATCGCACGCTACCAAGTTAGAAAAAAAAAAACAGCCATAATTCAAGGCATCGTTACATTCAGCCTTCATTTAAAATTCTATCACCTAAAATTAAAAACATATTAAAATACAATAATTTCCGTAAATAAACATTGTAGGAAACTACGTAGAGCTAATTATGCGAATGAGTCAGTGAACGTAAAACGCTATGATTTGTGGCCCTAGCCGCCATTTTGTCGCGTGATCACGAATGTATTTTCCCTCCAAAAAGTTATTAGCTCGTCTTCGATGCACGCTAGACACTGCCTGTCGCGTAGTACAGGAGAGAGAGGGTGGCTTTTATTTTCATCGAAGATATGTTAGGTGGGCTTAATTTGATCCCTGTTACACAAGTTTTGCCTAGCATGGGGATCATTAGTAATTTATTAAATACTATTCACTTTATTTATTTTTTTCAGGTTATTTATTAATTTAAATTTAAAAAGACTCAAAAGGTAACACACAATATAACAAACACCAACACACAGAAACACAAACAACAATTTCACACGGCAGCAATATGTCTGCCGCCGCATTGTTGGATAATTAATGAGAATCATAAATAATAACATAAATACCAAGTCTTTTTCATAACAGTTTGCACCATACATTCACAGCAGCGCAAAAGTTTTATCGAAGTAGGTACTTAATGTATTGTTGAAGAAAATGTAACATGATTCATTTATGTATTTCATATTGTTTCCAAAAAATGTTTCGATTTGCAAAGCATTCCGTTAGTAAAATTATCTAGATACAATAACTAAAATTTTCCACGCTGACTCCGCGCCTATGCATCGTGAAGAAAAACTTTTCCATCGATATGAAACAGACACAGCCATTATTCCCGCGCGTGTGAACAGGACAAAACACAGGAAGGAGCAAAAAGTTCTTATTCCAAAACTCATTCCTTTTTCGTCAACCTTCTCTATTGGCGGTAGCGCACGCCCGCGATGCCTTCCACATTCAAAAATTTGAATATATAGGTTCATAACGTGTCGGTTTACCAGTATTGCAAAATATCCGTTTTAATACCTTTCCTGTTGGCATAATTTTTGCATTGTTTCGGATATAAATTGCGATAGGTTTCGAAAGTTGGCGTGTTAGTGATAGTATGGGTTCGACAAGTTACGTCACGAAGCCGAAGTCTACGGGCTACAGAGCGAAGAGCGGCTCCAGTGTTGGCTCTGATAAAGACATAAACGGGAAACTGAGGCGCACTAAAATTCGGCAAGTACTAGCGACCTTGTAAAGAGCTTTTTTTTTTTATGAAATTTTTAATCTATGGTACTAACCATTTGCAAGAGATTTTTCTACTAAAATGGAAGAAAGAATATAAGTTCAAAAGCCTGAAGTATAACTTCTGGTACGCAGTTTATTTATCATGTTATTTGAATTTTGTTAAGATTCGTTTGTTAGCTGATTAAAATTTTGCAACGTACAAACGGATTCTGTTGCAATATTTTACGAAACTGCATTATTGTCTACTATTTTACAAGCTTAAATAAGCTTGCAATGTAATTATCTTACAACTCAATTTTGACATATCTTATGAATTGTTTCAAATGTGACAAAATGTAAGTAGGTATATGTGACAGTTAGCGACGTTTTTTAGCGCATTTTTTTAAAGGATTATTACGTCTAATTTTTTTAAATACTTTCTCCCTTTTTCCGGGAACTCGGTTAGTTTTAATATATTTTTAACTAGCTGTTCCCCGCGACTGCGTTTACAGCGTGCGGAGCTCAGTTGATATAAAATAAGCGCCTTTTAAAATAAAGGGAGCAATATGTACGTCCGCGTTCACTCCCATTTTCGCAACATTTTTTGTTACTGCTCTGCTGCTATTGGTCATAGCGGGATGCTATGTCCTTTCTCAAGCTCTAGACTATTTGTGTACCGAATTTCATTACAATCGGTTCAGTAGCTTAGTCTTGAAAGCCGGACAGATAGACAGACAGACAGAGATACTTTCACATTTATAATATTAGTATGGAAGTATGGATTTAGTTGATATAACTTTCCGCTTTTTTTCTGTTTACAAATATTTAAATTTTACCATTTTATAGAACTATATGATACCATTCAACTCATATCGCAGCACTAGTAGTAGTCTACTGGTTTCTCCCTGGATGTTCCACATAACACATCATCCTGACATCCATCTTCCACATTCAGTCTCTTCCAACCATTTTTCTTCAGTTTTAGATATGCGCCATTCAAATGACATACGGAACTGTCATTAAGTCTGCACTAATGTTCGTACCACTTTTATGGAGAAGAATTTCGGCCATTAGATCATTATTAAATTTTCAATGATCCCCACTTCCCAAAACGACGCTTCCACGTGCCGCCATAACAAAATAACGTCACAGCGTTTTCCCCTCTACTACATAAATCAAATGTGCAACCTCCATTAAAATAATACCGACGATCCACCACATATAATTTTAGTAGGAAGTAGGATTCTATAATAAATTTACACACCCCCTATATAGCGGTATCTACAACCACCACATGCAAACAATGCGGTATACTGTCGTCACACGAATTCTACATCTCGCAAGCAGAGTTTACCATGCAACTAGCATACATACAACATCCCAATATCAACCGTTGGGCAAGTGCCCGCCAGACATAACACCCGTCTGGTCGGAGGATCCTCCCTTTCCTATGGAGGATAACTGAACATTACTCCCTGTTCCTCATCCCTCCAGAACCAATAATAGGGTTTAGTCCAACTATGGCATCTAAGCTACATTTGCGACATACTTGCCAAAAATGTAAACAAATACATACATATTATGAATGACGTCAATCGACTGTAAATTGTGGACGCTATGTAGCTGCTACCGCAGTGTTAAAAAACCGTAGTTTTACTGAGTGTTTCTGTTAGAAATAACCCATCACACTGTCCAACCCTGAACTCGAACCTCCCACGGCATGCTCTGCAGTCATGTTTTACGCGTAATCACGATACCAAAGCCTACATATCCTTTAATGGGACAGCCTCCGAGGCGTAGCGGTAGCAGACGCGGCCGCTGCGCAAGGTGGCGCGGGTTCGATCCCCGCACAGTGCAAGTATTTGTATGCATGAATATGAATATTTGCACTGGTCTGGTCGTGCCTCGGAAAACACGTTAAGCCGTTGGTCCCGGTTGCCATACGAACATCTAGTGGCAGTCGTTACGGGTTGTTGGAGCCCTCAAAAGTCCAACAATTGGTCTAACTGCAATGCTTCGATGTCGCCTTCGGGTTGTGGAGGTCAGACGGCAGTCGCTTCATGGAAAATGTCGAAGTTTAGCCATATCAGCAGTTGGACTGGTAAAGCGAACCCCAGACTCCAAAGCTGAAAAGGCTTCGGATGCGACTGGGATTAACACTGGGATGATGATGATGACATATCCTTTAATGGGTCGGCAGATGTATTTGTGTCTGTAGGTATTGATTTTTGCACCATCGATGGTTGTTTGGTGCTCTTAGTACCTCTATGCATATAAGATCTTAGGTAATATATCTACCTAAAACATTTGTGCATCAAGAAACAAATCACTAAGGGCGTTTTGCTAATCACACTTAAAATATCAGTCTGTCTCTGTCATTTTCAAACGATTGAGTGAAACAGAATTATGGTTGATATACTTTTAGCAATAAACGCAATTTGTGGTGTAATCGGGCCTTACAGCTGTTTTAACTGGAAATCCAATTCAGGGCTCAATATTGCGTGCTATCAATACACCGATAACTCGAAAATGATGCTTACTAATGAATATGTAGAATCCGATTTTAAATTATGTAATCTGTTCGCCACAGATAATAAATCGATTGCTAGTCCCCTGCATTCGTCGCGAGGCATTTGTTTACCACAACAACCGTTACTATGGCAACGGCTTTGTTTAATCGATACCTGTACAAAAATCCTCGCACTCGTCAACCCGGCGCAATGCGCAACACTGCTTCCAAATACAAAATTTGATTTTTAATTTTTCTTTTTTTATTTAAAAGTTTAATAATGTTCTGTTTTGTTGATCGTTGAGTTGTTTAGTTTTAATTATGTATTACACGAATTATTTGAACAGGCGGCCGAGTAAGATGAATGAGTATGGGTTGAAGAGGATTCCGGATTATACCGAGTTGGCGTACAAAGAGGCGGTGTCGAAGCTGAGGTACTTCTTGTCAGGGAATTACGCGCCAAGTGTGAGTTGTGCTTTTGTTTTAAACTATATTATCAACTTCTTCCTTTTATTTTAATCTATTCAATAATTTATATTACATTTTATTTGTATTTTTTTTAAATTTAAATAAATATAAACTTTTAAAATAATTTTTAATTTGAATAGTTCATAATAATAATAAACCAATATTGAATGTGAAGACTTTAACTAGCAATAAATAATTAAATATTTTGTAAATGAAAATAATTAATTTTGACAAATTTTAAACAGCAGTTGAAATCTTTTGAATGTTGATTTTAATTTTCGGTTCCCATAAAAATAAAACATTTTAAAACACAAAATAAAAAAATCACTTCAATAATTTAAAACCCACTTTTATGCTTCGTGATTATTAAAATCCTAATAAAATAAAATAATTTACAACTCCAGAAGTATTAAAATAAAATATTTAATTAAAAATAAATCCCGTAGGTGCGCAGCTACGGTGGCACGGCATCAGTGAAGAACTTGGATGAATCAGATGGCGATGTGGATAAAAAGTATACCAGCTCCTATACCCTGGCTGAATACAAGCCACGGCCGCGGCTCACTGCTAAATACACTACATTATACGCAGACAGCTTGAACAACTATATCCCACAACATACTACACCCACTGGTAAGTTTTGTGAAATATAATCCAACAGATATGGTTCAATACGAGATAATGTTTCTACTCTAGTCTGCTACTACAATAGTGTCAGAATGGTCGATCAGTGATCTTAGAGAGCCTCAGTGGCGTAGTGATAGCGAACGCGGCCGCTGCGCAAGGAAGCGCCGCGGGTTCGATCCCCGCGCAGTGAAAATATTTGTATGCATGAATATGTATATTTGCACTGGTCTGGTCGTGTCTGGGAAAACACGTTAAGCCGTTGGTCCCAGTTGCCATACGAACATCTAATGGCAGACCTTACCGGATGTTGGAGCCTTCAAAAGTCCAACAATTGGTCTAACTGCAATGCTTCGATTTCGCCTTCGGCAGTTGCTTCACGGAAAATATCGAAGTTTAGCCAAAAATCAGCAGTTTGACTGGTAAAGCGGACCCCAGACTCCAAAGCTGAAAAAGTTTCGGATGCGACTGGGATTAACGCTGAGATGAAGAGAAGAGAAGAGGTCGATCAGTGATCTCGTCATGATCGATTTTGACAAGTTTCGTAATATACAAAATGGCGTCATTAGAACTTTCCAGTAGTGTTAAGAAAATAATTTCTACTAACGGGTTTTATAACAATGGCAATACGGCTATGTCATTCCATTACCATTCCATTACGAGACGACTGAGATAATTAATCAATCATTATGAATTTAGCAGATTACGAATGTTTAAGCACAATGACAAGGAAAAGGAGGACGCCGTCGGAGGGGACTGGTCATCTCTTAGCTGCCACGGCGTATTTTAATTTCTGAATTGATTTTTGTGTGTTTTCCATAATGGACGCTCTCGGCGTACAATTTATTTCTGCATCGTTCTCACACGGTTGATTTCAACATGAATGATGTAATCAAATATTTGTAACAATAGCTTGAAAATTTAAAAGGGTGTCCATGGAGTTTCTTGCCCGTTCTTCTCCATAGGTACCTACTCTTTGGAATGGGCGGCTAGCTTCATCTTATTGACTGACCGACCTTCTGACAATTCAAAAGTGCCTGTAACTGGTTTATTTGAAATAAATGCTTTGATTTAGTTTTTTTTTGAAATGACAATGGAATCGTGTTGGAATGACAAATTTATAAAAATAGCAGACTAAAGCCCCAGCTACTGACCGCATGTTACGCAATTACCCAGCAGAGTAAAAGTATGCTACGCAATTAGGGTGTGGATCCTTGTCTTAATCAATCCTACGAAAAATACACTACTGCTACAATTTCCCAAATTTACATAACAATCTTTCAACAGCCGTGCCCCCTCCAACCTCTGCGGCAGCCACTGCAGGTGACTTGACAGGAGGCACTAACCCTGACGTCATCAACTTCATACAGAAGCAGGAGGAGTATATCGAACAGCTGGAGCGAGAGAGTCAGTACTGCAGGGTAGGTTTACCTTTATCCTTTTTTAACATTATAAACCATTGTTTGATCGCGATTTCGTCTGATGGTAAGCAGTGATGCAATCGTTGATCGTAAAGCGCGCTAGTTTACTAAGAGTGCCGAGGAATTTGGAAAATAGGCATTTGAAGAAACTGTTGCCGTTGCGCTGCTTCCAACCTCTCCCGGTAAAGTGCGAAAAATACAGTTGCAGCTTAGGCTGATTTTATCTCCAAAAAAGTTAACCAAAAGACGTTTCGTATTCCGCTGTTTCCTTTTTCAAAACATGACAGATCTCAATTCTTTTTATACCAAAATTTAAGGGAAAGTATACCTATGCTTCTATGGTTTTCTTTTTGTAAAAAACTTATCACGTTTGTCTAATAGTCATCTGAACATCACGGTAAAAATGGGTTATTTTTTGTGATTTTGAAGTCTCGCATTTCTTTTATTAATTAAGTCTCGAAAAAAATCAAATGATTTACGTATAATCACGGTGTAAAATTGTTAAAAAAAAATTGCTCTAAAAGCATTATTCACGAAGAAAACAGCGGAATACGTTTGTATAGAGAAAGCATCACTAGAGTTCCTTCTTAAGAGCCTATTCACTCTAGCCTTGAAGACACTTAAATTATAGTCAGACGGAAAGACCGTCTTTGGCAAATTGTTCGAGGCCTTCAGTTTACGCGGTATAAAAGACGAGGCAAAACGCTTCGTCTGGATCGAAGACATCACATAACTTGTGAAGTCCACTTGTTACAAGGATAAGTATTTGCTATTGCTATTTTTATGCATGTCCGCTCCGCTTGGCGACCTGTTTGCTACTGTCCCACAAGGAATCATCACAAGCGTTAACAACGTAAGGGTGGATACTACCTGTACGACGGGCCGTCCAATGATGAAACGGAGATGGCGGAATTAAGTCATACAATTCCCGGGCACACTTTCTAAAATGCATCTCATATAATATCGACAGGCTGACTACTCTACGCCTGTGCTCCAGGCTATTGTATAGGAATTTCGTTCGTTTAGAGATTACCAAGGTAAATATTGTTTGGTTGTGTAGGTGTATACAACTACGCGGACCCTTGATAGACCGCGTGGTCGTGTGTTGAATTAAAAATATTTGAATGTCGAACATTCAAATTTTAAGTTTATACACAATCGAATTTCAAATTCCCGATGATTTGAACGCTGACCTAAAGGTATTTTAATGTTCGACATTCAAATTTGTACCCGCTGAAGGGTACGTAGATAATTATGTATTTTGAATATCGAAAATTGATGATTTGATGTGCGGTTTTATCGGTTATATCAGTAATTTTCACCAAACAACTTTCAATACACCACTCGAGTTTCAATATTAGTAAACTGCAGGGTAATTGTGTAACACACTATCAGTAGCAAGGGGTTACATTTTGAGATCTCAATATCATTCACGTTGATGAGCATACACATTTTTAGAACGTAAGCAGCAATGGATTAGCAATATGCATCAAAATTATTTAAATTGAGAATAATAAATAATCTATGCAATAAGGGTCCACGTCTTTTATTCTATACCTAAGGTTTTATTTAGGATTCTATGGAAATGAAATAGGTTCTTCATTTTACTACTTTTTTAGTGAAATTTTTGGTATAACGTTATTCTTTAGTTAACTCTTACAATATTAATTCCTGGCTTACTCACAGAATCCGTCTCTTAATATCTGACAATGTTGGCGTGATTACTTCCCGCTCGGTAGTAAGTTCAAAATTCCAATGGGTAAGGTTATCACTGTGCCAATTTGAGGAAACGTTTTAGGTATTGGTCCCTATTTTCTTGTTTACAAACTAAACTAAATATTTTAGTTTAGTATATATTTTTCTTTCTATTTCATTAATAAAAGGATAGCAGCTATATACAGTATGTTAAATAACAGAGGGCGTTCCCTTAAACTCGTTAATATATATCATTAATAGATTAAAATAAAATTATCAGCATAGAAAAATAAGCATAAAAAAATCCGAATAAAAAAAAATTCTAATTGGAAATAAATTTGAAACCTCCTGTTTTAAATTAAAATAGTAGTCGTCATGTATAAATAAATTGCGACGTTGCCGTCTTTCATGTTCGCGTGTACAGTGTGTTTCTTTTACATGTCAATTTAAAATTTTTATTGAATATTTTCATATTGAAAAAATTTTTAAAACATTTTGTTTTCGAATGGAAATATTTTTTTAGCATGTATGTATGCTATACTATTTCGGGTTAACGGGAACGCCCTCTGTTAGTTAACATACTGTATATTAGTAGTCCTATCAAATTAGTCCCCATCTGATGTAAATATAATTCACGTAATTAAAGTAGCCATGTTTTTAATCGCGTCTAAACTGTCTATGGCGTACTTATCTATAAATCGACTGGACTAAATTAATATTTTATTAATATTTTATTTTTTGTCCTTAACTTAATAAAATAAAAAGAAAAAGAACCACTAAATTTAAAATTAATTTTGGTTTGAGAATAATAAAATCAGCTCAACTGTCGAATAAGGATAATTATAAAAGAGTTCCCGTAACTACGACGTAGACTCAAACTGAGCCTACCATAGAATGTTTTTTTTTTGGTTTTATTTGTTCCATTTGGAATAGGCTAAGGTCAGAGACCATACTGCCATGTCTTCAGTAATTAATTTTCAACTTTTGTAACTTATCCGATCTCTTATCCTAACTTAATCTAACCTAAACCTATCTCCTTTCGTTTCCCGCGTGCAAAGACACTAGGAAGAAGATTTGGTACAAAGCCATGATGTGGCCACTATGCTACAATATTTCACTGTTCTTTATGAATTATTCACTGAATGCACTTTTTACTACATAAATCACGCGTTTTTATTTAGCAAACGACACTATAAATAATTTAAAAGTCCAATGAAAAACGAGCGTGGCACTCATCTTGGCTTCCCGCCAAAAAACCCGTACCATAGACTACCATATTTTTTCCTAAGTTTCTTCTAAGCAACAACTGTTCTCCAGGATGAGCTGAACAACCTTCTTGGTAAAGTCAAAGAAGTGATATCAGAGAATGAACATCTCCACGAGGCGCAGAAGAACAAGCTAATCTCACGCATGTTCCACTCGTACAATGGGTCTGAGAGTGATGAACTGGACGAGTTGGGAGACAGTACGGGACTGGATAGTGATAACAAGGTAATTTATATTAAACAAAAAAGTCAAGTGTTTTGAAGACAATCTATGGCGATGATTAGAATTAGGTTCTTTTTTTGAAATGGGTGTATGTATGATTTTTATAATAATGGCAATACAGCAATGTCATTCTATCACTATTCCATTACGAGACGACAGATCGATAATTGATCGATCATTATTAATTTAGCAGATTACGAAATAAAAAATAGAAGAATAGGGTTCTATTTGTTTGGGGATACCTTCAAAAGATACCCGACCCCCGGAGAATGAGGTCGGGAGGTGTGGGATTTTTACCTCACTAAAACCACCCTGTTGATGACCATCAGCACATGGGGTGGTCCCGGTTCCTCTTAAGAGACCGATTCCGAGACCCAACCCCACCGTCAAAAACGGTCGGAAAGCCACGTCTTCCCTGGGGTTACTTAGTAGGTAGGCAGAGGCCCCGTTCTGTACGCCTGCCACTCCAAAGGTCCACCTACCTCGATAGGTAGAGGTTTTGTCCATGGAGTTTCTTGCACGTTCTTCTCCATATAGATCTACGCTTTGGAACGTGTAATTTAGCTTCATTTTTCTTGGACTGACGCACCAACGGAGGGTTAATTTGAAACAAACAATTTTGATTTTGTTTCGGCGTATGAAGCGCCAAGGCCGTAGCCTCCCCGACGCCTCCTTCTCCGAGCAGGTTTAGCAGACTATGGCTCCTGGAGAAGAAGGGACAAGAACTTTCACGGAGACTCTTTTAAAATCACAAAAGTGTTACAAATTATTCATGTTCAATTTTTCAACGTGAGAAAAATCTACAGCTTCCCTTTGTGCCTTTTAACAGACAACTCCGCTGAAAGCCCGCAAGTCTGCAAAGGCTCGCTCCACCAGATTGGAAGGTCCAAACATTGTGTTCGAATCCCGCATCGCTGAATTGGAAGCTCAGCTCGCACAAGCAAAAATCGACCTTAAGAAGATTCAGGTAAGGTGTTATTTGAATTTGATGCGGATGTTATAAAACCTTTAGAAACTTTCAAATACAGGTTTCGCTTCATCATCAACCTTTTTATCGTCCCACTGCTGGGCACAGGTCTCCTCTCATACAGAGAAGGATTAAGCGTAACCACTACGCTTACTCAATGCGGGTTGGCGATTTCAGACTTAAAGTCCTGGTTTCCTCAAGATGTTTTCCTTCACCTTGTAATCAGTCAATGGTGTCCAAGAAATACTTCCGCTTATGAGACAGCAATCTAAATAAGGTTCATTGTCTGAAACTCAGGCTGAGATACAGAAATCATAATAATACATAATAAGCCTATAATGCGAAACGAGGCGACTAAGGGAACTCTCACCAGGGAAGCGGGCAGCAGCGCTTCTCCTGTGGAATATTAAGTTACTGCGATCCCCAACCCGTCTGCCAAGCGTGGGGATTATGGCAAACCACAAAAGGTAATAAAAGAATTGGAGGAGGCCTTTGTCCAGCAGTGGACCTCTATAGGCTGAAGAAGAAGAAGAAGCCTGTAATGTTCCCATGGTTGGGACACAGGCCTCCTCTCGGTGAGAGGGAGTGAGCCGTAATCTACCCAGTGCGGGTTGGTAGATGTCAGATATCTTTAAAGTTTTGCCTCTAGGACATGTCGCTTTTCTCACGATGTTTTCCTCCACCGTTTTGAGAACAGCTAGGTTCAGACCTACGACCTAAAATTTTTAAGTTTTGGCCGATACCACACCATCGCTGATCTCAAAATTTGAATAATAAGGCAGTAAAAATGTTATCTACTGTCTTTCAACACGCGGACTTATTATTAAGATATTTGTGTGCTGAGATTTCTAATTCTACCTATTATTTTTTTGTCACCTTGTTTTCCGAAGACATGCTGCGTCTGCTTGGTTCTCAAAAATATTTCTGCAACAAGCTAGGTAAAATCTTCTCGTCCGAAATATCGCAGTGTCTCAAGACAAAAGTCTTCGACCAGTGTGTGTTGCCAGTGATGACTTATGTAATTGAGACGTGGTCGCTAACAATGGGCCTTATAAGAAGGCTCAAAGTCACACTCAAAGGGCAATGGAGAGGGCTATGCTTGGGGTTTCACTGCGCGATCGAACGAGGAATGAGGAGATCCGCAGATGAACGAGAGTCACCGACATAGCCTGAAGAATTGCAACACTAAAGTGGCTGTGGGCTGGACACATTGCCCGTAGGACCTATGCCCGATGGGGCCGACGGGTTCTCGAGTGGCGACCACGCACCGGAAGACGTTGCGTGGGTTGGCCCCCGACAAGGTGGACCGACGACCTGGTGAAGGTCGCGGTAAAACGCTGGATGCGGGAGGCGCAGGACCGGTCGTCGTGGAGAACCTTGGGGGAGGCCTATGTCCAGCAGTGGACGTCTTTCGGCTGAAATGAAGCAACCAACAACCAAGTTTCTATTGATCACCATCGTCAATAATTAATCTTTTCTTTATCCGCCTCAGCTCTGCGATACATTATTTATTTTTCTGTCTTCTTATTTACTTCTTTTCTTGTTTATTATGTCTTGCCTAGGAGGAGAATAATGAGAACAAGCGAAAGTTGGCCTCTGGACTCGTTGACTCCACCTGCCTCGATGGTTTCAAGCGTCAGATTGACAATCTTCAGAGGTACGATACTTTCTAGACCTTTTCTTTTTTAATTTTTTTTTTCTTCATTTTTGCATTAACACTCAATACAATATATCTTACTATATTTATGGTGTTAATTTTCTTAGGCTACGTTTTATTTCTATCTATAACAGTTCTTATTATACTTATACAAAAATTTAAAAATTTGCTGTGGGTGTCTTTTCTCAACATTATCCCATATATATTATTCTTACACAATTTAATGTCTATTTCATTTTCCAGATTAAATCTTGCATCTTATTTTAGACTTTCGAACCCAAAGGGTTAAAACAGCACCCTAATTGCCTAAGACACTAGTACTAATCAGTTGGAATAATTTTGAAGCTTATTGCTATTTCATTGCTTCCTATATTCGAAAATGTGTTTGGCCGACAACGGAAAAAACGCAATGAATGTTGTTCAACTGTCAAAATTAAACCAATTGTCATTGATAGTGTGTTACGCAATGACCCTGCTACATTGTCCATCTGTCTGTCTGTCACCAGGCTGTATCTAATGACCCGTGATAGCTAGACAGTTGAAAATTTCACAAATATACAATATGTAAAGAAAACCCTGTCCGATCCGTGAAGGTATTGTTAGGTATCGATAACTGATTCTACTAATGCCTAGAAAGGCGGCCTAAGCTTAAAAAAAACCCCCTAAAAAAATAAATATTATTTTACAAAAGCAGGTAACTTAATACATGTGCGGTAGGCAATACATGCGCGGGCGAAGGGGGCTGGGCACGCGGTCGCATCGCTCATAATAATACCGTCGAAATGTTGTGGTGTTGTCACTATTAAAAAAATTAGAATTTTTGGAAAGTTGGAATTAATGCGCAAAAAAAAAATAAAATTTTCGAAATTCATTAGTATTGTTACTATGTTGATTATGTAAAACTAGCTTTTTGCCCGTGGCTTCGCCCGCGTGGAGTTCGGTTATATCGCGCTTTTTAGATTTCCCTCGGGAATATACAATCCCTCGGGAATATGAAATTTTACCGGGATTAAAAATACCCTATTATTTAATCCGGACTTCTAATTTTACGTCTGCAAAATTTCAAAGCAATCGGTTCAGTAGTAACGGCGTGAAAGCGGGACAAACAAACAAAAAAACTCACCTTCAGATTTATAATATTAGTAAGGATATCATGTTTTATTCATGGTTTACCTAACCTTTATTATCCTTATACAGTATGTTAAATAACAGAGGGCGTTCCCTTAAACTTGTTAATATATATCATTAAAATAAAAATATCAGCATAGAAAAATAAGCATAAAAAAATCCGAATAAAAAAAAAATCTAATTTGAAATAAATTTGAAACCTCCTGTTTTAAATCAAAATAGTAGTCGTCATGTATAAATAAATTGCGACGTTGCCGTCTTTCATGTTCGCGTGTACAGTGTGTTTCTTTTACATGTCAATTTAAAATTTTTATTGAATATTTTCTTATTGGAAAAATTTTAAAAACATTTTGTTTTCGAATGGAAATATTTTTTTTAGCATGTATGTATGCTATACTATTTCGGGTTAACGGGAACGCCCTCTGTTAGTTAACATACTGTATTATACCTGTATTAGGTCATGTGTTTACTTAGCCTTTATTATCCTTATAGGTCGGACGGGGTTTTCTTTACATATTGTATTTCTGTTGCTACTATAGCAACAGATACTGAAACATGTGTTTTTTTTATGATATTGAATGATCACGGATAAGACACGGTTGAAGTTGAAAGTTCCATCACAGGGATAAATCTTCATTGGAGGCACAAATATCGAAGCTGAAACTAAGCTTGGAACAGCGTGATGATGACGGGAGGAAGCGAGGATCTGATGCGGTAGAACAGCAGCTTAGAGAGGAACGGAACAACTTGGAAGCTGAACTGCGTCGCTTGAAGGTGAGCATATTGTGGTGTATGAACAGTTTGGTATGCCTTAATGAGAGATTCTAATTTCTAAATCCTTGACTAAAGCATGCCCAACGAAGAGCAACTCTGAAGACTGATAGGGTAAGAAAGCTTAGGAAAGCCTTTGGAGTCAGATCTAATTCTTCCTATTCATCGTATACAGTCCACTGGCAGTATTCCTATAGCGTCTACCAAATTACGGTAACCATAATACGAGTTTAGTTTTTCGGATTGCTTTCTTCTGACGACGATGAAATTGACGTATTGTTAAGCCAAATTGTCTATGGAGTATCTCAATGGGGAAGAAAACTGACAAATCTCGCCACTAGAGGCGCTGATATCGTTTGACCCCAATAAACTGTCAAAACCCATTGTAATTTGTTCGAGTTTACGTTGTTTATAAAAATGTAAAAAATATGCCGCGTTGTGTAGCAATTTGTTGCAATAATAATGGAAATTACTCTTTCCCTAAAGATATGCATTTCAATGTAGAACAGAATATAAATAGATTTCAATAAAGATTATGTTGATATCTCTATAGCTTTCTGGAGGCGGTAAATCAATTTTTTCTCTTGAATTTCTTGTTCTTGAGGAACCTCGAAGTTAATTCGGGTCATACGATTCAAGTCTGGATACCTAATAATTTTAGGTTAATAGGGTTGAAACTTTCAATAACGGGCAATAATAAATACTAATATTTACTTAAATATAACTAAAGAAACTTTAAACCTAATACAAAATTAATGTAACTTAAAACACTAACAAGTCTGCATTCAGTTTTAAAGGCTAAACTTTAGTTGGTGGACCGTTGAATTGGGCCGCAAGACTTCTAGGACTGAAAGACCTTGGCCTAAGACCCCTCTATGTAAAATTTGGAATGATGAAAACTTATACTTTCTGAGAAATTAATTCACAAAAATCACTTTAATTTCACAATTTAAGGTCCGTATTACAGAACGTCACTCAAAACTCAAGCTCTACTTAAGTGTCATTTGAAGCCTTTTGATTGGTTGAAACTAGTTTTAAGTAATGCTTAAGCAGAGATCAATGCTTGAGTTTCCTTCTGGAACACGGACCTTAGGTTATGAATCGGGTCTTTTTTTTTTTTGGTTCACGGAATCGGGTCTTTTTGTTGTCATTGCATTCCGTTATACTTCTTGTTGAAGACCTGTCATATTATTTATTTGAAATTATTATGTATTATTTATTATTTTTATGTTAATAGTAATCATTAATCTAAAATCATATTATTTCAACAAAAACATTTAAAAAAGTTTAATTATTAACAATTATTATTTCACTTGACGAAAATCATTGACAATATTATTGTGTGTTGTGTGTGTGTGAAACGTAAGCTGACGCCGTCAGTCATTGTTTGTCCGCCTGTCAGTCGAGATCGTTAGTGACAGGAGCGGGCTATTAATTATGTACTACAATTGAGGTAATGCAAATTTTGGACTGAAATGAGCTGCTTGTTATGGCCTCTTCTTCGGTTCCCAGTAGTATCTAAATTATACATACGAAATGGTTGTAGTAGGTGGCAGCTGGCGGAGCGGGGGGACGGGGGGGCGCAGCCCCCCGAGCGGGGGTCGGGGGGGCCAAAGTCTTTTTGAATTATTCACTTAATGCACTTTTTACTACATAAATCACCCGTTTTTATTTAGTAAACGACACTATAAATAATTAAAAGTCCAATGAAAAATGAGCGTGATACTCATCTTGACATTCCCGCCAAACCAACGCCATCAGCGACATCTGCAAATAGCTTTGTGTTTTCTTCCCCATTGGACAGGGCTGAAGTAATGTTTTATATTCTGTCCTTTTCTTAATGAAAGAGAAAGAAAAAGATGCATTGAGCTTTGGTTCAGTTTGAGAAAAAGGGAGTCGAGGCCATTTAAAAAGGGAGTCGAGGCCATTTAAAAAGGGAGTCGAGGCCATTTAAAAAAGGGGTCGAGGCCATTTAAAAAGGGAGTCGAGGCCATTTAAAAAGGGAGTCGAGGCCATTTAAAAAGGGAGTCGAGGCCATTTAAATTCCGCTCGTGTACCTATATTTGCATTTGACAACACAGTCGATGTACTGTCTGAGCGGTTGACTCCTGCGCTACGTTTCGCAGATTCGATTACGGACGGAATAAATATTTGTATGACCTACAGGGGCTGGCTGTTTGTGTCATAATCATCACCATAATCAACCTTCTATCGTCCCACTGCTGGGCACAGGTGTCCTCTCATACAGAGAATGATTAAGCATAATCACCACTCATGCTCAATGCGGGTTGGCGATTTCAGACTTAAAGTCCAGGTTTCTTCAAGATGTTTTCCTTCACCTTTTAATCATTGGTGTCCAAGATATACTTAGAAAGTACATATAACTTAGAAAAGTTACATTGGTAGTTGTCTGACCTGGAATGGAACCCTCATACTTAAGAGGCTGGTGTTTTTAACCACTAGGCCACCACTGGGCTGGCTGGGCTGGCAGACTGTTTGTGTATGCGAGTTTAAATAATTGTAAACGCATCCAGGATACAGGAGAAGTTCCTACGGTAGGGCAACCTTTGATAATAAAAAATACTGGTTCTTCCGTACAGACTAAATGTAATTTCCAGGATGACTTGGCTAAGGAACGCAACAAAGTTCGCGAGCTGGCCGGGGAGGGCGCTCGTCGTGCGATACAAGAACGCAGTGCAGCAGAACAGCGGTACAACGCCCATTTTGATGAGCTACAACATGACCTCGCCGCGCAGTATGACAATGTTGCTAAGTTACAAGTACGTTATATCATCATCAACCTTTCTATTATCCCACTGCTGGGCTCAGGTCTCCTCTCATATAGATAAGTATGTTATATAGCTAACCTTTTTTTACCTGATTCAGCTGAATACCAGTTTTTGTTTGAAGTAATTGCTAATCTGACCCCCACACATGGGCATATTCAGGGGGGCAGGGGTGCAGCTGTCCCCCCCCTCCGGAAATCTCGCAAAACAAAAACATGTATGAACTCCCCTAATTACTAAACAAAGTATAAACGAGAACTTATCTCTAACTTTTAAATAGACTTCGAAGTAGACGCTGGCAAAATGTACGGTGTAATTGCCAAAAAGCCGCGTGCGACCATCGCGCACAAATCAAATCAAATCAAATCAAAATCGTTTATTTCAAATTAACCATCACTTGGTACTTTTAAATAGTCAATGTCGGTCAGTTCAAGAAAAGTGAAGCTAAATTACACGTTCCAAAGCGTAGATCTCTATGGAGAAGAACGTGCAAGAAACTCCATGGACACTCTTTTAAAATCATAATATATGGGTTACATTTCTTCGTTACATATTTATGTTGCTTCTATCATATGAGCACAATGTAAAAAGAGCACAAAGATTACTTACACAAAAAAATTTACTTGCCCCCCCTAAGCCTGAATTGCCTCCCCCAAGCCAGAAGCTACGCCCATGCCCCCACAACACAGTCACTGGTTAATATATGTAGTTATTTTTTGTATATGCGGAACCCCAAACACGTGTGTAGTATTCTTAAGTAAAAAGAATCTGTGTATAAAATTTCAAAAAGATGTTATGAAAAACCACAAAGTTATGAGCTTGTTATGTTACCTGGTTGTCTCTACAAAAATATGGTCAACGCACCGCTCGCCTGCCCGCGCGCCTTCAGCGGCGTGGCTGTGTTACGCGCCCGGTAACCACATTGCAACAATTTGTAAATGTATTTTGGAAAAAATATATCAAGGTGTAAAAACGATTGGAATCGATTCAGTTGCTTATTCTGAACAAACTGTATTCAGGTTTCGTATATAGAAGAAATAACGTTCTATACTTCTTGTGACTGATTGTCAGACTCTCGGGCATCTGACAACCCTTAAGGACTGAATAAATGACCTGATAATTTAAATTTCCAATCAGCTGGATCTGGAGCGTCAACGTCGTGAAGAGAATGAGCTGAAGCGCGAGCTGTCCATGAAGAACGCTGCCATCGATGAGCTGAAGATGGAACTCAAGAACAAAACATGTGCGTCTACCCTCATACTCACTCATAATTTTGAAAACCAAACTACAGTCTGTGCAAACTACTGAACCAATTTTGATGAAAATTTCTATGCTTCGTTTTTAACCGACTTCAAAAAAAGGAGGTTATCAATTCGACCCGTGTATCTATGTATGTATCTTTTTATGTTGTTGTAGTTCCACAACAACATAAAAACAAGTCCGATTTAAGTAATTCTTTTTTTGTTGTACGATGTATTGTTCAACTTAGGGAATACTATAAGTTTCATCAAAATCGGTTGAGTAGTTTTTGAGATAGGGTTTTTTCGTATTGATAAGAACTTATTCTAACATGGGTTATGGCTGCCACTATTATTATGAGGTGAAAAAGTAATTTCCGAATTTCGACTAAGACACTGCATAAAATCTTTTTACAAAAAAAAAAAAATATATAAACCGACCTACGAAACCGGCTCTAGAAGTCGGTGCCTCAAGGTTTCTGTTGTTTAGCTCGCCACCGCCTTCTAGAGCCATGACAAAAGTAAATTTATTTTATCCATTTAAGTGTTTTTTTGAAGTCGGTTTCTATTTTTCTGTAAAAAGATTTTATTAAATGTTTCAGGTCAGTTATAATATTTTGAACAACAATCAAGATATTTAAAAGATCACTAATTTTTAACAAATTTAAAAAGAAAGAGGTTTTCATTTAGACTGTAGATATTTTATATATCTGTTTCCTCAAAACTTTTTATTGATCTGCCATTTGGATTTCACCAAATTCCAATGGGAGATTTAATGCCCACATGATACACGTTAAAATTCATCAGCATAGTCTTTTTGTGCCAAAACTTTTGAAATGAGTGGTTTTAATTGTTTATTATATCTTACAGCATCTCTACAAGCAGACTTGGCTCAAGCTCACGCTGAGAAGGCTTCTTTGGACGAAGAGCTGGCGAGTGCTCGCCTGGCCATTGAAAGACATCAGCGCCAGGCCAAGCATGAGACCAACCGACTCAACTCTGAAGTAAGTTTTTTTTTAATAATTATATACTAGTGCTTTACCGCAATCCCGCCTGATAGTAAGCAGTAATGCAATCGTTGATGGCAAAGCGAGCTAGTTTATTAAGAGCCTAATCACTAAAAAAAAAAAAGAACTGAGTGAATAGGAAGGAAGACGGCAGTTGAGTGAGGTAATGCAATGTTAAACCCAACAACACGACCAACGATGCTGCGGCAGAGGGAGATTGGTCTGGAGACCCTCTACGACCACACTCGTGACACAACAACATTTGGTGCATCTTGCCCGGCACACATCGCAATGCAAATGCTTAGACCCATCCTCTGTACTGCTTACCAAGATGTCATGTCGGAACACGATGAATCAAGACTTTGTCTGGTCGCGGGAAGTCGATGGATGCGGGCAGCACAAGGTCATCGTGGAAAGCTTTGGGGGAAGCCTTTGTCCAGTAGTGGACCTCTACAGGCCGAAGAAGAAAAAAGAATCGGTTTGTCATCATTGGAGCACTTATTACTACCACAATTTCATTACTTAAACCTCTTCAACATTCATTCTATCTTTAAAAGATGGACCCAGTAACTGGGTTTGGAGGTCAGATAGGCAGTAGCTCCATGTAAAATACTGGTATTCAGCTTTATCCGGTTACACTGGAAGCTGAACCCGCAGGAAAAACGTTAAGCAGATAATCATGATTCTTTTCATCTAGATCCAGTCTCTTCGTCAACGCTTGGATCGAGCTGATGCTGACTTGGTACATTCGCGACGCGAGAACCTACGACTGTCTGAACAAATCTCAAACTTGGAGAAAGAGGTATTGCTAAAATTTTTGACGACACGTTTGGTGGTGTGACTGAGCGATCGACGGCTGCTGCTGACTGTTGCGGGTTCGATTCCCGCACGGAACAAATATTTTTATGGCTAACAGGTAGTAATCCTAGAGTAAGGCAACTTAAATAAATTGAAAATACAAAGTTAGAAGATTATACTTCTGCAGTATTTTTGTTTTGATAACTTCATGCTGAGAAGCGTTTGGGTCGAGAAAAATAGATAAAAGGCAGCAATGAATTGTTCTGTTTGCAGCAAACAATGAAGAACTTAACACCGAATTCGCCTGAGAAGATAAAGAAGGAAAAAGAGCTGTCTTCCATGCTGGAGTCCATGGAGAATAAGCACGGTACGTACAAATTACACTCTCCGTAGTTTACTCTCAAAGTTGGGTCCAAAACAGTATTCTAAATCTTTGGGAAATAGGCTCATGGGTAAACTATTGATGTTTTGAAAGATTCTTCACACTTAAAACGATTTGGAACAATACCTTCAAAACATTCATACTTTACCCTTTCATCTTCTGCGCTTGCATGTACATCTATAGTGCTGTGAAAGGGCTTGTATTCTTTCTTAACTTTCAATAGTTTATTCATCAGATTGTTTACAATAACCTCCCTATAGTAGTGACTACGTGTTAGAGTTAAAGCTAGAACATTTGGTTCCGCAGCTAAAACGGTGGCTGGGTTGGAGTCCATGATACATTCACAAAACAGTCTGATGGAGAAACTCACCGGCGAATGTCGTTTGCTCACAGACAAGCTCGACGACGCAAATCGTAGGCACAAGTACGAACAATTTATGTACAATCTAATAGCATGATTTATATCACTTTCCTTTATAACTTCACCTAAAATTGCTGGCTGAAATATCGTTACCCATTTAAAAGTATTGTCTTAACGTCGTGCTGTGTTTTTATTGGTGGCAGGCAGTGCGCAGAGTCGCGGCCGTTCAGGCGAACCAATCAGAACACAGCCCGACTGTTCGAGATCGCGAGACCCAGAGACTCGCCGTTCCAAGCACCGCTCCGCAAAAGAGTCCGATTCGTCGAATAACTTCGTGCCAATAGTTGTTGGCCCGCTGACGACCAATCAGGATCTCACAAACATCAAAGGAGAGAAGATATACAACCTACCGCTTATGATACAACAGCCCTTTTTACGGGAGAAAAAGGAGCCTATTAAAGTTGATATAAGTGTTAAGTTGGTACCAAAGCCACGAAAGAAAGAGAAGAAGAAACGAGGAGCGCACGTCGAAGAAATAGTAGTGCAAGCTGATGATAATAGAGGCGTAAAGAATTGCTTTAGTATGGAAGTCACTGACGGCGATATACAAGTCCTGAATGAGACTGTAGAGATTATTGAAGATAAAACTAGTGCTACAGAAGAAGTAGATGTTAAAGACAGTCATAGTGTAGAGAAAAATGCCCAAGAACAAGATCAGCAAGATTTGACTACAGAACAGCCAATGTTAACAGATCAAAATAACGTTGAACCTTCTGAAATTCTAGAGGAAGCTAAGAGTGATACACCACAGGAAAGTAATGAGAATCAAGAAGATACTGTTAACACAGAAACTGAAAAAGCAGAAGAGGTAGAGACTGTCCAACCAGACGAACAACAGAAAGAAAAGGAAGCTGCTTAAAATGCTGTTAATGGGAATTTTCTGCTTGACTGAATAAAGGAATTGATAGAGCAAAGCAAATGATGTATACAAGTAGAGTTTGAGCAGTAGTTTAGATTAAGATAGTATTAGGAATGGCACTGGTAGTCCTTAAAACGAAGAAGTTAGATTTGAGAGTAGTGATGAATTTAGTTATTGTTGTTTTAATGATCCCAATGAGCTACTTCCTAAGCCATTGGGTCAATGTTTAGAAGTAGTTTACAAAAAGTTGTTATACTTTATTTGATAAATCAATTTTCTGATTTTTATTGTTCTCTGTTATTGACTACCAGTGTTCAAGGTTGGATTCTTGTTGTTGTAAATGTTCGTGCAATGTAGTTGTGATATTTGTTGGCTTGTTATATTATTTTGTTAGCATTTTATTCAGTGTTATCAATGTTTATGTCTCGATGTTATGAGACAGTACAAAATTTCAATAACTTTTAATGGGTAACGATTATTTAAGTGTGTGCAATAAAAAGTTGTTAAAAATCTTTTTTATATTTATTTATTTTTAGATAAATTTAGCCAGTTTTAATTTATTAGACTCGAAATCATTGTAATACTCAGCTTTAGAAATTATTCTATCTTTTATTCGCAACCTACCTAGATATGATTTCTAGTCTTATAATTGCAAATCCACAATTAGAATCATTCTTAATTTCACATAATCTCATCTAGCCTCACCATATTCAATCACAAATTTCCATTTCAGAGTTGAAAGAACACAATTACTTTGCAGGAACGTTGAATTAATGAGAAAGCTTAGAAATTTATGGAGTTCCCATAAAAAATATTGCACCACAACTATCACCCCTTTGAGAAGTTATACACCTTTGAGTGGGTATCCGCATAGTCGGAGCTCTTATGACTTAGACCGCACGTACTATACCTCCACCCCTAATCATTATAGACATAGATTTAAAAGGGATAGTATTCTGAGTGACTCCTCAAGGGATGATGTTGGTGGATTAACGAGAAATCTAAGTGATCTTTCCATTGATCGGATTGATGATTCTGATGATGATCCAGTGAAGGTAAGTGATGATGGAAGTAGATAGTTTAGTGATTGTGATTGAGCACTCATGTAGATAAGCATGTAAGCATGAGTAACTGTAGTTGTGGCTTAGAAGACCAATTTTAAAGCTTGAAAGCAATATGATGTTTTTAAATTCGATCCTATATCGAATTAAAGCAATTAAAATGAAGATAATTATTGTGTTGAAATAACAATCCATATCATATTATCATTATAAGTCAGAGAGTCATATTATAAGTCAGAGAGCTTTTTCTTGAAAATCTAGAAGAAAAAGTCATATTATTCTGTAAATTCAAAATTCTGCAAATATCTTGCTAAAGTAATCCTGTAATATCTGTAATTCGCATGGTGTTTGCTATATGCCTCACTTTGTTTGTTTGTGTGTGCTCACAAATGGCGTGCTCAGGCAAGAACTGGCCACTCTGCAGCGTCAAGTAAACGGCCTTTCGCGCTCCATGCAGACCCCACAGAACACGCCTAGCAATTTTGAAGGTAAGTCAAAACATAATATAAACAGGTAAAACGACAAGGATATAATAAAAAGGAACCTAGATTGTAGGTGTTACAGCCTTCTTTTTATTTTTTAGAAATTTGGTCATGGAGTATGGCTTTAAAGCTTGCGTAATCTTTTCTTTATCAGCCTATAGAGGTCGACTGCTGAAAAAAGGCCTCTCCCAAGGCTTTCCACATTAGGGGGGTTTACCATAATCCATACGCTTGGTGGCGGGTTGGGGATCGCAGTAATTTGATATTCCACACGAGAAGCGCTGTTGCTCGCTTCCCTGGTGAGAGTTCCCCTAGTCGCCTCTTACGACACCCACGGGAGGATATAGGTTGGTACTATTCTAATCCCGGTACCACACGGGGACGCGCTTCGTAATACGACCCCTGAATTTAAGAAGATGAATTTATAGTATTATTTTTCCTACCTTATGGGTATATAGTTGCATTTCAACAACTGTACAGCCTGTAGCAGTAATAATAGCCTTACATCCAAATCTACATTTATGATTTACTAACCCAATCTTTCTTACAGCACATACCCCGCACCCGACCTCTTCCGACGGAAATGTACCACATCCCCCGTCCGACAGCGGACGAGACTATACCGGAGCTGAGTCCCCCGGACACACCACACACGGATCGGACGCAACAATTACAGCAGTCCAACGAGGTGACACCTACCGAACTGCAGGAATAACGGACCAACCCGAATATAACTTTGACGATCATAAAATCGAGCAAAATGAAAATATTGCTAAAGATGTTAAACCCATCGAAACAGATTATGAAGACACTGAACATTTTGAACAACCAGTAAAGCTTGAAAAGGAACATGTACTTAAGGAACGAGCAGAAAAACCCATGGAAATCGAACCAGAAGAATTCAACCCCCAATATCAATATGATCAGAATTATGAGCAACCAGCAGTGACTGCTGATGATCAATACCAAAATTATGAACAACAACCTTACACTGATCAGCAATATGAGAACTATGAGCAGTATCCACAACAGGAACAGGATCCAGCAGCGCAATATGATCAACAATACGATAATTATGCAACAGATGCTAATTACGTAGCTGATACGAATTACGATGCGACTCAATACGCTCAGGAATTACCAAGTGAAACTGCGCAAAATGATAGTAAAACACAAGAACAGAGTTACGATACCGCCCCATACGCCCAAGAATATCAAGGTGATCAGAATGCGCAAATTCCAAATGCAAAAGTTCCCGAAAGTACAAAACCTCAAGCTAAACCTAGTCAAAGTTAGCAATTTTATTAGATTTAAGTTGTATTTGTTCGTGCAATATTATGTTATTAAAATGGCTTTTTGTTTTAAGTATTTGTGCTAATTTTAATTGTAGATAATGAAGCTTTTGATGTTAGAGATGTTATAGTTAAATAGAAAATCGATTAAAATTGGGTAAACGACTTTAGTATAGACCTTGTGTAAAAGGTTAATAGATGTCGAAATAATTCTGGTGTATCAGGGAAAGTTTTGAACTGTTACGACTGTTAAACTTAGCCTGCGTTAACCCACTGCTGGGCAAATGCCCCACGACTTTCAGCTCGTTCTATCAAGCAGGGTAATTGCATGCACACTATCAGTCTGTAGCAAAGGAAACCATTTTGACAATTCAACCGAATTCATCGCGTTATTTACATTGTTGGGCAGACACATTTTTTGAACAGCTGGAGCAATTGATTAGCAATTAGTTTCAAAATGATTTAAATTAAATTAGGATGCTGGGCTAAAGAAGACCACTGAAGAAAGAAAGAGACGTCAACTAATTACTCTGCATCATTTGTTTTTTAGAAGTATCTAACAAACACATTATAGCAGAGTAGAATAAACACAGTATAGAACTTAAAGAAGTAAATCCGATAAGCTGGACTGGGAATAAGAGACTCGATATCCATTAAAAGGAGTCAAATCATGAAAAGAATGTTGATTTTTTATTTATTTCATTTTATGATTTATGACAACTTTTTTTTAGTTCATTATAAACTAGTGCTTGAGTGCAATCCTGTCTGATGGTAAGCAGTAATGCCATGTTGATGGTAAATCACGCTAGTTAATTAAGCCTATTGACTTAAAAAAACTTAGTAAATAGGAAGGAAGACGGCAGTTGAGCGAGGTGATGCAATTTTAAACCCAACAGCACAACCAACGATGCTGCGCCAGAGGGAGACTGATCTGGAGACCTTCCACGACCAAACTCCCGACACAATAACATTTGGTGCATCGTACCCGGCATACATCGCAACACAATTGCCCAGACCCGTCCTCCGAACCGCTTCACCAGACATCATGCCGGAACATGACGAATCGCTTGGCGGTAAGACTTTGTCTGATGGGTGGTAACTTCTGCCGGCAGCCGATATTATGGCCTACCACCGAGAAACTGAGATCTGAAAACTGAGATCCACTGTGTTACTAACAATAGTCATAACCTATGTTAGTACCTAATCAATACAAACCTATACAGACAATCAACACACTCCACCCCTGCTCAGTATGCTCTTCGGTCTCGCAATACAAGGAGTTCAGTGAACCTACTAAGCAGAACGGTGTCGGTTCTATCGCCAATCATCCTAATGATTAATAATTTAGAATGGGAAATCATCAAATGACTTCTCCTGCTCTCTCTCTCTTGACAGCCTCCGAGGCTTAGCGGTAGCAGACGCGGCCGCTGCGCAAGGTGGCGCGGGTTCGATCCCCGCACAGTGCAAGTATTTGTATGCATGAATATGAATATTTGTACTGGTCTGGTCGTGCCTCGGAAAGCACGTTAAGCCGTTGGTCCCGGTTGCCCTACGAACATCTAGTGGCAGTCGTTACGGGTTGTTGGAGCCCTCAAAAGTCCTACAATTGGTCTAACTGCAATGCTTCGATGTCGCCTTCGGGTTGTGGAGGTCAGACGGCAGTCGCTTCATGGAAAATGTCGAAGTTTAGCCATATCAGCAGTTGGACTGGTAAAGCGAACCCCAGACTCCAAAGCTGAAAAGCCTTCGGATGCGACTGGGATTAACACTGGGATGATGATGGACTTCTCCTGCTCTGGGCGGAGTGGAAGGGCTTATCAGACAGTTACTGATTAAAACCCACCCGTGTTTCTTCACTTGCTTGTGTGACGGCCAGGGCCACGGTTTCTTGTTTAACCAACCCTCAACCCTGGCCTAGGAGGCATAGGTTTTAGTAGCCCAGAACGTTATTCGGGCTCGTACCACCGATGCAACTTGCATAGAAGTCATCTATGCTGGTATCTGCAAACATACCGGATGCACTGCAATATCGAGGGAGCCGAAACAGGGCCCTAAACACATTATTATATTGGACCCGCAAGGCATTGTAGGCTTTTTGCGTAAAGTTCGCCCACAGGCTACTACCATTCTCCCTTTAGAATTTATATCGTCTTCGAGTACGCATACGTTGTCTAGAAATAGTTAAGTAACTACATGATCAAGAGATATCAAATAAACTAGCTGGATATCACTTGGTGCCAGCTTTTTTCAATCTACATATATTTTAATACGGCCCCTCCTCTCTTCATGGACCTCAAGTCTGTTAGTTGCTAAAACATTCTATAAAACAAACCATTAAACAGTGAATGTCCACCGAGTAAAACACCAGTAAAATAAATTATTTTTGCTCAATAAAATGTTTATAGATCATTTTCTTGTTTTATTTTAACACCGTCCATGTTTAATGTAAGTGTTGTGTATCTATTTCATGCTAATTGAGACTCGGTAGCGAAAGATGCCCATATAGGCCTTCGGGACTGTCGCAAACGACGTAATTATATTGAATTTTAGCAATACTCAACCAAAACACGTTATTTTTAACCGACTTCAAAAAGGAGGAGGTTACTCAATTCGACCATATATATCGACGCTTGAAAGGCAATCATATCTAAGCGACAAAAATTCGTAAATTGAGTTATATACACCATTCGAACCGCCAGATTTTTCTGCGTCGTTTGGTGTATATAACTCAATTTACGAATTTTTGTCTCCTAAATAATATGATTGCCTTTCAAGCATCGATATGCTTTTTTTTATTTGTTTGTTCGCGCATAACTTCGTCGATTATGAACCGATTTTGATAATTCTTTTTCTGTTGGAAAGAAAACAAAGAGAACTTTAAAAAATTGCTGGGGCGACTAGTGCATATCTTAGCATTTTCATTAAGTATTTTAAAGCACTACAATTTAATAAAGGTCTGGAGTAGATCTGATGATGGAGCCGGGAGACAGTCGAAGGAACTCTTCAACAATTCACAGCAGCTACCTTGTGTTTGTGCTTGAATAATTTGTATTGACAAGAACCTTACACCTAGATGGGTGGTGACTGTCATTAGGGAGCTAATGATGATGACAAAGGTCAGTTCAAGGGAACTCCTAAACGATTTACAGTAGCTACCTTGTATTTGAACTCAATTCATTTATATTGATGAGACCTTTGCACCCATTGGGTTAAAATAATGGTCTGCAGTAAATTTGATGATGAAGACCATAGGCAGTTGAGGGAATACTTACGGGTAAAAATTAAAGTAAACAAAATTACGTCGTTTCCAACTATATTTGCGTCAGCTTCCAGTCTGACCGGATGCAACTGAATACATAGTACTTTTAACAACTAAAAAGTGTAAAATAAAAACTTTTTTACAAAAAAACAACCGACTTCCAAAACCACTACAAAGTGAAAAATAACTAATTTCGGAAGTCGGTGTCAAAAATGAATATACAAAACCAAAGACACCGACTTCCGAAATTAGTTATTTTTCACTTTGTAGTGGTTTTTGGAAGTCGGTTGTTTTTTTGTAAAAAAGTTTTTATGGTTTATGCGTAACCTGAACATAGTTTGTTCAGATTTAGCAACTGAATCGATTCCAATCATTTTTACAGCATGTTGCAGAGCGGTTACCGAGTGGTTACGATAGATTACAGTACTTACGCGTGCGCCACATTGACGCCAGATGTCAACGCACCGCGCTCTCTCGCCCGAGCGGAGCATTGACCATATTTTTTGAGACAACCAAGTAGAAAAGCAAGCTCATAACTTTGTGGTCTTTCATGATATCTTTTTGAAATTTTGTACATAGATTCTTTACTTAAAAATACTGCACACGTGTTTCGGGGTTCGCATAAACAAAAATATTGTATAAATTTGCAAAATATACAGTCTTGCCACCAAGCAATTCGTCGTGTTCCGTCATGATGTCTGGTGAAGCCGTACGGAGGACGGGTCGAAGCAGTTGCGTTGCGATGTGTACGATGCGCCAAATGTTGTTGTCTCGGGAGTTTGGTCGTGGAGAGTCTCCATAGCAATCTCCCTCTAGCGCAGCATCGTTTGGTCGTGTTGGTCTTGGGTTTAACATTGCATCACCTCGCTCAACTGCCGTCATCCTTCCTATTCCTAAGTTTTTAAGTGAATAGGCTTAATAAACTAGTGCGCTTTACACTCAACGATTGCATCACTGCTTACCATCAGGCGGGATTGCAGTCAAGCACTAGTTTATACCTAATTATTAAAAAAAAATATATATATAATAATTAAAATGCACTTATATCATTTGGCGTTATTTAGGAAGTAAACTTTTACTACTTTGTGTGTATTTTTTTTCTTTTTACTATTTTCTCGGTGGTAGGCCATAACATCGGCTGCCGGCAGAAGTTACCACCCACCAGACAAAGTCTTGCCGCCAAGCGATTCGTCGTGTTCCGGCACGATGTCTGGTAAAGCCGTACGGAGGACGGGTCTGAGCAGTTGTGTTGTGATGTGTGCTTAGTACGATGCGTCAAATGTTGTTGTGTCGGGAGTTTGGTCGTGGAGGGTCTCCACATCAATCTCCCTCTGGCGCAGCATCGTTGGTCGTGTTGTTGGGCTTAACATTGCACCATCTCGCTCAATTGCCGTCTTCCTTCCTATTCACTAAGATTTTTTAAGTGAATGGGTTTAATAAACTAGCGCGCTTTACCATCAACGATTGCATCACTGCTTACCAACAGGCGGGATTGCAGTTAAGCGCTAGTTTATAATTATAAAAAAAAACGCAAAAATAGACCTAGGAGTGAGTAGATACTTAATTTTCGAAATTTATCAAATAATTATGAAAATTGAAATTCATGAAATTCTAGAAAACAAAATGTATTATAAAATAATCGATAACTACTCTCTCAATCATGTTATCAGTTATTACACAAATCCTTTTAAATAGCTAACAGTACAATTTAATAACGACAACTTTCAGCAAATATCAATTTTGAAATTAATCGGAACATACTAATAGTGTTTTGTTAAGATTTACCACGGCTAGAAGGTTGCGTTCAATCGGCGGCAGTGTGCACCATGAGAAATAACTTCTTTTATATTTTATTAATTATTGCTTTCACTGAGATTCTTACGGTAAGTCTAGTTTCTGGCTGGCTTCTGTCCGTGTGGACGAATATAACTATTCTAAGAGATCCAGGGATCATCATCATCATCATCAACCTTTTTATCATCCCACTGCTGGGCACAGGTCTTCTCTCATGTAGAGAAGGATTGAGCGTAATCACCACGCTTGCTCAATGCAGGTTGGCGATTTCAGACTTATGTCCAGGTTTCCTCAAGATGTTTTCCTTCACCTTTTAATCAGTCTTTGGTGTCCGAGATATACTTAGAAAGTACGATAATTATCATCATCTTAGCCTTAACCCCAGTCGCATCCGAAGCTTTCTCAGCTTTGGAGTCTGGGGTCCGCTTTACCAGCCTAACTGCTCATTTGGCTAAACTTCGATATTTTTCGTGATGCGACTGCCGTCTGACCTCCACACCCGAAGGCGATATCGAAGCATTGCAGTTAGACCAATTGTTGGAGTTTTGAGGGCTCCAACAACCCGTAACGACTGCAATTAGATGTTCGTATGGCAACCGGGACCAACGTGCTTTCCGAGGTACGACCAGACAAGTGCATATATTCATATTTATGCATACAAATATTTGCACTGCGCGGGGATCGATCGCTACGCCACGGAGGCTGTCAAGATTCAGGGATAATGTACAATGAAAAGAAAATGTTCATAACCGAGTAACATCTTGTCGATACTGTTGATAGTCGGGAAAAAAATTTAATTCGTTTTCAATGCTTAAATTTTATAAATATGCTATCACTAACAAAAGTTTTGTTTTCAATTGTTCAACAACATTTATGGCGTAATTAACGTCGTTGGACATACTTTCTCAAATGTAGATGAAAGTATTAGCAATGTTCTACAAAATTATTGAGATTGATTGTTTTATACGCAATTGGGTTGCAGTAATGCCACGTCGTTGTAGTCGTGGTGGCCTAGTAGTTAAAACACCAGCATCTCAAGTATGAGTTTGCGGGTTCGATTCCAGGTCAGGCAAGTACCAATGTAACTTTTCTAAGTTACATGTACTTTCTATGTATATCTTGGACACCAATAACTGATTATAAGGTGAAGGAAAACATCTTGAGGAAACCTGAACTTTAAGTTTGAAATCGCCAACCCGCATTGAGTAAGCGTTGTGATTACGCTCAATCTCTCCGCTCGCTCCACTCTGTATTAGAGGAAACCTGTGTCCAACAGTGGGTCGATAAAAAGGTTGATGATGAATACCACGTTGTTCAGTTTCGACGTAACGAATAAGTGTATGAATATCATACAACAATAATGAATAATTATATAATTAAAATAATATGTTCGTACTTACAATTACTTAACAAAATTTGAAATAAAGTCTTTCTTTAGTACCACAGGTATAATATGTTGATCGAAGCAGTTCCATTTTGTGTAAGATAGCTAGAAACGAAACGGGGAGTCTACTGAAATATCTAGATGATTAAAAAGTAGGCTGTGAAGAAAAAAAAATGTTACGTCAGCCACATTTTTTTTTTCATGGTCTTACGATGATGTGAAGTGATTGACACTCAAATTAGTAGAGGCCTATGCAATTAATTATAGTACAGTTATACTCTTGGGCTGATTATAGGTACGAATCACTACGGCATAAGGCCAAGGAGCCTTGCCACAAAACTATAAAAAAATACGAATATAAATTTCATATACGATTTATTTTCTTTAAACTGTATATGGAGCTTAATACCTACTCATCATTCTCCTGCCCTTATCCCAATTTATTTGGGGTCGGCGCAACATGTCTTTTTCTTCCATGCATCCCTATCAGAAGCCATCTCGGCAGTCACCCCCTTCTTAGCCATATCATCCTTCACACATTCCATCCATCGTTTCTTTGGTCTTCCCCTACTCTTATAGCCATCAACATTCATAATTAAGACTCTCCTCACGACATTCTCCTCAGTTCTCCGTAACACATGCCCGTACCATGACAACCGATTTCCACACAACTTTTCAGCTACCGGTGCCACTTTCAGACTTCCTCTTATGTACTCATTTCTTATTCTATCCATTCGTGTAACACCACACATTCCTCTTAGCATTCTCATCTCGGCTGCATGCAATTGCCTTTCATTCATCCCTTTCGTAGCCCAACATTCTGATCCATACAAGACAGCAGGTCGGATCATGGTTTTATATATTTTCCCCTTAAGTTTAAGGGGGATGCGGGAGTCGCAGATTGTTCCCGTGACCTGCCGCCATTTCATCCACCCAGTGTTAATTCTGTGCTTAACCGTCCGATCTATTTCGCCATCGCTTTGCACGAGTGAACCGAGATACCGAAAGTCGGAGCAGATTGGTAGGAGTGCGCCATCAAGCGCTATGGCTCCAGAAGTGGAGAGAACGCCGAAATCGCAGAACATATATTCGGTTTTGGTTCTGCTGATTTTCAAGCCAAAATTCTCCAGCTTCTGTTGCCATTTCTCCAATCTGCTCTGGATCTCAGGTCCATCTTCACCGACGAGAACAATGTCATCGGCGAACAGCATGCACCAGGGTGCCTCCTCCTGGATGTCCGACGTAAGAGCGTCCATAATCAACAGGAAGAGGTACGGACTTAAAGCCGATCCCTGGTGCAAGCCTACCGCCACACTGAACTCGTCGGTATTGCCAGCAGCCGACCGGACGTAGGTACGAGATCGACTGTACATAGCACGAATTAACTCTACATACTTCCCAGGCAAACCTTTCTCTTTCAGGGCCCACCACAGCACATCACGAGGTAATCATAATAATCATAATCATAATCATAATCATACGTTTATTTGCTAGAGATACATTTTTTTATAAAGGTAAGTTCTTAAAACCTAAAAGTTATAGTACTCTGCTTGCATGCAAGCGTGCAAATGTTTGATGTTTTACAATATTTATTCCTTTTTACTTACAATTTACATCTATTCAAATTATCCTTAAAGATTTAAATTTTTATATTCCAAAAATTCCTTAATACTATAAAAAGAATATTTTTGAAGCCACTCTACCAATTTCGTTTTAAAAACACCACCCTCCAACAGTTTCAAGTTACTTGGAATGTTATTATAAATTAAAATACACATATTAAATACATTTTTCTTATAAATATCTTTTCTACAAGGTGGTTGATATAATAAGTTTTCGAACTTACTCCTCTTTTGTCTTGTCAAGACCTCACTGCGTAACTTAAAATAATGCATGTACTTTTTGGTAAAAATACAGATGTCTCTTATATACATACAAGGTAGAGGAAGGATTTTACATTTTTGAAATAGAGGTTTACAGCCGTCTAAGAACCATGCTTTATTAATAACTCGGATACACCGTTTCTGTATTTTAAAAACTCTGTCGGTGTCGACTGAATTTCCCCACATTATAAGACCGTAACTTAGTATAGATGACACGTAGCCATGGTAAGCTGATAGAGCCGCTTCTACAGAAACATTTTGTCTTAGTTTTTTTAATGCGAACACAAATCTATCCAGTTTCTGACATATGGATTCAATGTGTACTTTCCAGTTTAGATGTTTATCAACATGAAGTCCCAGAAAATTTAAATGATCTATTGATTGTACCTTTTCATCTTTATATGCAATGTCTAAATCTAATTTTTTGGCGTTGTAAGATTGAAATTCAATTAATTTAGTTTTACTTATGTTTATATTTAAATTATTATCCTTCATCCAGTTATCTACACTTAAAAGAGCTTTTTCTGTAACGGATTTGTATGCATTTTTATCTTGGCTTTTTATAACAATAGTAGTATCATCCGCGAAAAGGATGCAGTTCTGCAAGGTGCTTTCTGGAAGATCATTGATATAGATCAAAAAAAGCAGAGGGCCGAGAATGCTACCTTGCGGAACACCACTTCTATTGAATATCTCAACTGATTTAAAATTCTTTTTAGAATATTTTTTACTATTTTCCATAATGACTTTGGATATCTCTGTGTACTGTTTCCTGTTTCTTAAATAGCTGGATATCCATTCATGCGCTTTTCCTCTTATGCCATAAAAATTTAACTTGTGTAAAAGTTTTGCATGATTTACAAAATCAAAAGCCCTGCTCATGTCAAGAAAAAGAGATACCGCTGGATTACCATCGTTTATGCTCTGTGATACAAGTTTTATTAAGTTAAAGATTGCTAAGGCAGTTGAACTTCCCTTGCGAAATCCAAATTGCTCTTCACGTAATACATTATGTGTTGAGAGAAAATTATTTAACCTAATGAGAATTGCCTTTTCCAGAATTTTCGATATAATGGGAACTATAGATATAGGCCGATAGTTGCTCGGGTCTGATTTATCTCCCTTTTTAAAAATTGGTTTTACAATGGACTTTTTTAACTGTTCAGGAAATTTACCTTCCAGAAACGATAAGTTGATAACATGCGCTAATGGATTACATATCCAAATAGCACATTCTTTTAAAACCCGTGTAGTAATATCATCATATCCACATGTTTTGCTGTTTTTCAGAGACATTATGATTTTGTGAACCTCCATTGCATCTGTAGGATTAAGGAAAATAGTATTACAGTTTCTGTTTTTTTGGTCAAGTGTAATATTGCTATTGAAATTTATGGGCTGTTTAGACGTTGAATTAATGAAGTGGTCATTGAAAGTGTTGCAAATATCTATTGGATTATTATATATCATATTATTAAGATGAATTTCTTGTATATTATCTCTATTAAGACTGTTGTTGCATATGGTTGATGAGATTGCATTCCAAGTGGCTTTACATTTATTCTTGTGATTTTGTATACGTCTCGTGTTCGTAAGTTTCTGAGCTTTATGTGCACAATGCTTAAATATGTGATTATATAGTTTATATTTTTTCTCGTTTTGCTTTTTGTTTACGTTACTACTTTTAAATTTTAAATATAGGTGACGTTTAGTTTTGCTGGATTTTCGTATGCCTTTAGTTACCCAGTTTAGTGACGTTGGCTTATTATTTACTTTAACCCTAATTACAGGAAAACACAGGTCATAGAATAGTTTGAATGCATCATAAAAAATAGTAAAGGCTTCTGTTAATGTATCTGATTCATAAATTTCTGAGAACGAGAGGGATGCCATACAACTGCAAAAAGTCTGAAGATTATTTCGACAGTAGTCACGTTTTAATTCAAACCAGCTAGATATTATTTTTTGATTATTAACTGTTATGGTCACCATCTGTGCTGTTTCGTGATCTGAGAGACCTAGGTGACATAGTTCCGGCTGAACATGTTTTATGTTACTAGCTATCTGGTCAATGCAAGAGTTATCCCGAGTGGGCAGTTTTATATGAGCTTCAAAATTATAGTTATGAAGTAAACTTATGAGTTCTTTTGTTGTTGTAGTGCTCTTTATTAGGTCAATGTTCCAGTCACCGCATACAATAATTTTCTTTCTCTTATATTGTTCCGTTATGTAATTTAATAAGTTATCAAGTTTATGAAGAAATATACCTATTTGAGCTTTTCTCTGATCGGGTATTCTGTATATATTGATAACTATTACGCCTAGACCAATAATCTCTATACCACAGCATTCAAAATAAAATTTAGTTGGTAAATTTGATGGAATATTTAATGCTTTAGTCTTAAATTCTTTACTAGTTAAAATACATGTGCCACCTCTACACTTATCTCGAGTAAATATTGCAGCCAGATTAAAATTGTTTAATTTAATGTTCGATTCCATCCCTTGTTTAACAAATGTCTCACTAAAACATAGTATATCAACCTCCTTATAGTTCTCCTTTAATTCTAATAAACTTAATTCTAACAAATCCAATTTGTTACAAATACCAGCTATGTTTTGGTGTAGAATTCTCAGTTTTTTGTATCTACCAACCTGTTTAGATTGGTAGTAATTTACTGTAGTTTTATTTGTGGTGGAGTTAGGAGCGAAAAAATGTATCATTATTTTTATTGTGGTCATGCAGTGGATTTTGTGGCCTAATTATTGGATTTAAAAAGCTATTTTCGTATTCAATAAAATCAATTTCTATGTTAAGTTTATAAGCGATTAGATCTAAAAATGATAATTTCTTAGTATAGCTGACATTTAGCTCGTTTACTTCGATGTACTTACAATTTTTAAAGTTTTTTGTAAACATTTTTAATTCATAATTTAGTTTGTTAACATTTAGGAATCTATTTTCAGAAACATCCAATATCAATATCTTACATTTACTTATTCTACACAAAGTACTACATATGTTAGTAAACAACAAGTACGGGTTAGTGTCATACTTGCCAACTGAAAGTATTACAATGTCGTCGTCTTCTAGGTCGCGTAATAAACTATCTGGATTGCGCAGAATCTCATTTGATGAAGCATAAGGTTGAACTCTCCCTTGTATTTTATAATTATCATTCCATTTACCAGTCTTAATCTGAATTAATCGTGCAGCTAAACCTCTTACTTTTTCATCTCCAATTATGTAGATATTTCTCGCTTTTTTGTATTTCAACTGAGTAGAGGGTTCGGCTTGTCTAGATAGTTGTTTAATAGGTGAATCTAACGGCATACTGTTTTCCTCGACGTTTTCTCCCTTTTTCAATAGAATATTTTGATCTCGTTGGTTATTTTGCGGTTGTGAGGTTTGCTTTGGACTGTTTGGTTCCATTGAAAAATCTAATTTAGTTTTGATAGTACTGTTATTCTTTTTTTTCTGAGGTATTTTTTTGGGAGTCGATTTGCAAATATCCTTGAGCTGATTTATTTGGGTACCGTACATAGATAATTGCTTTTTGAGATCGCAATTTTCAGTTAGTAGATTGCTTATTTCATTTTCTGCAATTTCTAGTTTCTCCGCCAATAAAGAAACTTTCTTTTCCAGAATTTCTATTGAAACACTGTTGTCAATTTTTATATTTGGGCAACTCCTGTGTAGTTGAGGATTACTTTTCAACGTATGGAACATAAAATCAATATCTTCGTCTAATGATAAACTTTCAAATGAATTTTCTGTGGATACATTTGCCTTTGTATTTTGAGACGTATTCTTGCTCATTAAATCTATGTATTGTTGTTTCGTAGATGACGTCTGTTGCGCCTTAGTAGTTTTAATAGAAGTGTTTTGTTTCTTTCTAAGTGTGACGTTCGATATTGCAATTTCCTCAACGATATCAGTGACTGTTTTATTTTTAGCGCATATTTTGCACTTCCATCTCTTTTTCTCATCAGTGTTCTTTAGTCGAAAAGTAGATTCTGGGTAGCCCATACAATCAAATTCGTACCTTTTTTTGCACACTGAACATTGAGCAGTGCTTCTTATGTTGACATGTTTTTTGCAGATATTACATGTTACCAGTGCTGCCATCTTGTGTTCACTGTTTACCTTATTCGAACCAGACATTTTTTAATAGTAATACTTCTATAACACTGTTTCTTTTTGTATGTATTATCTAATTATTATAAATAAGAATTTAAAATTCACGAAAAGTTATATCCTGTCAGACTCAGGTTTGAACTTGCGACCATTCGTGTGAGGCCAGCTAAATTGCAAAAGTTGATGCGTTAGCCGTTGAGCCAACCGACCATTAACATAAGTATTGAATTTAGTGACTATAAGCAGCATATATTTTTCGTTTGATTAGGTAAAACGGTTAATGTGACGTGTGACAGTTAAAATTCAAATACTGAGTGACTCACTTTTGCACTTCGTGTATTTGTTAATATGTTTTGATGAATTTGTGCAACAATTATTATAAGTTTTGCACTATTTTGTTTATTTAAGAATGTTGTTATTATACTTTCTTCTTATTTGTTATTAAAATGCAGGGTTTAATAATCACAGGATATTTTGATTTAACTTCACAGTTTGTGTATGCAACCCCCGGATAACACTGTCACTTATGTATTTGCTAATGTTTTGTTGGTTCACTAAGTTTTATTAACTTCCAAGCAGTAATAGTATTTTTTAAGATTTTTTAATAACAGAGCGTTTATTTTGACGTCCGTCTACCCGCGCGTTTTTTTTTTTTTTTTTTTTTTTACCCTACCCTACCCTACCATACGCTACCCTATCATACGCTTTCTCCAGATCAATGAACACCATGTGCAAGTTCTTGTGTGCACGTCTGTACTTCTCGCACACTTGGCGGAGTGCAAAAGTGGCGTCCATTGTTCCTCGACCTGGCATAAACCCAAACTGGTTTGGGGTAATCTCACTCTCCTCTCGCAATCTTTTCTCAATCACTTTCTCCCATACCTTCATACTATGTGACATGAGCTTTATCCCTCGATAGTTGTTACAGTCCTGTACATCACCTTTATTCTTCAAGATGGGCACTAGTGAACTATTGCACCATTCTTGTGGGATCTCTCCTTCATGCAACAACTTATTGAAGAATAAAGTCAGCCACATACATCCATCTCCTTTTAAACACTTCCATACTTCTACTGGTATATCATCTGGGCCCATAGCTTTTCCATTTTTCATACCTTGAACTGCTATTCTTACTTCATCCATGCTAATTTCTCTCACTAACTAAACCCATATTCTCTTGTACCTCTTTGAGCACGCCACTCCATTTATTCTCTTCGTTCATTAGCTTTTCAAAATAAACCTTCCATCGCTCTTTTATTTCGTCATCCCTGGACAGAACCTTACCAGCATCGTCTTTCATACATTTGATATTACTTATATCTCTCGTTCTCCTTTCTCTTGCTTTTGTAATCCGGTAGAGCTCCTTCTGGCCTCTAGGGCTGTCCAGTGAGTCATACAACTTCTCCTGCGCCTTAGCCCTCGAAACTGCTACCGCCTTTTTTGCCTTCCTCTTCCATTCATTATAACTCTTCTACTTGTTTTCTTTTAAACTATCATTCCCGTTTTCTACACCTTGCCATTCTTTAAAAGCTATTTTCTTTTCTTTGAGTATCTTTTGCACATCTTCATTCCACCACCATGTATCCTTTTCTATCACACCTTTCCCTTTGGATTCTCCAAACACATCTTTAGCTACTCTCCTTATATAGTCCGCCATCTCTTTCCAACATTCATTCACAGATTTTCCTTCCATATCCCCCATTTCAATCATCTTATCTACCACTTGGCTCTTAAACACACTAGCATATTCCTCTTTTTCTATCATACGCCATCTAGTTTTGGGCGAGGGCCGTTCCTTATTCTTTCTGGATGAGACACTGACTGAGCTTAATACCTACTGTGTTTTAAAATAAAGACAGTGATCATGGATGGAGCTGCAGTACAGTAAAATATTGAAGACACTGGCAAAAATACAGTAAACTATATGTATAGCAGGTAAAATTATATATGTATAAGCCAATAACATTTTTGACCTAATATCAATCCTGTTTTCACAGAAAAATGAGGTATATACATCATCAGCGATTGAATCCGTTGAGTTCACAAAAGATCATTATGAAAAAGAAGGTAAGAAAGATCTGCAAAGCCCAGTATTCAGTTTTGGGAGTGACGATTTTAGCGAAAAATATCTGATAAGTGAAGATGCAACCAAAAGCGAAAAGCTTTTGGAAAAGAAATATTTAAGTTCTGATGCTCAGACAACTGAGAATATCAAACGCGGTGAATATATGCAAAATTCAGCCTTAAATCTCAAGAGCCCTGTTAATAGTAGGTCAAATCAGAATGAGCTAATGAAAACATTATCGATTCCCAAAAGTTTTATAAAAAGTAGAACTAGCGGAAACCGTAATATAAACAATTCATTACGAAATAGTGTAAATTTTGTGGACATAAAGCCTGAAGTTTATCCTATTTTTATAACTGAAGACGAATATGACAGTAAAAAAATATATAATAAAGACCGTATAGAGATTAGTGATCAAATTTATACGAATAATGAAAATAAATTGATTCAACTGCCGAACATATTAGACACAGAGCATAAAAAACTATCTAGGATAAGGACTGCTACTATACCGGTGACAGAAACATTAGATTTGATCGAACTTTTAAAACAATTACACATTAACAAAGGCGAAGTTATTGTAATAAAAAAAGAATCTAAAGATAATGTCCACTTAAATGATTTTTTGAACAAATTTTACCCACAATCAGTGAATCACATGAAGTCTGGTAATACAAAAGTAAATGCTCATATTGATATTGATGAACTTGAGGATAACATAGATGCAAAGGATAAAGACAAAAGCAAAACGATATTACTAAGAAGTGAGGTCATTAACAACGAACAACCTAATGCTAACAAAAGATTAGACGAAATGATGGAATATTTGGATATTGGAAAAAGCTTGCGGACTTCGTATAATACATTATATGATACGGATAATCTAGTAAGTAACAGCATATACTTTACTTTTTTAACAATGGGTCATAGTGGTAACAGTGTGTTTATCAATCGGGCATCGATCCTACGGGCAATGTGCCCGGCCCAATGCCACTTAAGTGTTGCAGTTCTTCGGGCTATGTTGGTTACTTCCGTTCTTCTGCGGATGTCTTCATTTCTGATTTGATCAGAAATCAGCAGTGAAATTCCAACCATAGCTCTCTCCATTGCCGTTTGAATGACCTTGAGCTTTCTTTTAAGGCCCATTGTTAGCGACCACCTCTCAGTTCCATAAGACATCACAAGCAACACACACTGGTCGAAGACTTTTGTCTTGAGACACTGCGGCATTTCGGACGAGAAGATTCTACGTAGCTTCCTGAAAGTAGCCCAGCCGAGTTGGATTCGAAGATTGACCTCTTTTTCGAAGTTGGACCTTTTCTTTTTTTTTCGGGCGGAGTACCTTATAGGATGTCCGCCGCCCTAGGGTGGGCGACGGGGTCTGTCAGACTTTACTGACTAAACCACCCCGGTGCCTCTTCTATCACGAGCGCGTGGGACCGTGGAGTCTAATTCTTCCACGGCCCCACACTCGTGCTGGCCTGGTCTCGTCTCCTGCACGGGGTAGTGGGTGTTAAACTACGCCGTGCATCGCCTCAGTGGCGCGCGCTGACACTCGCGCACCTCCGCCTCGGGGTTCATCGAATAGGGGCGGGGACTTCCCCATGTCCCTCGCCCCTCGAACCATTCATGAGGGCGGAAAGGGCGTTATCCGCCCTTCCTTGACGCCCGGTGCGTCTTCTGCAGCCCGGGAAGGAAGTTGAGATCTCCTCTCCTGTTCCGCAGCTTCCTTCTGCGACATCACGTCCTCGCAGAAGGACACCACTGTCCCACGACACCGCGCTACCGACCATCCTCCGCACTACTGCCGGCAGCGACGGGTCGCCTCCTACTTCATTTGACTTCATTTGTGAGGACACGGTGCTGCTCCTCCCAGGCTACACACTCGGAGAGCGTGTGCTGCGCCGTGTCCTCCCGCATTGGACGTAGTGATGGTACTGAGCGTCCGGCTCCTGCCTAAGCGACGCAGGTACTTGCCGAAGCAGCTGTGCCCCGACAGTAGCTGCGTCACCTGAACGACAGGAAGCCGTGCCGTGTCCCGAGCCAGTCGTCGAGGACTGGCCGTATCGCGCTCGACGGTAGTGAGGCCGGCGGTAGGGCGCATGAGCCTCTGCCGCCAGTCCGCCACCAGGACCTGACGGAGCTCCCTCAGCGCAGCTCAATCTGCCGCTGCGCCGGACTGAAGCCCCGAGTCTGCTCTTCCTCGCGCCATCGGTACAATGACGCGAGTACTTTCGCCTCTAGGTCCCAGAGCGGGGATCCGCCAGACGCAAGCCGCCTCGTAGGAAATCGTGCGATACCTGCGGACGACCTGACGGCCATCGCCCTCTGCGGCTTGCGCAGAATGGCGAGTGTTCCGGGCCGTCAGGTGCATCGCCCACACAGGGCCTCATACAGGCCCATTGATCGCACGATTCCCACGTACAAACGCCTACAGGCGGCGCTCGGGCCCCCATGTTGCGAAGCAACGTTGACAACGCGCCTGCTGCACCCATCAGCTTGGGCGCCAGCCGCCGAAGTGGGTCCGAATTCCATCGGCTGTCGAGCACCAATCCCAGATACTTCATGGTGGACTCGACAGCTATCCGGGTCCCACTGACTACGATATGTGATCCCGGCGCCGGTGCACCCCGGGGCCATGGAAAACCATGGCCTCCGACTTGTCAAGGGCCACCTACAGGCGCCGGCTGCGGGTCACCACCTGTGACACCGCAGCCGTGGCAATCAACGTCGCTTCCCTGTGCGAGCTCCCCTGGGCAGTGACAAGCGTTTCGTCCGCATAACACGTTAAGTCGGCGCCCGACGGGAGCTCGCCTCTCAGCACCCAGTCGTAGCCGATGTTCCACAGGAGCGGTCCCAAGACCGATCCCTGTATATATATATATAGTTATAGTAGGGATAGTTTGTCCCACGTATAGGTAACTATCAACAACTTCGAGAATAAAGTTTCCAATCTTTATAGGAGTCGGTACGCCATGGGCATTAGACATGACTGTCGTCTTGTCCATGTTCATTTTAAGACCGACTTGCTTGGAGGCTCTCAGCATCAACAAACTGAAGGTGTGTAATGTACTCGCCATTAATGTTGATGCCTAGTCCTTCCAGTCCAGAACCTTGAAGGCATCCTCCAATGCAGCGGTGAACAGTTTCCGGAAATAATATCTCTGTCTGACACCACTATGCAGAGGTATTGTTTTCGAGGTCTGATCCTGTATTCGGAATGACATAGTGGCGTTTTCGCACAACCAACTTCAGCGTTACAATATACCGATAGTCTACTTGGCACTGCTCGAGAGACCACAGTACTGCCCAGGTCTCAATCGAATCACAGGCTCTTTCATAGTCCACAAACGCCAAGCAAAGGGGTAGGTTGTAATGTTTGGTTTCCGCAGCGTATGTATGTGGTTTACAGTGCTGAAGCTCTTCGAAACCGGCTTGCTCGGGAAGCTGGAAGTCGTCATACCTGCGAGTGAGACGATTCTTGAGGACTCTCGAAACAACTTATATACATGACTCCGAAGAAGAACTCCGAGATGGGTCTATAGTTTTTCGAAAGGGTCATCACATCAGCCGATGGATTCTGTAAAATGGTCAAAAATTTAGGTGAAGTGAGCTGTCAATAGTGTCAATTCCAGCGTTATTTGGGACGACAGCTCACTTAACTTAAGTTTTACGGTGAGGTGGTTACAAAATCACACTGCAGCATATCTATCTTTTGTAACTGAAATTTAGTACGAAAAATGTATTTAAATATTCTTAAATACCAGAAGCTGGCACTTTGATAATAAATTATTTATATTTTATGGGTAGTTGCTATCTCCAGGAATAATGACTATCATCAATGTTCTATACATAAACATAGATTTCTTCCAAAAATTAATAGATTCATGAAATTCAGAACCATCCGGTTCTGAATTTTACCAATGCTTGATTTCGACGAATTCGTGTGAAATCTGGAAGTTCCTTTGTGATTTTTATAAAAGCTACCAAGTCGACTGTTTATAATAATAATTTTTTTAGGATCGGCTCAGTGTCAGTATTGCCTAAGGGAATCTTAAACATAAGTCATGTATTTCGTCCAAGATGTGGTGGCTCAAGACTAAAGTTTTTGACCAGTGTGTGTTGCCAGTGATGACTTACGGAACTGAAACGTGGTCGCTCACAGTAGGTCTCACACGAAGGCTCAGAGTCATACAAATTGGCAATGGAAAGAGCTATGCTCGGAGTTTCTCTGCGTGGTCGAATCAGAAATGAGGAGATCCGCAGAAGAACCAAAGTCACCGACATAGCTCTGCGAGTCGCTAAACTTAAGTGGCAGTGGGCCGATGACCTGGTGAAGGTCGCGGGAAGCCAATGGATGCAGGCAGCACAAGACCGGTCAGCGTGGAAAGCCTGGGGAGGCCTTTATCCAGCAGTTGACATCTATAGGCTGAGGAAGAAGACGAGAGAAGTCAGGTATTATATGTATGTAAGTTATTTTTATCCATTGAATTTTCTCCTTAGGTCAGACAAGGTGAAACCAGCGGTCCACGAAAAAGATCTACAAACACACAAGCAGGTTACACACAAGATCCTGACACTTGCAAAACATACAATGAGAACCTTGTAATACTCTGGTCTAAGTTGTCAAAACTAATAAACGTCACAGAACAGCCCAATGATAGGGCTTTACATAACATAGTTTTGATAATACAAGCATACTTAGAACATCAAAACGCAAAACAACCACCTGAAACACACAGAACGAAACACGAAGGACTTAGGGAGATTATAAATGCAGTTATGCTTAAAATTAGGAAACTCATAGGTAAAAATGAAGGCAGTGCAGAAAAAATTACTAAAGTCATCATAAAGTACCTCAAACCCGATTATACGAATGCCGAAACTGAAGAGTGTCAACAGGTCAATGAGGAATTTCTTTTTTCATCAGTTGATTTGCTGTATAAAAACTATTTGGAGAATACTGACTGTGAAGATGAAGACGACAATGTGGCAAGAAGCAAGACACTAACTCTGATGGACAGAAAGGTTGAACCTGGGAAATTTATTTACGGGCACACGTCATTCCCACTGGCAACTGGTGATATCAATCCCGAAATTCAAACGATAGTCATAGAAAACGAATCGTATAATGACTTCCAAAGAGGAAAAGTGCCAAGACAAAGACTGAGTAATGAACACAGAACAGTATTTAAGCCAAATAAGAATAAAAAGCCTCGCCATGTATACAGATCAGAAAATCACTATGGAAGTGAAAAACTACAAACACCGCCGAAATCATCATCAAAATCTGTCAATAAGAAACAAAAAAAAAGTTCTCTTAAATCTGATGGGGTAAAAAGTAAATGTGAAAAGTACCGCACTCGCAAACTTATTATTTCATTACGGCCAGTCATGGAAAGGTTTATGGAGCGTCTTGAATGTCAACACGATAATACTATGCGATCTATCAGTTTTGGTGAAGACTCAAAAAATCCTTATTATGTGTATGCTACTAAATTCTATTCTAACACACCGAGGTTACTAACAAACAATTCGGGACGACAAAGTAATAAATCATATAAGCTACGCACAGATCGTCACGATAGTTCAATCAAACATGATCAAGATGTTGATAAGCCTGATAATGAGAATGACTACATGCGGATTAGAAAATACAGTTTTGATAAAAACAGAGGTATGAACCTTGGGAAACATGCCTCCATCCATGACACAAATTTAAGAGAATCGTATACTATAAAAAATACACAACAGAATGGCAGCAGAGATTACCAGAAGACCTACAATAAATATTACCAGTCACCACTACTATACAATGCCTATAATGGAATTACCAAAGGACACCAAATAACTAATTCAAATGGATTAACAAGTTTAATAAACCCAGCGTTTTCTATTAATGATAAAAAAGTTTTAGGGTTTAGGTCAACCAATCAAAAACTAGCTTCATCTGATATAGAACAAGACGAGGAAAAAGATAAAAACGATGAAAAAGATTTTTTTTCGGAAGAATTAAATGATGCATACAACTTTGATCGACTAACAGAAACAGATACAGATACTATAGCGATACCATTTATTGATTTAACCCAATTAAGAAACGATGATCAATTGATCGAAGAAAAAAACAATGGACACGTAAAAAATTTTGAAAGTATTGCAGAGTTCCTTAAAATGGCTCGTGATGCATCAGTAAAGACACCGGAGTTTGTAGTACCTTTTGCCCTAGACACTAACAAAGGGTACGTGGAACTCATACATCTTATAAAATATCCCAAAATGCTCGTATATCGTCCACAGTTCCTAGTGAAAAATACTATGCCATACGATGACTTTCTAAAAACTATCAATAACATTAATATCATAAATGACGACGTACGACTAATAAAAATTGTTAGACATTTACCTAATAGTTCTGTTCAAGTCCTATTTGAAACTGTAGATAATGAGGCGCCACTAGAGTTTCGAAATCTTAATAATAGGAGTGGTTCATCAGACCCCGTAGTAAATCACCTATTTGTAACCAGAATGGGAATTGATAACGAAAACGTTCACATAACAGACAGAGATAGTGAAGAGTTAATTCTTAGTTCTCAAAATGAAGCTTACAGGCAATTTTTAGACGCGCTTGATGAACTAGATATTGATGATCTATCCCCAGATTCAGGTACAGATTTAGAAATTATACCAATCAAAGAAGAAGAGACGCCAAATAAGTATTTTAAATATAATTCAGACATAAACCAAACTTCAAATAACTCCGAACCAAACTCCACAGAAACAACTTCATGGTTCACTTTCTTGAAAAACTCCACAAGTTCAGATTCAGGCCAAGATGTAGGTCAAGATTCAGGCGTAAATTCGACTGTAGGGTCACAACTAGGATCAGGCCTTCAACTGGGATTAAACCCAGCACTGAATTTGGGATTGAAATCAACACACTCGTCTCCGTTAGGCTCGTTCTTTAGTAAATTGTTACCTTCCCTTTCAACAACTCATACCACTTCAAACCCAATTTTGAACTCACAATCGCACATGAATCCCCACACTGACTCTTCTTCCGGCTCATTTACTGCTACCACCTCTTACTCTCAATCAAACACGCACTCATTACTGCCTATCACTGACAATAGCAATGAGAAAGTTGGAACCAAGCTCTCTTCTTCGCTTAAGTCTATTATCATTCGCTGGTGGAGAAAGTGGAAGACGTAATAAGGGGGAAATGGAGGTAAACTAGTTCTATATATCTTCTCTCTCTTTTTCTTCTTCAGCCGATAGATGTCCATTGCTGGACAAAGGTCTCCCCCAAGGCTTTCAACGCTGACCGGTTCTATATTTATATGAACCGATTTAATAATGTTGTTAGACGAAGGAGATTAGTCTCCACGACACAGGGAATCCTAGTGTGGAGGCTAGTGCTATTTAAATATTGTAACGTTTTTCTGAATAATAAAGTTTTTATTTATTTATATATATATAAAGTTAACAAATTTGTGACAAATTGAGGTCAAGTAATAATAAAACTGGTCAGCGAGCGACTGTGGAATTTGTAGTATGGCAATGGCAATGAACTTTGTTAAGTCAGGGCTCTCATCATCATTCATCATTTTAGCCGAAAGACGTCCACTGCTAGACACAGCCTTCCCCCAAAGATCTCCACGACGACCAGTCCTGCGCTTCCCGCATCCAGCAGTTTCCCGCAACCTTTACTAGGTCGTCGGTCCACCTTGTCGAGGGCCTACCCACGCTGCGTTTTCCGGTGCGTGGTCGCCACTCGAGAACTCGTCGGCGCCATCGGGCACCAGTCCTACGGTCAATGTGCCCGGCCCACAGCCACTTAAGTGTTGCAATTCTACGGGCTATGTCGATTACTCTCGTTCTTCTGCGGATCTCCTCATTTCTGATTTAATCACGCAGTGAAACCCCAAGCATAGCCCTCTCCATTGCCCTTTGAGTGACCTTGAGTCGAGGCTCTAATGGAAAGTAAATACTGGAATAGCTATTCAAAACAGGTAGCGAGGAAAGCTAAAAACTAAAAACGAGCCAGTGAGCTACGAGCACGAGTACGCAATGGCGACATCAGTGAGAATCTTTGAAAGTGTTCTGCCCGCTTACTGAGCGCCGCTGAACGATAAAGCTCTTTGATAAGTAATTGTCAATACCATGTCCGGTAAGCAAATCCCCTGAGGAAAGCGAGCCAAATACATAGATGTTATCGTGGATAAAAACCTCACCTTCCGAGAGCACATAAGGACAGTCGGCCCGCGGTTCGCCTACGCTCTCTACTGCCTCCACTCTCTCTTCAATGCGCAGAGCAAACTGTCCCTCAAGTGCAAACTGCGCATGTATAAAGCATGCATTCGCCCCTTTAAGACGTTCGCCTGTGTAGTCTTAGCACACACTTAGCCTCCGGTACCCCTAGTTAGCTGCCGTGGCAACCAGAGGCTTAGTGTGTGACCCCCAGGTGCCCTTATAGCATATTGTGTACAAATAAATAAATGTTGAATTTAATAATCCGGTTAAGTAGTCACGACCTCTCTAAATCAAACTACGAGATGCCATTATCAAAAATAAGAAAACTCCTTGTCAAAGTGAGAAACGTCAGCGTTCAGGACCCCTGTGGCTACCATAAGTTTCATTACGAGACTCGATCATACGCATCGACCGCGTGTGGCGCTCTCATTGGTTGAGAGTTCTTACAACCATGAAGCGGGCCAATCGATGAGCCAAACGCGGTCGATATCAATAATCGAGTCTTTGTAGTGAAAACTCATGGTAGCCACACTGCTATACTTTTTATGGGTGAGAAAATCGTTGATTTTTCGTTTTCGATGTTCACGTATGTTAAAATATGCTCCTAGAGATGGACGAGATATGCATAGTAAGATTTGTGTAGTAAGTATACTAGAATTTTTTGGAATAGATGAAAATAATTATTTTTGTTTTGTTTTATTTTTAGCAAATTATACGGAAGATGGCTTCTGCTAGAGACAAGGTCAACCACGTAACCAAACAGTAAACTGGTCATCGGTCTAAATTTTACACTTTCTGCGATTATTACGGAAATACATACAAAACAAACTTGTAAAGATCAATTACCTACAATCTCGAGATCATGCTGTTTTATAATAATATGCCATACTGCCCCCGATTCTTAATAAACTTAACTAAATTTAAATTCAGTGCATATTTTTCTTCATCATTATCAACCTTTTAATCGTCCCACTGCTTGGCACAGGTCTCCTGTCATACAGAGAAGGATTGAGCGTAATCACCACGCTTGCTCAATGCGGGTTGGCGATTTCAGTTAGGATAGAAGTTTATCCAAAAAAATATTTACTAAAGACTAGGCTGTATGACGTACTATGTTTTGCCTTTTCCGTTCAGAAGAACGGAAAGATTTTTTTTGGTTTTTCTTTCCGTTTCGGGCGAATGGAAAAGGCAAAGGCATAGTACGCCATACAGCCAAGTCTTCAGTATTTTTTTTCTTCATTAAATATCTATCCTAACTTATCCTAATTTATCCTAACTTATCCTAGCATAACTTAACCTAAACTAACTCCTTTCGTTTTACGCGTTTGGACGATAAGGAGCGGTTTAGCGTAAAGACATGATGAGGCCACTATGCTACAATATTTCACTGTTCTTTTTGAATTATTCACTGAATGCACTTTTTACTACATAAATCACGCGTTTTTATTTAGTAAACGACACTATAAATAATTTTAAAAGTCCAATGAAAAATGAGCGTGACACTCATCTTGACATTCCCGCCAAAAACCAGAACGGAAAGAATTGAACCAAAAAAAAAAAAAGGGCTCTATGGCGCTATGCTTTGAGTCTTTGACATGTGTTGGTGGAGTATCTGTTATTCTCATTGAGATAGAAATATAAGGAGATGCTGTTGTCAAGCTATACAATTTTTCATTATACATATATATGTAATTTAGGGTACAAACCGTAATATCTTATTTTGTCTCTTTTTTTCAACAGTACATTTGCATTTGGCAAAAGAGACAAATATATTTTTGTTACTGCGGAATTATGGTAACACTATTAAAATGAACTGATAGTTGTTGGCAGCGTGCCAACGCCGGCCATCTTAGGTTACAATTTCGTGGTAGTTGTGCTGTCAACGGGATACGTAACTTAACGAAAATTATTTTTTTTGATAATATACAAGACATTTTAAAGTGGATTTGTAGTGTACCGTGTGACAAAACTATTACTTAATATGCCTGCGTGCTGTATTGTTATGTGTGGTGCCAGAAACAACAGAAATCAAGCTCAATTGACGTTTCATAGGTTAGTTACCTCTTTTCTAGCTAAATCACCATTTATCATTCTAATTTTCAAACTAAAATGAACCATGATTACTTATTAGTCGTTAAATTACTAAATACACACTTATTTACACTATATAAGCACGTTTCTCTATATTGTAAATGTTTATTTGTTTACGTAATTTGCCGACATATGTTAGGGTTGTCCAAAATTTTTTTTAACCGACTTCATAAAAAGGAGGTTTTCATTTCGAACTGTTATGTATGTAATATTTTCAAAAATGCCTTGTTTTCGGATATTTTAGTCTATATCAGCGTTTGAACAAATGTGCCGAATTGTATAAGTGTAGTATGTAAATATGTATGTATGTTTTTATGTTTGTGTTCGCATATCTCTGGAACTATTAGTCCGATTTCGGTATTCTTTTTTATATATTAGACATTGTTCAACATAGTGAATACTGCAAGTTTCATCAAAATCGGTTCAGTAGTTTTTGAGATAGGGAATTTTAACTATTTCGCTTAAAATGAAGAAATAAATTATTTTAAATAAAAATAAAACAGCTTTCAAAGTCGGTGCCAGTATGTTAGATGCGTAGGGTGTAGCGGGGACCAACATATGTACTTGGTTTAGCACCGATTTCAATTATCTATTATTGGGTGTGTTTTGAAGGCGGTTTTATTTTTATTTAAAATATTTTTTTAATTTGTCACTTTAAAGGAAGAAATATGATATTTTAAATAAAAATAATTTAATTATCTATCTACTCAATTATTTTGATAATAGATATTGATTTTATCTTTTGTTTATAGATTCAAACGGAAGAAGAACATATAATACATGTTTACCACATGCAAGAACATTGTGCAAGCGGCATGTTACGCGGGTAACAAATGTCTTGCCATGGCGCCTCCGCCGGGCCGGAACAAGTGGGTTAGACCAAAGAAGTGCTGGCTTGACGTTGTAAGAGATGACATGCGTGCCAACAAGCTCTTACCACAGGATGCTAAAGATCGTGCGAAATGAAGGAGAATGTGCAGGAAAGCGGACCCCTGGCTCCAACGCGAAAGCCGCGGATGCAACCGGGATAAACGCTGAGATGATGATGATGATGACGACGGGATACAAATGACGTCATAGATCACCTTTTAAAGGCGGGCGAACCCGCTTATGGAAGCTAGTAGTTTAATAAACGAATATATTTAAAAAATATAAATGTATTTTATTATTATTGCACCTTTTGCACTTAATAATGTCTATACAATATAATTACACTTAGATACTTTCAAACAAGGATCATAATTGAGAGGAGGGAGGGAGAGGACCCTTTTATCTAGTAACCCAATCAAAATAGACATTTGACTTAGCCAAAATTCAAACTTTCTTTATTACAATAGATCGTGGAGTATAGCTACGGGGGAAACCACGTTATAAAAATGCGCCAAGTACACCCATTTCCGCACCACTTATGAGTTAATCATAGGTGGTGCGGAAATGTGTGCATATTATGTAAAATATGAATTTTTTAATGCTGCTTCTCATCCCATGCAGACTGTAAAAACCGGTCGAGGGAATTGGCCAAGTTTAAGAATCATTTCATTAAGCGATGAGGTTAGCAACCCATCACTATTTTGATTCCATTTTCTATCTATGCCTATGCACCTACCAACGCGCTAAACGTGGCTTTTGTTCTTATAACCTCAAGCTCTGTCTACCCCGTAAGGGATAAAGACGTGACGTTATGAATAAATGAATAAGTACTTTATCTAAGAAGCCGATAGAAAACGAGAGAATTAAAATAATTATATAACAGACAGACTATATTAAAAAATTATAATAATAAAAAATAATAATATATTAAAATCTTTGGAAACAAATACACAGTGACAGCCCTAGAAAGAGGCGGCCATATTATGTTCGAACAAATGTCAAACGATGGCACGTTTTTTCTGTAGGTATGCCACGTCTATATACTAGAAGTCTATGGTTATTCTGTGCTCTTTAATCTTTGGTTACCCGTGTTTCTGTTTGGTCGTATTTGTTTTGTTTGTTTGTTTGACAGCAGTTTCCAAAAATACGATTTGCAAACAGAACACAGATTTCATTTTACAATTATTTACAAAAGCTAAGTTGAATCCGCTAATATTTAGTGTGTTGGCGATATTTGCCTGTGGAAATTTTGAGGTTATAACTTTGTTTGGCTATAGAAAGGTCTACCAAAATGGTTTGCGAGAAATGTGAAAAGAAATTAGGCCGTGTCATAACTCCAGACCCTTGGAAAACAGGAGCAAGGAATACCGTGGAGTCTGGAGGAAGGAAAGTTGGTGAAAATAAAGCACTTACCGCGAAAAAAGGACGATTCAACCCATATACTAGCAAATTTCAGGAATGCAGGTAAGTTGTATCTACTTCTACAAACTTTACATTACTATCAACCAATTAAAATGTTTTTTGATTATCGTGTCATCCGTTTCATTGCATATACTTACCAGCCTGTAAGTTATAAAATCTACGTCCAACTTGTTTTAACTTTAAAAAAAAAACGTACAGTTCCATTCGTCATTTCACTAATCAACCCAATCTAGGTAAAGATACTTAAACTCACACCTTCCAATAGGGGTAGGGCGAAACTACTAAAATTCTACCTGCTATGATACTCAAATACTCCTTTTACCTCATTTACATTCATACATCTGGTCAGAGACTCACCAGTAATGAGTACAAGCAAGTTCATGTCTTTTCTTAAGAACATGCAATATAACCCCTCTAATCCGTCCTTTGATGGTCTCCGTCAATCCGGTTAATCAGACCATGTTCATTGGTTTGTCACCAACTGGACACTTGTAGGGCCATTTTGTAGAAGCATTTGGTTATATATTGTAAAACATTGTTTAATACTGAGTAAAAAACATTTTTATCCAGACATATTTTTGTTCTTAAATTGCTGAATTTTTTGTATTAAATGTATTTTTATATTTTTGCAATAAATGTTAGATTTTTCGGATAATCTGACCCATTTTTTGTTCCAACCATGGTCCCGGTTCTAAAGGTTATGTTTTAGAGGGATTTTATTGTACTCCATAAGGCCTTTTTGATTTCACTATAATGGCCTTTTTGAGCATCCCCCACCTGGCATTTCCACTCCCATATGTTTTGCACACTTGTGATCAACTATTAATCCAAATTCGTATTACCTTTTCCAGAATATGCAGAACAAAAGTGCACCAAGTGGGCTCACACTACTGCCAAGCCTGTGCCTATAAGAAAGGAATCTGTGCGATGTGCGGCAAAAAAATATTGGACACTAAAAACTATAGACAGAGCTCCACATAAATATGACTAAGGTGCGTATTCCAGAAGGAAACTCAAGCATTGATCTCTGCTTAAGCATTACTTAAAACTAGTTTCAACCAATCAAATGGCTTGAAACGAGACTTAAGTAGAGCTTGAGTTTTGAGTGACGTTCTGTAATACGCACCTTAGACTCATGTATAATGTTAACTATTAAATAATGTACATTAAGGGAATATGCTGAGAGGATTAGCAAGCTGAAGTGGCAATGGGCTGGTCAGATATGCCGCAGGACCAACAACCTTTGGGGTAAATGAGTCCTCGAGTGGAGACCGCGTCTCGGCAAACGTAGCGTGGGACGCCCTTGGGCGAGATGGAGCGACGACATCAAAAAGGTGGCTGGTAGTGGCTGGCGGAGAACTGCTCAGGATCGAGCTTGTTGGCGTGCCATGAAGGAGGCCTATGTCCAGCAGTGGACGAGTAGGGGCTGATGATGATGAAGGGAATATGCACACAAGCTATCAGCCAGTCTAACCAGATGCAGTTGAATATCAGTGTAACTAATAACTACATAGAGCTGTCATCTGATTTCAACAATACAGTTACTCGGTAATACAAAAACTCTAGTTGTCATACTTCCGGGTTTCTGATTAGGGTTGTAACGGAGGCGGATGGCGACGAGTCTCACCTCCGCGGATGCGGAGGTTAACGGAGGCGGAGGCGGAGGTGAAAGTACATATAGAAAAAATTGAAATTTATGGTTAATTAAAACATTTTTTTATTTTAAATACGTACATTAATAGTAGTATACTTGGTAAAAAAATATTACCTTCTTGTATTGAAAATTAAGGAGAAACAAATTGTGTTTGCCGCATTCCCGCCTCGCACTAGTTGTTTCTTGACCATTTCGCGCTCAAACGCGGCCGGACGGTTGTCGAGCGTCGCAACTTGCGCATTATTTATTTTATAAATACGTAAATAAACCTCCGTTATAACTCCGCTAAAAATTGTGCGGAGGCGGAGGCGAAGCTCCGTTACAACCCTATTTCTGATTACCCATAACGACCGTGATAGGTCGAAGGACACCCCCAACAAATATTTAAACATGCTTTCTAATGTACGAAGTGGTCTTGGTATGTACAGATGGTCATCCAGCTACGGACCAACCGAAATAAGGCTAGCTGAAATTGATTGTTAATATTTAACCTCAATCAATAATTGTTCAAAAAGTAGATAGATATAAGTTTAAACCTTATAAAAATAGATAAGTTACTAATGCCTTGTATTCACTGATGGTATAAGATTTTAACGGGGTTTGTTTGTACCTTGTTGATATATCACCATCAACCTTTTTATCATCCCTTTGCTGGGCACAGGTCTCCTCTCATACAGAGAAGGATTGAGGGTAATCACAATGCTTGCTCAATGTGGGTTGGCGATTTCAGACTTGAAAGTCCAGGTTTCCTCAAGATGTTTCTTTCACCTTGTAATCAGTCATTGGTGTCCAAGATATACTTAGAAAGAAGATAACTTAGAAAAGTTACATTGGTACTTGCCTGACCTGGAATCGAACCCGCACACTCATACTTGAGAGGCTGGTGTTTTTAACCATTAGGCCACCACAACTTCTTGTTGTTGATATATATTGGAACAGATTTCAGAATTGTGATTGTTGTATACATTTGCAAGAAAAAATAAAGTCCAGCTTTGTTTTATAAGAAGTACAAATTACAGTACCCAGGATATGTTTGCTTTTTAAGAAACCGTGTCCCTGGCGCACAGGCAAGTGAAGAAACACGGGTGGGTTTTAGTCACTAAAGTCTGACACGCCCTTCCGCTCCGCATAGACCGGGAGAGGTCATTTGATGATTTCCCATGTCAAAAAATGTGTCTTCAGCCTTTTATTCGCTTGAAAATGTTTTTTTTTTTTTTAATATTTATAAACTAGTGCTTGACTGCAATCCCGCCTGATGGTAAGCAGTGATGCAATCGTTGAGTGTAAAGCGCACTAGTTTATTAAGCCTATTCACTTAAAAAACTAGGAATAAGAAGGATGACGGCAGTTGAGCGAGGTGATGCAATGTTAAACCCAAGACCAACACGACCAAACGATGCTGCGCTAGAGGGAGATTGATCTGGAGACTCTCCACGACCAAATTCCCGAGACAACAACATTTGGCGCATCGTACCCGCCACACATCGCAACACAACTGCTCAGACCCGTCCTCCGTACGGCTTCACTAGACATCATGCCGGAACACGACGAATCGCTTGGCGGCAAGACTTTGTCTGGTGGGTGGTAACTTCCGCCGGCAGCCGATGTTATGGCCTACCACCGAGAAAATACCTGTTCATTTCATGTCCATTCCAGTGTCATACCTGTTCATTGTGACCTATAATTTAAATATTGTATTTAATTTTTTTGTCTTCCTTCAGTGGTGTTCATTCCCACGTAGATAGTGACAATGGCACTGATGGTCTTGTTTACAAACTAAACCTGGCAACGTCGCATTTTAGTGTCATGATTCGTGGTTTTAAATGATTATTATTACTGGAGCTATATTTAAAAAACAAATCTACTAACTTTTTAAAAGGTAGGTGAATAGTGGATAAAAAGTAAGTAACCGTAACGTTTACAGTTATTTAACTATGAAAATTACGCCTTGCAAATCTCCAATGCATTATTTGCATATAAAAAGAACTATAAACGTGTGGCTTATGTAGGTACTGCTATATCACTCCCCTCCGGAGACCGGAAGTCGATAGTGGCAAGGGTTCCCATCTAGTACAACAGACTCTCAGTTCTTATCAAAAGATAATAGATGGCAGCATAGCTTGCGGTTTAAAACTTAGCAACGATTTTAAACCTCTTACGTGCAGTTTATAGCCTTTTTCATTTTTTTAACAATTTCAATTTACTTATTTAATGCTACTCCGTATATTTACACGTATAAATAACGTAATTAAACAAAACGGTAAAATGGGCTCAGTAGTGACAATGATTTTTATTTTACACTCGGGACGAGACAATAGATGGCAGTGTACTCAATTAATCCTGTCATAACATATTTTTTTTAGGTTAAGATAAGATGTCTTCTAACCATTATAGTGCTGTTATCTTCTTTTGGAATGCGTATTTCTCGATGCACGACGCATGGATGTATATATGACAATGTAGACAAGACATATATGGCGGTAGTAGCCGGCCGGTCAAGCGCTCCCTGGTGGCCATCTAGTGATCTCTTTAACAAACTTTTTTTGCTCGACCGTCTGCCTGAATTCAGCTGGACTCATTTTGTTGTTCCCCTTAAGGTATCTGTGTGGAGTATTCTGTAATCTGTGATAGTGGGCTGGGTCTTTGTATCTTGCGATGCTTGCCAGGCCAGCTGAGGTTCCAGTGAGTCGGAACCGGTTGCCGCGTAGTTCACGGTGAGTCGGAACTGTCTTCGGAGATTCCTCAGTGAGCCGGGGTGGTGGCGCTGCGTTGTACTCCAGTGCCATGATTGCAAATCCAGTGCAATGATTTCTTACACACTTCGCATAATTCTAAATAGTTAGTAGAACACTTTTTTAAAACATAACTCAGATTAAATAACAAAAATTTAAAACCATGAAATACTTATGACTCTTATCATCCTTTCCTCATCCTTTTATTAATAAAATAGCAAGAAAAAGATGCTTTGAACTTAAAATTAGTTTGTGAATAATGGAATCTGTGCCATTTTGTCTATTTAATTAATCTGTACATATTGTATGTATATAAAGTTTAAGAAGTATTTTTAATAAAAAATAAAAATCTATAAATATTTTTTCTCATAACTCTTTATTTATAAACAACACTAGCTTTCCGCCCGCGGCTTCGCCTGCGTGGAGTTCGGTTATATCGCGAATTTTTCATTTCCCTCGGGAACATTAATTTTTTCCGGGATAAAAGGTAGCCTATGTTCTTTCTCATCGTCTGAAGATTGTCTGTGCCAAATTTCATCAAAATCGGTTGAGAGATTTAAGCGGGAAAGCGTAACAGACAGACAGACAGAGTTACTTTCGCATTTATAATATTAGTATGGATTGTTTATGCGATGCGAAACCCGAAACACGTGTGCAGTATTTATTTTTAAGTAAAGAATCTATGTACAAAATATACCTAATGAAAAACCACAGAGTTATTAGCTTGTCATTCTACTTCGTTATCCCAATAAAAATATGGTCAAAGCTCCGCACGGGCGGGCTAGCGCGGTGTGTTGACCTCTGGCCTCAGCTGTGGCGCGCGGCGCATGTACTATAATCTATCGTAACCACTCATTAAATGTAGGTATTTGGGGAAAAAATATTGGAATCGATTCAGTTGCTTATTCTGAACAAACTATGTTCAGGTTTGGCATAAACAAAAAATAAAGCCTGTCGATCTTATCCGTTAAAATGTCACAGTGAAGTACAGTGAGGTATTTCCTAGCAACAAGTGGAGTAATAAGCTCTCTTCAGTTGGGTTTTCATACTGACATTACAGACTAGAGCAGGTTTTTCTCGATGGTAGGCCATGACATCGGCTAAGTCACCACCCACCAGACAAAGTATTGCCGCCGATTCGTCGTGTTCCGGCATGATGTCTGGTGAAGCCGCGGAGGACGGCTCTGAGCAGTTTTGTTGCGATGTGTGCTGTGTACCTAAGATACGCCAAATGTTGTTGTGTCGGGAGTTTGCTCTTGGAAGGTCTCCAGATCAATCTCCCTCTAGCGCAGCGTCGTTGGTCGCGTTGTTGGGTTTACCATTGCATCTCCTCAATCAACTGCCGTCTTCCTTCCTATCCACTCAGTTTTTTTTTTGAGTGAATAGGCTCTTAAGAAGATACGCGCTAAAAACATAACCCTTCCTGGCAGTCGGGTAATAATCTAGCGCGATTTACCATCAACGATTGCATCATTGCTTAACATCAGGCGGGATTGCGGTCAAGCAATAGTTTAAAATTATAAAAATAGACCAGCTGTACCCACCAGTGGGTGATGCCGTACTGAAACTAATGAATCCATGTAGAAGTTAGATTTGCAAGAGCTTATTTAAATTCAAGGATTTGTTCCTTTTTTATATGCTTGACCATAACACAAGACAATATATTTTTCATTTCTCATATTCGGAAAGTAGTATTTTCTTGATCTGATTATTGGGTAGAAAGTGCCATTTCCCTCCCTAGAGCGGAAAAAACTCATACAAATTACTTCCCACCTAAGGGTCGGAATTAATTTTAAAAATAGAACTGCTGTCAGCTGTGAAGAAATTTGTATAAAAAAAAATTAATAAAAAAAAAATGCAGCGGCAATGTGAATTTCTAAACAGCCAGTGTGAACTTAGCGCAAACTTCATTGAGCGAAATAAGTCGCAACAATAGAATTAAAAAGTACGATAGTACCTACTTATTAATTCTATGATCGCAACAATAACGTGGTGAGTTCCATATTTAAAATTTAGAAAATCGACACAAATTAGCGGGATACCAATCTGTTATGTATCTGTGATGGAATTAAAAAAATAGTTATTTTCCTCATATTCGAAATGAAAAGTAGAGTGTTTAACACGGGTAAAAGAATCAATTCCTACTCGGACTATAGCCGCCCTCGCTACGCTCGGGCGTCTAAATACCTCGGGAATTAATTCTTTCCACCCTCGGTTAACAATCTACTATTCCGCCTTAAAGTTTTATGAAGGAATTGGACCTAACAAAGTTCCTTTGGCTTTGCCGGTGTATTGGCGTGGCTAGCTGACAGATAAACAATTAATTTAATGTTCTGTGATTTGTAATGTTAGTTATTAGTCCTCGGGACATTCGTTTCTGAGAGAAAGAAAAAAAAAAGTTTTTTTGTTTCACTTAAAGAGCAACAATTGGTGGCTAACGTAATCCGTCATGCTTATCTGTACCAGTCTATCCTGCCTATCATACATATACGTACAAGTAGGCGTAGGTAAGTAAGTGGGGGTGCGTTGTAGAAAACCTCCCCGAGTGCTCGGTGGCTGCTGGTCCTCTTGTTTCGAACCCAGAGGACGAGCAGACGCTGTGCCGGTGCACCCTGGGCGCGGGCAACAATCCGGCAAAAGGGGATTGTTGCCCGCGGCGAATTTCTGCTGGAGCGGAGAAGTTGCTTCCGAGGGCTCTATCTGCGCTCTGCAGCTGCAGAGTGCATGAATAGAGAGCGATGTGGGGTAGACCACGGGCCGTTTTTACAGACCGCGTTAGTCCCGGCAAAGGGACTTGGGGAGTCTCCGCCCCCTACTCGGTGGACCCGAGATACCTCAACACCTCACTACCCCGTGCAGGAGACGAGGCCTGGACAGACCGGGCCAGCACGAGAGTGTGGGGCCGTGGAAATATATACTCCCACGGCCCCGCGCGCACGTGATAGAAGAGACACCGGGGTGGTTTTTAGTCAGTCGGAGGCAGACCCCATCATCCACCCTAGGGCGGCGGACATCCATAAAGATCTTCCAAAAAAAAACCTTTTTATGTTTCCGGGGTGAAAAAAAAAGTAAGTAGGAGTTAGGGTTTTATCGAACAAAAATCAACTTATATTAAAATCAAATCAAATCAAACCATTTATTTCAAATAAACCAATTACAGGCACTTTTGAATTGTCAGAAGGTCGGGCAGTCAATAAGATGAAGCTAGTCGCCCATTCCAAAGAGTGAAACTCCATGGACACTCTTATATTATTGAAACATGTAACGAAAATAATAGGTACAGCATGGAGTTAAATTCAAAAGATTAGTATGAATGTTCTGAGCCATTATAGACGTGCTACCCGTTACCTTAATATGTACAAAGAAATCTTTACACGCGTCGAAATCAAAACTGCATGTTTCACTAAAACCCAATCAACACAACACGTTTCGCGGTTGTCCGAATGTGAACTTTTGTAGCGTAGTGGTTTATAACGGGTACCAAGTAACAGGTCAAATAATGGTGTAATTCTTCTGAAATGATTTGTTATAATGTTGTGGTTTATTGTGTTCTGATCCTTTTCCCTCAGGTATGATATTGCCAGTGACATCTTTCAAAAAACCTGCCCCCTAATCGGCGAACACATTTTTGTCGGACGGAGCAATTGGCGATCCAAACGATTGCAACTAGTCGCAATCATTTGACAAAATGTGTTGGTCCGTTCGGTCCAAACGATCCCAACTAGTTGCAATCATTTGACAAAAACGTGTTGGTCCGTTAGGTCCAAACGATCCCAACTAGTCGCAATCATTTGACAAAAATGTGTTCGCCGATTAGGGGGCTGTATCTGCCAGTATAGTTCCAGAAGACTTGATTATATTCACCGCTGGGCTGATTTTCCATAACATAGATTTCGCCTACTTAGATTTACACTGTCCGTCTTATTGTCTAAATTTAGTACTGTTACTATCATTAGGTTTAAACCATGATTAAATAAAATGTGATTATCAAATGAAGTTTATCACTACTTCATGAACTGTATGTGGTTAGTACGCCGAGTTCCCTAGTGTCGCCAAAGTTTAGATGTCCTTGCTCAGCCTCAGCTGCGTAATGCGCATTACGCAGCTGAAATCGCAGAAACAAAAATGGTTAAAATAAAATTTGGTTTAACCCAAATTGTCAACATATTAGCTTACGGAAATCTTGTGGCGGAGCTACAAGATTTCGTTCCACATTCCTTGCCGAAATGACACAAAAGACTTCGACTTCGACAGCCGTCTTAATTTAACAAACAATTATACCAAATTCATAAAAAAAACACACTTTTACTCAGGTGGTTATTTCTAATGAAGGAAAAGAGAACCCTGCCATTGATAATGACGAGGACGTCGGACACATCTTCGCTAAACTTCTAAAGTCAATAATCAAAGTGAACGAAGTAAGAATGCACGCGATGGAGAAGGTGATCCGGTTGCAGGACTACATGCTCACTAAAAATAAACTGAAGACTAGCGATTATGAGTATGACTCCGTAGAAGAGGACAGTCACATTTTATTAGCTTTTGCGGTAAGTCTAATAAGTATGTTCACAACTAGGCCACCACGACTTACGAATACGGGTTAACTAAGTTAAACTACCTAACTTAAATTCATTTTTGATAATGTTAATATTTTCAGAAATAAACGTTCCAATAGGAAAAAAAAGGTATAGGCCCTCTAAGTTTTGAACCAACCATCAAATAAAGTTACGGATAAAAAAATATGGTTCGATAAAATAATTTTCCTAGAAAGTCTTTATAATGTACCTACTCATGATAAAGACTTCTTTCTTATATGGCTTCGCACGGTTTGTGCATTTAGCCAATGTCACATAATGAATTATTCATGTCGAAAAAGACGGCCTTACGAGGGAGGTTTAAGGCAAAGTCATGATGAAGCCACTATGCTGCGATATCTCAATGTTCTTTATGAATTATTTACTGAATGCACTTTTTACTACATAAATCACGCTTTTTTATTTAGTAAACAACACTATAAATAACTTTAAAAGTCCAATGAAAAATGAGCGTGACACTCAGCTTGACTTTCGCGCCAAAACTCTATAAAGACTTTGTAGGTAAATTATTCTATACTTGATTTCCTTGTTTATAAACTAACCTAATTTCATTATAACAAGGACAGAAGTATTAGTGTAGTCCTGTCAAATTAGTCCTCGCCTGACGTAAATTGACGTATTTTTAGACGCCATGTTTTAATCACGTCTATACTCTGTTTTTTAATCTCGTAGACTAAATTGACACATGCAAATGTCAAATTTACATTATTAATTTTGTATTATTACGTTTTAATAAGTACCTACACATTATTTCAGGATAACTTATTGTAAAAAAAACGATACTTGATTTTATGAACGCTAAGTTTCGGCACTATTGCACCTAATTGCAATAAACTGCCAACACTCGTAATGTCAGTTTAGTCTACGAGATTAAAAAACAGAGTATAGTTTTTTAACGGGAAAGCTAAGATGAGTGTCACGTGCATTTTTCATTGGACTTTTAAAATTATTTATAATGTCGTTTACTAAATAAAAGCGCGTGATTTATATAGTAAAAAGTGCATTCAGTAAATATTTCATAAATAACATTGAAATATCGCAGCATAGTGGCCACATCACGACTTTGCCTCAAACCTCCCTCATAGACGGTTCATGCGTTCGTTTTTTCAACTGTCATTGGTGACATCCGCCATTATTATGAAATAAAATTTTCAAAGTATTTCTATAATTTGTTACACGAGTTATTGGCAAAATTGTGGTATCTATTCCACAGAGGCCATTGATCAAGAGTTGAGGTGAATCTCATATTGAAAAAAGAAGAATCATGTCTAAATTGTCTAGATATGGAATATCTTAATTTGACAAGACCCGGCTAATATCTTTTGTCCTTTTCTTAAAATTTAGTTAACTTTTGTAAACGAAGGAATTGGCACTATTAGCCACCTAACTACCTAAGTACTATCCAGGGGTCTCCTTAAATATTTCGTCTCGATTTCAGGACATGCCACAAATACGGAGAGCAGATGAAACTATAACGAGAGCAATCTGCAACAGACTTAACTTAGAAAGAAATAACAATAATCTATGGAAGAGCCTGTTTTTGAAGCTTATCTGTCACAGCCATTCAATACGATCATGCGAGAGCGCTTGCAAGAAATCAGTAGGAAAAGTTTGCAAGAAGTTTCATTGTAATAACAATAGTAAGAGAGGTTTTCGCACTGAATGCCATAAAAACTGCTTTAACCAACCTCTGGTCTAGGTGGGGCAGGTCAGATTTTTAGGGTTGAGTCGTCCGCGGCTGTTAGGTCATACACACTACAGTATAGTGCAGGTATACAAGGGTATCTGACATCGTAACGCAAACTACGCGAAAAGGCTAGACCGCATGCCACTAATAAAAATATGATAGTCATTTATATCGTTAATGAACGGTTACAGAAATCACAGTGTTTGAAAAAAAAGTGTCGGCTCGGCCTTTGAACGTTGAAAGCGTGCCGCCGCGCGTTTGTGTAGGTATGACGTGGAACCCTGATGTGAACTCTATTAAATCAGCTGATTGGATAGTTTTTCGAGTTTTGTCCACATTGCTCTTTTTTGTGTAGTTAGCGAATTAATTAATTTTTGCTTTAAAATCTTATTGGGTTATCAAAGTATAGCAATTATAAACGGTCTAAAGTGAAAAGAAACTGCATATTTTTTTAATAATCAGGAAAAAGCCGACGAAAAATTCCACCACTTCACTTCACTTCACCACGGGGGTTCAGAATCATGTACATCATCCATGCTACTCGTTTGTACGTCGATGTCAGATAGACTCTTTATACAATATGTTAAGAAAACCCTGTCCGACCCGTAAGGATAGTAAAGGTTAGGTAAACACATGACCAAATAACATATGAAATTTTACATAATCATCATAGTAACAATAGTAGTGAATTTTTAAATTATCTTTTTTTCCCGCGAATTAATTCCAACTTCCCCAAAATTTGGTAATTTTTAAAAAGTGACAACATTATTTTTGACAGTATAATTCTGAGCGAATAGCGATGCGGCCGCGTGCCGCGTTCCCTGCCCCTCTTCACCCGCGCCTGTATGGCATACCGCACATGTTTTAAGTTACCTCTTTTTGCGAAATAATATTTATTTTTAGGGGATTTCTTTTAAGTTTAGCTCGGCTTTAGGCATTATTAGAATCAGTTATCGATACCTAACAATACCTTCACGGTCGGACAGGGTTTTCATTGTATACCTAATCTATCTCTTTAACGCTATTTTTTCTTTATACGAAACCTAAATACAGTTTGTTCAGAATAACCGAATCGATTCCAACTCATTTTACAACATGTTATATTTTTTCCCAAATATACAATAATATGTTAAGAAAACCCTGTCCGACCTGTAAGGACAGAAAAGGCTGTTAGGTAAACACGACCAAATCTTCTGCCCGCCTGTATGACCTACCGCACATGTTTTAAGTTACCTCTTTTTGCGAAATAATATTTATTTTTTTAGGGGGATTTCTTTTTAAGTTTAGCCCGGCTTTTTAGGCATTATTAGAATCAGTTATCGATACCTAACAATACCTTCACGGATCGGACAGGGTTTTCATAACATATTGTATTTAAAAGATGTTGCAGTGTGGTTGCCGAGTGTACATTACGGTTCACAACGGATCATAGTGTCCTAGGCCCCCCGCCGCTGCAGGCGTGAGCGGGCAAGCGGTGAGTTGACCATATTTTTGTAGGGATAACCAGGTAACACAAGCTCACTTTGTGGTTTTTCACGATATCTTTTTGAAATTTTGTACATATATTCTTTAAATAAAAATACTGAACACGTGTGTCGGGTTTCGCATATAATTAGAAAAAAAATAAGGTTGTATACCTAATCATGTGTGTAATACATACACGCCTGCCCGCGACGTGGAGGCTCCGGGTTCGATCCCCGGCCAGGTCATGATGGAAAACGATCTTTTCCTGATTGGCCTGGATATTTATCTATATATGTATCTGTTATAAAATATAGTATCGTTGAGTTAGTATCCCATAACACAAGTCTCGAACTTACTTTGGAGCTAGCTCATCTGTGTGATTTGTCCGTATA
>JADWQK010000826.1:0-325105 GCA_017933935.1 Sesamia nonagrioides | reverse complement strand
GTTTCCCGCGACTCCGTCCTCATGGACTTCAGCTTACAGCGCGCGGTGATTCCCGTAAATTAAAAAGAGCCCAGTTGTTATAAAATAAGCGCCTGTTAAAATAATGGGAGAATTATGTACGTCCGCGTTAGTCATAGCGGGATGTTTTATAGCCTATGTCCTTTCTCAGGCTCTAGACTATCTGTGTACCAAATTTTATTACAATCGGTTCAGTAGTTTTGGCGTGAAACAGACAATAATATTAGTATGGATTACAAAAAATCTACATGATTATAAAACATGCAACTGAAATGAATGCAATAATAGAAAATTTCTTCAACCGCAACATTTCTTCAATAAACTATTAGTAACTAGTTAGCGAGTTTACATTCGCCCCGCCATACTTAGTGGCTCAGTAGGTAACTCAGTTGCACCTGTACGTTGGCATTTCAAAACCGCTGAACTGGCTAACAACTTTAAATAGGCATGTGGAGGTATGAGGAGCAGCGTGTAAAGCTCACTCATCCTCCATAGAAAAGGGAGGATCCTCCGACCAGACTAGTTGTCTGGCGGGCCACTTGCCCGCCGGTTGATGTCGCGAGCTTGTATATATGCTAGTTGCACGGTAAACTCTGATTGCGAGATGTAGAATTCGTGTGACGTCAGTATGACGCGTTGTTCGCATGTTGCGTTGTAGGCACCGCTACATTACTCCCCTCCGTCTGAGGGTTTCGATTTTTTCGTCGAGATCGAACGGGGATCGGGTCGAGATCAGTTCGGGATCGGGTCGGAATCGGGTCGAGATCGGTTCGGGATCGGGTCGGAATCGGGTCGAGATCGGGTTGGATTCGGGTCGAGATCGGGTCGGGATCGGGTCGGAATCGGGTCGAGATCGGTTCGAGATAGGGTCGGATTCGGGTCGAGATCGGTTCGGGATCGGGTCGGAATCGGGTCGAGATCGGGTTGGATTCGGTTCGTCGGGGTCACCACTTTACCAAGGGTCACCAATGTGGAGGTATGAGGAGCAGCGTGTAAAGCTCACTCATCCTCCATAGAAAAGGGAGGATCCTCCGACCAGACTAGTTGTCTGGCGGGCCACTTGCCCGCCGGTTGATGTCGCGAGCTTGTATATATGCTAGTTGCACGGTAAACTCTGATTGCGAGATGTAGAATTCGTGTGACGTCAGTATGACGCGTTGTTCGCATGTTGCGTTGTAGGCACCGCTACAGGCACTTGATTGAACTGTACGGCGAACTGGAAGGTTAAAGGTACTTGGCTATATCGGTCTGCGATTTTCAAAGTGTATAACTGCCCCACAGGTCGAATGATTAGGTTTTTTTTATAAACTAGTGCCTAACCTAAATCCCGCTTGATGGTAGGCAGAGATGTATTCGTTGATGGTAAAGCGCTCACTAGCCTTGAAGACTCTAAAATTATCGTCAGACGGGAAAACCGCTGACAATTTTTTTTTTTATTATTTATTATAAACTAGCGCTTGACCGCAATCCTGCCTGATGGTAAGCAGTGACACAATCGTTGATGGTAAAGCGCACTAGTTTATTAAGTCCTATTCACTCTAGCCTTGAAGACACTCAAATTGTAGTCCGACGGAAACACCGCCGCTGGCAAATTGTTCCAGTCCCTCGATGTACGCGGTATAAAAGAGGAGGCGAAACGCCCCGTCCGGATCGTAGAGGTGTTAACAACGTAAGGGTGGAAACCAGCCGAACGACGGGTCGTCCGCTGGTGGAACGGAGATAGGGGAATTAAATTATGCAATTCCCTCGCACACTCCCCGAAATTCATCCTATAGAACACCGAAAGACTGGCTACTCTACGCCTGTGCTCTAGGCTTTGGAGACCAACTCGAGTTAGATCAGGGTCACCAATCAGCTTCTTTGCACGTCTCTCCACTGAATCCAAAGTGGCCAGGTGAAATTGTTCCAGTCCCTCGATGTACGCGGTATAAAAGACGAGGCGAAGCGCTTCGTCAAGATCATAGTAGTATCAATAACGTAAGGGTGGATACTTGCCGTACGACCGGTCGTCTGATGATGAAACAACACACAAATACATTTCACATTTTTTTTTTGGCGGTAGGCCACAACATCGGCTGCTGGCAGAAGTTACCACCCACCAGACAAAGTCTTGCCGCCATGCGATTCGTCGTATTCGACGGCATGATGTCTGGTGAAGCCATACGGAGGACGGGTCTGAGCAGTTGTGTTGCGATGTGTATCGGGTACGATGCGCCAAATGTTGTTGTGTCGGGGGTTTGGTCGTGGAGGGTCTCCAGATCAATCTCCCTCTTGCGCAACATCTTTGGTCGTGTGGTTGGGTTTAACATTGCATCATCTCACTCAACTGCCGTCTTCCTTCCTATTCACTCAGATTTATTTTTGAGTGAACAGGCTCTTAATAAACTAGCGCGCTTTACTATCAACGATTGCATCTTTGCTTACCATCAGGCAGGATTGCGGTCCAGCACTAGTTTATATTTAACTATTACATTGTATCTCAAAACCCAACTATTTCCTTTAAGACATAGATAGTAATGTATTGCAAAGTTGCAATGGATACTGTAAGGACCCTTGTACTTACAGTAACACCTGTAGTTCACTGGCTCACCACTACACTCGTGTCGCAAGCAGCACACGTCCAACCTTGACCAGTGTCATTAACAGACTGCCAGATTGACATTAATACCTCGACTACGAGTGTACATGAAACAATGTTAGTATGTACCTTTTAGGAGATACAAACACTACAGATACTTTGAAACAAAAGCAGTACCAGGATATAAAACATTTCAGACCTTTAACAGCCAGCTCTTTGTACTGAGACCAGGGATTTGTGAAGACGTGTAACGTGCTACCTAAAATGTTGTGTGTTTGTCTCGTTTCAAATTATGGAGCTATCTATACCAGGGTAACAAATAAAATCAGCCTATAATGTTCCTACTGGTTAGTTGCCTCTTATTGAGAGAAGGATTACATAATCCTTCTCTCAGTAAGAAGGGCTAATCTGCCCTGTGAGCCCAGTGGGTAAATTTTACATGTCTGTTTACTGTTTCTAGGACATGCCGGCCCCCTTTTTTTATTTGGGTTAGGAAATCATCAAATGACCGCTCCCGCTCTGTGCGGAATGGAAGGACGTGTCAGACTTTTACTGACTAAAACCCACCCGTGTTTGTTCACTTGCCTATGCGCCAGCGCCACGGTGTCTGTTTTTTATCAAACCGCATACAATACAAGCAAGATACAAACATAGTGCACAATATGATGGGATAGACATGCAAATACAAAAATTATGACACAAAAGTTACAAAAAATGGAGAAATAAATTTACAGCAAAAAAATTAAAAAGAAAAGATCAGCAATATTGTTGTTGTTACTCGGTATCATGTAGTGAATAATTTTTCATAAAAAAATTATTGAATATTAATACTCTCCTCAGCATCCCACCAACGTACAGTCGCTGACTAAGAAAATATTAGTTCCAATAATATTACAATTAAATAATACGATCATAAATTATTGTAATGCTTTCAAAAACAAAAATACTGTCAAAATGACAGTTAACTTTTCCGCCAAGAAGTCACCGAAGGTTATTCTTTTGTTACATTCACATAACTTTCTTTGAGACTTATACAATCTGATTTTAGTGAAAATATATTTTTTATAACAATGTTCGAAAAACAAATACAAACCAAGAAGAATTATCCAATTTGGTCCATGCGATCAAAAATTATGCGCGAACATATATTTCTTCGATTCATTTATATTTTAATCAATATATACAAAAACTTGACAAATTGCATACCAAAGCCTTCCCCGAGAACCACTCCATTGGTGGAAATTGGCCGGGAAATCGGAGCAGAAGTTTTTAAGTTTATAGCGAAGACAGACAGGCAGACATGTTGGAGGTCTTTGTTTTATAATATACTAGCGGCCGCCCGTGACTTCGTTCGCGTGGAGTGGTGGGTGGTGAACATTTTATTTTAACCCCAAAAGAGTCAATTTCTATAGATAGTACGTTATTACAATTCTAAATCATAATATACAGCATACATTTTAAATTTTTGTTATGCGCCGCTCCTATTGGTCGCAGCATGATGTTATATAGCCGAAGGAAAATAATTTTTCAAATCGGACCAGTAGTTCCTAAGTTTAGCGCGTTTAAACAAACAAACTGTTCTGCTTTATATATTAGTCTAGATAGTGTAAACTGAAATGATGCTGCAAAATAATCGTTTATGACTTTACTTTTATATAGAGTTTTTACAGTTTAATATGTGTAGTATTTTATATTTATTTTTATTGTATGTTATAGTATAGTATTACCGTATTTTATTATGGGTATTTATTGCCTGAGCCACATAAATAAATAAATAAAAATAAATATAATTAATTCCTTTTCAACAACGGACACGCGGAGGTTGCAAGTAAGCTATGCTATGTATTATATATTATAACTGTTTGCAACCCCTTTACGGTATCAGACAAATATGCAGAACAAAGCACCGTTTGCACCAGCAGATTAAACCATCAAGTATGTTCTTCAGTTCTCACTAAACCAGACTCCTGCATCATCCATTAATTTTAAAGTAGTCTTTGCATTGTATATTGCATGTTACATTAAATATCTCATACCTTTTCTAACTTTATGTTCCTGAGGAATTACAATATGCCAGGTAATCATAATATTATGGATATAGCTAGTGAATACCGTAGGAAAATATCAAATGCAGTACAGGGACATCAAACGAAAGTTTATGTATTAAAAATGCTTGAGATGATAGCTATGTTGAAGACTAGGTTGTTATTTTAAAATTAATTTTGTAGCTATATGGCTGTTCTTCGGGAGAGTTTGTTGAGGCGCTTCTTCTTCCCAGCAATAGTAGGTATTAGGAGGTAATGAAGGGCGGACGAAGGGGACTTTGAACATCTTCTTCTCCTTTTTAGCCTATAGAGGTCCAGGACCAAGGCCTCCTCCAAGGCTCTCATTACATTGGAGGGGTTTACCATAATCTCCACACTTGGCAGGCGGGTTGGGGTTCTCAGTAATATGATATTCCGCGGGAGAAGCGCTGCTGCCCGCTCCTTAGTGAGAGTTCCCTTAGTCGCCTCTTACGATACCCACGGGAGGATATGGGATGGTACTATTCTAAGCCCTGTACCACACGGTAAAAACATTTTTAATAATTGAAAGTGAACGAGTTGTCCTAACCACTTGTATATCAATGACAAATTGTACAAGTCATTACTTTACAAAAATCACTGATAATAATGATGTCTTTATGAAACATGGTTTACAACTTTCAACTTCAGGTTTTCAACTTCTACTATAACAAAGACTGTTGAGTGAAAGTTGCAAATCAAAAAATATTTATTTTCTTTAAGTTGGTGTGGTGATTTCAATCACATTTTTTTTTTAACTAGAAGTGTTCTGTCTTTCCTGTTGACCGAATACAGGCAAGCTTAAAAAAAAATCATTAAACATGTTGCAATTAACGACACTTCCCTCAAGGTGAGATGAGTGTCTCTCTGTGAGTGTGTCTCTGTCTATCTCTTTGAGAGGGGTCACAACGCGGGATCTAGGATTAGTTGATATAGGGTTAGTAGACAACCATGTTTTCGATTTTTTGGTTCTAAGATATGCAGCAGGTTAATTACGTAACACACTATCAGTAGCAATGGGTTCCATATTAACAGTTCAACAACATTCATTGCTGTATTTAAGTTGTTGAGCGGACGCATTTTCGAACATTTGGAGTAATGGATTATCAAGATGCTTCGAAATGATTCCAGCTGATAGCTATAGTGTATTACGCAATTAGGGTACTGGTTTGGTTCACTGTTTTGAGATCATTGATGATGAAATAAATTACGCAAACTAAATCCAAACCACGAAAGCGTCCCAATTAGTCGAGATTGACGCCACAGCTCTCAAAAAATGCATCACCACGCCTGAAATACGGCATAGAGATTAAAGACAGCGGAACTTTTGACGCGCTTAGTCTGTGCGCGTGCCTCGAAAAGCACGTTAAGCCGTTGGTCCTGGTTGCCTTTCATAGATCCTTGAGGGAGTCGTTCTGTGTAAAATATTGGTTTTCATCTTAATCCGCAGGGTAATTGCGCAACATACTATCAGTAGCAATGGGTTTAATTTTGACAGTTCAACAACATTCATTGCGTTATTTACGTTGTTAAGCAAACAGACTTTCCGAACATAAGGAGCAATGGATAAGCAATTGGCTACAGAATGATTCCAATTAATAATTATAGAGTATTACGCAATTAGGGTGCTGGTTAGATTGGAAGCTGACCCGAACGTAGTTGCTATTTGGCCTTTTTTTTTAATAATTATAAACTAGTGCTGGACCGCAATCCCGCCTGGTGGTAAGCAGTGATGCAATCGTTGATGGTAAAGCGCACTAGTTTATTAAGCCTATTCACTTAAAAAAACTTAGGAATAGGAAGGACGACGGCAGTTGAGCGAGGTGATGCAATGTTAAACCCAAGACCAACACGACCAACGATGCTGCGCCAGAGGAAGATTGATCTGGAGACTCTCCACGAGCAAACTCCCGACAAAACAACATTTGGCGCATCGTACCCGGCATACATTGCAACACAACTGTTCAGGCCCGACTCCATACGGCTTCACCAGACATCATGCCGGAACACGACGAATCGCTTGGCGGCAAGAACTTGTCTGGTGGGTGGTAACTTCTGCCGGTAGCCAATGTTATGGCCTGCCACCGAGAAAATGGATAGATGATAGATGTTATTGTTGTCTATTTGGTTAGGAAACAAGACAGAACTTTAGTTCTGTCAAATTAGTCCGCACTTGCCGTAAATTGACGTAAGGTTAGTCCCCATCTTTTTATTCGCGTCTAAACTATCTATGGAGTATCTTAATTTGCCAGAAATACATTGATATATTATTTTCTATCCTTTTCTTAACAAAATGGAAAGGAAATGAGGCACTGACCTCAAAATTAGTTTAGTATGTAAACATGAGAATCAGCAACACTATTTTGTGTTTAAACAAACACCCTTTTGTATTAACAAGAGAGGTTGGCTACTATCGTCTTTTACTACACTCGAGTGCAAACAACACTTTATTCTCAACGAAACAGTCATCTCAGCATTCTGTCTAAGCTACTAAGCGGCTAATGCAGCTTGCACCTTCATTTAATCCAGGAGTTAACTGCTATCTTCACTAAGTGGACTGCATAAATCTAATGTAGGTACATTTACTAACGTACAGTTACTTTATAGTTCTGTTGACAGCGCTTAACTGGAATTTTCATTGTCCCTTTTACGTTTACCGCCGTTTACCGGAACGGTTGTTATGTACGTCTTAGTGCTTTCAGTTTATTGATGGGTTGGTAAGGAAACGTTGGAAAATTTTGTGTTTTATATGTCAATTAAGGACTTGAATTGTTATTTATTACCCAGGTCGGGTGATTGCAAAGCTTTGGTGATTTTAGGTTATGTTCTTTACAATTTTACGATTATATTTACTTAACGTTTAATAACTGAGTGAATGTTTATTGGCTGATAAAATAAATTGGTAAATTGGTTAGTACAATACACCATAATTTTATTTTGAGATGGGTTATCATCAAATGACCTCTCCCGCTCTGGGCGGAGTGGAATGGCGTGTCAGACTTTAACTGACTAAAACCCACCGCTGTTCCTTCACTTGCCTGTGCGCCAGGGGCCACGGGATCTGTCTTTCCAACAAGCCGTGGTCCTGGCAGGCAATATAACACAATTGCGAGTCTATCCTTTAAAAATAACACTCAAAATTGACATTCACAATGTGACAATTCCCTTTATGCTAGAAACGCATAGCTCTCCTTAAGCTCACCCCACATAGGTGACCTATTAATGTTTCAAATTGATGTCATTTCAAGTTAAATAAAGAAAGGAAATACATTCATTCAGCACATACTTAAAGACACACAATAAATACATCTAGCACAAACATACATCAGGTAGCAACAAATGAAAAAAAGAAATAGAAAGGAAAAACCCCGTTGTAAAAAATAGCAGCAAAGTATGCCTCGCGGCTGCACTAAAAAGGTCCAGTTCAGAAAAAATAACAGACGACTAGTGTCTGACGCTGGTTTTCAACTGAACTTGAACAAATATCAACTTCAATAGGTCAAAATTGAGTATCGAGTGACTAGAGAAGCACTCTTTAAAAACTTCTGAAAATGTTTGTAGTTGTAGCGTGATATGAAGTTTAATATGTAGGAATTAAAGTCCGTTATTGTTGGAATTGAAATAATATTTTTAATTTATTTTAAGGTATAAAAATAAACTAAGCTTATGAACACCGTAACTAAAATTTATTCACTTCATTTTTAGTACTTGTTATATCCATAAAAATATACAATACCTAATGTTAGTCACTCTGAAATCAACCATGTTATTATTGTATTAAATTTTACATTTGTTTAATATAGGGAGTATGCAACGCCGTACTTCTTTACTATAACAATAATAATATATATATACTTAGTAGTAATAACAACTTCTCTGTTATTGTGACAAAAAAAAAAACAAAAAAATAATCTTCCCAAATTCCAACACAATTGAGGTTAACCCATCCATTATTATTAAGTCCTATCATATCAGATTCTAACTCCACTTAACATTTGACAAAAACTGTTGTTCATTCTGACTCGTATGACTTTTTTGACCGCGACTGTCGGTTAGAAGTGGTGATACAGCCTGCCAATTAAGTATGCATTAAAATTATCTGATGTGGTTAATATAGATTATGTGTGCTTATTTATCTGTCCATTAGGTGTTGTGTAATGTCCTGTAAGTGTGGTATATGGGGTCATATAGGTTTCAAGGTTTTATGTACCAAAGTACAACAACACGTAAAATAAGTACTTGTTTTTTTACTCTTTGTGTGATCTGGGCTGACCTATTTTTAGCCCAGCTGTCAGCCGCTGTCAGCCGTTTGGGCAATTATGTCATTGACAGTTGTATGGACGAAATTAGTGATGCCTAACGAACTTTGAACTGAGCTTTTCCTTTTTTGAATAGACACAGTGAAGTTTAGGAGTTTTGAATATACAAATTCGGCCAGCGATCGGAAACCATGAATTCATCCATTTTCAGTGTAGGAATATTTCTACGGTTATAAAAAAAACTGCTGGTTCATGAACATGAAGGAGCAGACACAATTTTGACTAATGTGGTCAAAATATATATTGATCAGTACATTTTTGTTTTAATAACTTTCTATTTATTTTACAGACTGACAGGTAGTGAATCCATTTTAACTGGGTGTACGTCAGTGTCTCTCCCGTTTTTACACAAAGTGAATTTCTCCAATTTTAACGTGAACAAAATGAATAAATTTGTTAGTTGGGTGTAATCTGACCAGCATCCTAATGTGACCAGTATCTTAATTGCATAACATAGTATGCTAAATTTGAATCATTTTGAAGCATGTTACTATTCCATAGCTTCATATATTCCAAAAATATGTCTGTCTAACTACATTAATAACGAAATGAGTATTGTTGAACTGCCAAAATGAAACCCATTGCTACTGATAGTGTGTTTAGCAAAGTAGATAACAACGTTGTTCTTGTCATCGTAGACCTGAAACTCGAACAGTTTTGGTTAGTCAGAAACTGTGTACCAAGGGATACCTGTTATTCAGTTACTGGGTCGCTGAGTATAAAATATTAATATTCAGCTTAGGAGCTAACCCCAACTATATTTGGGAAAAGGTTGGTCAAATCATAACATGCTTCATTTGTATTTAATCTGCATCTCATTATGTATTTAATAACAAATTACTGCGATCCCCAACCCGCCTGTCAAGCGAGGGGATTATGGCAATGCCCAATGGAATGAAAGCCTTGAGGAGGGACGCCTTTGTCCAACAGTGAATCTCTATAGGCTGAAAAAGAAGATGTATTAAATCATTCTAGTGCACGGCTTTATGCCATTAAATTCTACCTAAATAGGTGGACAGATTTTGATGATGAGGTCCTCAAATGATTTAAATTCACAATTGAGTGACGTCAAGTGAGGTGACGTCTGTTAGGTCCGACAATAGTTGATGACGTTTTAAAGTCGATAAATCTAATATACACAATACGCTAAACGTAATCTAGATATATATATATATATATAAATGAATCTCTATTTCTCTCGGTCACCGCATTTTTTTATAACAATCCTGGCAGTTGCACACGCATTTTTTTTTACTTGTTTATTTGTTTCTGGAGGTTTAAAATGAGAAAAAAGAAAGTTGCGCAGAAATTTTTAGAAATACTTATGCTAAAAGAGCTAAACGGATGTAAATGCTGATCTGGACTAAGAGGATATCTGGTGAAGCCGTATGGAGGACGGGTCAGAGCAGTTGTGTTGCACGATGCATCAAATTTTGTTGTTTCGGGAGTTTGGTTGTGGAGGGTCTCCAGATCAATCTCCCTCTTGTCGTGTTGTTGGGTTTAGCATTCCTTCACCTAGCTTAACTGCCATCTTCCTTAATGTTCAATCATTTTTTTAAGAATAGGCACTTGATAAACTAGCGCGGTTTACCATCAACGATTGCATCACTGTTTAGCATCAGGTGGGTTTGCGGTGAAGCACTAGTATTTAATTATATATTAAAAAAAACTAAGCTTAAATAATCGATGCGAAAGTAATTTATTAACGATTTCACGCTTAAACAGCTTATTGGATTTGGATGAAAAGAGAAAGAGAGAGAGGATCTGGAGAAGAATATAGGCTTCTTATCCTGGATCGTAGACGAAATCGCGGGCAACAGCTAGTAGGTAATATTATCCCCGTAGGAAACCAATGTCATACTGTGAACAAGTAATTTTAGTGTATCAAAATGTATCGGTGAGATAATCCGATATGATGGATAGTGTAATGTAGTCTTATCTAAAATCAACATGGCGGATTATAGGGACACTCCCCAACAAATGTATTGAACTATAGTTAAGTCATTCCGTTCGTGTTTTAAAAAAGAGGGCTCTAAAAATGCTTTGTTTTTATAAAAAAAAATATAAAAATGATATCGCAAGCGCGCTTTACCATCAATGATTGCATCACTGCTTACCATCAGGCGGGATTGGGTTTAAGCACTAGGTTATAAAAATAAAAAAATAAAATGTCCAAAATACAATTAAATTACGCAATAGACATTATGTATGCAAGGCTTTGTTACCCATAATAAGTATTTTAAATCGTGCAATACTTTTTATTACTACTAACATAGGCTTAAGATTTTTGTAGTACTAACCAAATTTGGATACCTACTGTCCGAAATAAATTATTATTATTATTATACTAGCTTTCCGCCCGCGGCTTCGCCCGCGTGGAAGTCGGTTATATCGCGCTTTTTAGATTTCCCTCAGGAACATCAAATTTTTCCGGGATAAAAGGTAGCCTATGTTCTTTCTCAGGGTCTAAAGATTGTCAGTACCAAATTTCATCAAAATCGGTTGATAGGTTTAAGCGGGAAAGCGTAACAGACAGACAGACAGACAGAGTTACTGTCGCATTTATAATATTAGTATGGATTATTAATACAATGTGTTACACTTAAGTGGTAGAGGGCCTGTCACATTGCCCGTACGACCGATGCCCGATGGGCTGACGATGGGTTCTCGAGTGGCGACCACGCACCGGACTACGCAGCGTGACCTCGGACCCCGACAAGGTGGACCGACGACCCGGTGAAGGTCGTGGGAAAACGCTGGATGTGGAAGGCGCAGGGCCGGTTGTCGTGGAAACACCTCTTCTTCTTCTTCTTCGTTTCGACAGAACCTTTGACAGAACGGTCGTGGTCACTGTGGCGGAATCCGAGACGCTGATGTCGCACGCTGCACGATCTCTCTCCATCTATCCCTGTTGAACGACAGTCTGGAGCATTTATTAACAGGTCCCCCCAGGCCTTGATTTGGTCGGTTCACCTCATTGGTGACCTTCCACGAGGTCAGTTCCCCTCCACTCTGCCTGATACCTGGGGGAGGCCTATGTCCAGCAGTGGACGTCTTCCGGCTGAAATGATGATATTGAATGTGTTTATTGATTCATAATCTATGCAGCCTCTTTGCTTTCTAACTTGCTAGATACGTAGTTAGTTAATTTTTTGCAAACGCTTCTGTCAACGAAAGTATTTGTAATGACGTAGTATGAACTGGTGTGTATTCAAAAATAAGGCTTAGTTCACAGCTTAGTGGTTTTGAGAGTGGATACAGTTATTAGTCAAACAGTGCACTTAATATACACACAGATTTAGTACCTTTTGGAATATGGACTACGGGATCTCAATTAGTAAGAAATTTCTATTGTTATTAGTTAATAAGAGATATGTCCTCATCATAGTCGTGATGGCCTACTGGTTAAAACACCAGCCTCTCAAGTATGACTGTGCGGATTCGATTCCAGGTTCAAGGTTCCTTCGCCTTATATCAGTTATTGTGGTGTCCAAGATATACTTAGAAAGTACATATAATTCAGAAAAGTTACATTGGTGCCTAGTTGCCTGACCTGCCCCCTAATCGGTGAACACATTTTTGTCAAATGATTGCGACTAGTTGGGATCGTTTGGACCGAACGGACCAATGGGCGGTCCAACTGATCCCAACTAGTCGCAATCATTTGAAGACATGACACAACAAAACAAAACGAACAGCAAAGAAAGAAGCGAATTACGACATGCTCCGATGGGATTTACTCGTTCATTTAACTCGCCGAACACAGCGCTGACAGCCTCCGTGGCGTAGCGGTAGCGAACGCGGCCGTTGCGCAGGGAGGCGCGGGTTCGATCCCCGCACAGTGCAAATATTTGTATGCATGAATATGAATATTTGCACTGGTCTGGTCGTGCCTCGGAAAGCACGTTAAGCCGTTGGTCCCGGTTGCCATACGAACATCTAGTGGCAATCGTTACGGGTTGTTGGAGCCCTCAAAAGTGTAACATTTGGTCTAACTGCAATGCTTAGATATCGCCTTCGGGTTGTGGAGGTCAGACGGCAGTCGCTTCACGGAAAATATCGAAGTTTAGCCAAAAATCAGCAGTTAGACTGGTAAAGCGGACCCCAGACTCCAAAGCTGAAAAGCTACGGATGCAACTGGGATTAACGTTGAGACTTTATGTTATTAATTCAAAGCCTGTATTACACACTATGTAGCCAAGCATATTGTACGTTACGGAATTGTATCGCTGACAGAGGTGTTCGGCACTTGTAAAGCTACACAGGAGCTAAACTTAGTATTCGGGAACACTGTTGGAGCTGCTGAACCTTGGACAAAACTATCTTAGCATTGTGTAGATTCAATTTCTTAGTATTGTAATTGCATGGCAAACGTGTGAGCACAATGTACGAATGTGCTGTAAGGCATTTTTTTGTTGGGTTAGTCTTTTTTATTGACTTGATAGTGCTCTGGCTGTTGAGAGTATGTCATGCTCACTCAGATGTCTCGCTGATGGTGGCGTGTGTGTTGGGTCATTGGGTTCCCTTGAATATGGTTGAGCTGAATGATGCTGATCCATTCGTCATGTTCGTGAACGGACGCCGTCGGAGGGGACTGGTCGTCTCTTAGCTGCCACGGCGTATTTTAATTTCTGAATTAATTTTTGTGTGTTTTCGTAATGGACGCTCTCGGCGTACAATTTATTTCTGCATCGTTCTCACACGGTTGATTTCAACATGAATGATGTAATCAAATATTTGTAACAATAGCTTGAAAATTTAAAAGAGTGTCCATGGAGTTTCTTGCCCGTTCTTCTCCATAGGTACCTACTCTTTGGAATGGGCGACTAGCTTCATCTTATTGACTGACCGACCTTCTGACAATTCATAAGTGCCTGTAACTGGTTTATTTGAAATAAATGATTTGATTTTGATTTTGAGACGATGATGATGATTTAACTCGCCGAACATGTCTGAAACCGAATGTGCGAACACCGAAAACGAAACTAAACCGAAACTCGTGTTTTTGCCGAAACTCAACCGAAACCGAAACCGCCCATTCGGCCGGACTCTATAGATCACAATTATCTTACACCATTACTTTACAAGTAGATTCTATCTGTTTTTAGTATTTCTTGTTATAGCGGCAAACAAAAATATGTATTATCACCTGTGAAAATTTAAACTTTCTGTATATCATGGTTTATCTACAGCCTGGTGACATACAGTGGAGTCTTATTAATAACTGATAAGGTCTTTTTTGTGTACAAGAAATCATTAAATGACCTCTTCCGCTCTAGGCGGAGCGGAAGGTGTCAGACTTTTACTGACTAAAACCCACCCGTGTTCCTTCACTTGCCTGTGCGCCAGGGCCACGGTTTCTCTTTTCCCCTAACCCTGACCTAGGCATCGGTCTTCGTGGACCCCGTCACGATGTGCTGACATCTCTTTGAGGCACGCGTGAAACACAACGCGCCGTCGACCCGGGCCAAGTCTTTACCAGGCGGCGAGCTGCTTTAACCCTAATAAGTCAAAAATAAACGAACTCTATCCATAACAGGGTTTTCACCTTAAAACTATGTGAACATAATAACAATTTAAATTCTCGAAATGTAATATCTGCCGTCTAAAGTAATGTTGACTTGAGCGTATCAAATTCTTTCACATTGTTAGCAAATTGCATTTTTTAAGCGAGCAATTTAATGAAATGTTTACTTTGCATAAACATCAATTTTCGTATACCAATACAATTATGAATATTATGTATCTACTATATAGGGTCCCTAATAGGCTCTAACCACAAAAACTTAAACACTTGTTTTACGCCTATTTCGTGTCAGTGTTATGTCAAAGTCCATATAAAAATGTCATGTTTAAAGGGTGTATAGCCAGTATAGCCTAAATAATCGATAAACGTGGTATTGTGGTAGTAAGGGTATTCTTTAACTTTGTCAATTGATAGGTAAATAGGATTAGATTTCGCGTGCCATGTACTATAGCTGACTCGTACAATTACATAACTACCTCCTACACCGACATAATGCTTACTTTATTTCTTTCATTTCGCTTACACTTTGCCCCTTATCCGTCTTAATTCCATTATTGCGAATTTATGACCCATGACTCGAACAAATGACCCTGCGTTACAGTTCCTTACGTACGAGTTAATCAAAGTAACTAAGTAAAAGTATTTCAAAAAATTGTAAATAAATAATAGTAATGTTTAATAAGATTAAAATATATTTATTAACCGAAAATGCGAAATCATCTTAGCCTAGCCAATATACACGTCTTTTAAATTAATTTCGCCACGCTGTAGAAATAAAACATGAAACAACAAATATTTATAAATGAAATGAAATCGATTATTAAGCAAGTAGGATCACTGATCACTTTTACACGTCATGTTTATTTTTTAATTTTTTTTTTTAACTTGATGAAGCTGGCATTTTCTAACTGACCTCTGAGAATAAATAGCCGAAACAAACTCAGGGATCATCGTCTTTTTTCAAGTCCAGACATTAAAAATGAAAACGTTTACAATAATTTACCTTATAATTACGCATATTGCTTAATAACAATGCTTAACAGAGCGAGCAGCTCAGTCCCAAGCTTTTTTTTTTATAAAAAGTAGCAATTATGAATTATATTATATTGAGTTCAGTTGAATACAATCAAAATCAATGCAGTCAAAATCACTTAATAGTCAAAATACAAAAATGACAAAATACAATTCAAAAAATAAAATGACGATGAGTCTTATTCACTGAAAATAGAAAATCCAAAAACAAAGGTAATTAATTATTTATATTTAATATTAATACATAACATATATACATATGTATAATTTGTAATAATTATTTATTAAATAAATATAATAAGTACATTTATTTAATATTTTTACAACATTCTGTTGAGTTCATTGCATCAAACAGACTGTTCAATACCTACTACACAGACATGAAGACTCCCATTTTTGCCGCTTTTATGGATCTATCAAGAGCATTCGATCTCGTATGTTACGATGTTCTATGGCGTAAACTGGAGTGTCAGACTACCTTACCACCTGAAATAGTGTCGATATTAGGTACTGGTATAGAAGCCAATGCAATAGCGTGAAGTGAGTAGGGTCGCACTCGGACGTGTATCGGTTGTCGTGCGGGGTGAGGCAGGGGGGGCTTAGCTCACCCAGGCTCTTCAACCTTTATATAAACCAGCTGCTCCTTGAGCTCGCCAGCACCAGAGTCGGATGTCATATTGACGGGATTTGCATATACAATATTAGTTATGCTGAAGATATGGTGTTGCGGAGCCCATCTATCAATGCGCTGAGGCGGCTGATCGCTATATGTAAAATAATATGCGGTGACTCATGGGCTCAAATGTAACGTCTCAAAGAGTGAATTATTGGTTTTCAAAGCAGGTGGCGCAACATATTCGTGCATTCCTCGTGTCGCACTGTGTGGTGAACCCCTGTGAAGGGTGGGCAAATTCAAATATATGGGCCACTGGGTCACCGAAGATCTTTTTTTTTGACGTATCACACAGATTGAGCTAGCTCCAAAGTAAGCTCGAGATTTGTGTTATGGGATACTAACTCAACGATACTATATTTATAATAGATACATATATAGATAAACATCCAAGACCCAGGCCAATCAGGAAAAGATCGTTTTCCATCATGACCTGGCCGGGGATCGAACCCGGGGCCTCCACGTGTCAGGCAGGCGTGTTGACCGCTGCGCCACGAAGGACGACAATTGTGACATTGAAAAGGAACGTAGGTCGCTGGCTGTCCGTTGTAACATGTTGGCCCGCAGGTTCGCGCTATGTACATACGAAGCCAGTTAAAGTTACGATTTTTAAATCGTACTGTCAATCCTACACGTGCAGCCTGTGGGTTGACTTCCCTCAGCGGGCATACAGCGACCTACATGTTCAATATAATAACGCACTGAGGGTGCTGTTGGGGCTGCTGAGGGTGCGTTGTAGTGCGTCAGGGATGTTTGCGGATAATAATATTAATGGGTTTACTGCCATTATTAGGAGTAGATGCGCATCCCTGATGACGCGTGTTCGCCGCAGTAAGTGCAGTAACAACAGTATTCTCAGTGTGTTCGCGGATCGGTAGGATTCTCCCATGTGGCAGAGATGGATATGATTGATGAATAAATATTTGTGTCTGTAACCCACTATCACTAGAAGTTAACTAAAATTTTTATTAACCTTATGGACTTCGGTCTGAAATAAAAGAACTCTATTCTATTCTATTCAAGCTTTAGAAAAATAAAGTTTTTTTTTAATTTAGACTCCTTCACTTTTGTACTCTATCGTTTATTTAATATAACGGTAATATTTAGTAACGTATGAACGATTATGACATAACACCACGTTCCCTGACGTCTCATTTTCGATTATTATTTTACTAGCTTTTGCTGGAGTAAAATATCCCACTGGAACTGAATACTACGACCTACTAGGGGTATTAAAATTATCTTATTATGTTACATAGAGTCATTTAAATTGCAGTAGTAGATATACATGTTATAAACTTGCACACGAGCACGCATATAAATTATGGTTTATTACATATGGGTTAATTAAAATAAAATACATAATAATGTACTAAAATCATCTATTTTAATGTGAATCGGTTTTAATTCTTGATTTATTCAGAAATAAAATATACAATTGGAATGCATGTATTTTTAATCATTACAAATCACTTGTACAGAAATAAATGTTAAAAAATACTTAATTAATTATACATTTTTGTTGTCCAGAAGTATTTCATGAGTTTTTTATTTTTTGCGGATGGGAAGTTTTCAAATGACCTCTCCTGCTCTGGGCGGAGCAAAAGGGCGTGTCAGACTTTAACTGATTAAACCCAACCGTATTCCTTCACTTGCCTGTGCGCCAGGGCCACGGTTTCTTTTTTACTCTACCCGCAACCCTGGCCCAGGAGACACTGGTCTTCGTGGTCCCCGTCACGAATTGATTATACCCTGCAGTGCAATTATGTAAAACTTCCCACGAAAACTTAGGTTAAGTGAAGTGAGCTGTTATTCCAACTAATAGTCCACTCCAGCAGTAGTCCAGTCCAACAGTGAACCTCTATAAGTATATAGCGGTCCATTGCTGGACTAAGGCCTCCCCCAACCCTTCCCACAATGACCGGTCTTGTGCTGCTCGCTTCCATTAGTTTACCGCGACCTTCACCAGGTCTTCCAGTACATAACCGCCACTGCAGAACCTTACCGCCCCATCGGCCATCGGTTCTACGTGCAATGTGCCACCGCCCACTGCCACTTAATTTAAGCGACTGGAAGAGCAATGTAGTGTAGTGTGTAGATAGACATTTTTTTTTAATTTTAGTATCCATGCCAGCCCACTTTCCTAACACGGTAGAGTGTGATGGAGCGTCTGCGGCGAAAATATTCCAACCTAATTGAGTGTTATATGTTCCAGCCACTAGGGGTTAAGGCCATGGGGTCCGCATATCCGGTATAGCTCTAAGAATCGCTAAACATAAGTGGCAGTGCACTTAAGTTTAGCTACTCGAAGAATTATGTCGGTGACTTTGGTTCTTCTGCGAATTTCCGCATTTCCGAAACTACGAGCATAGCTCTTTTCAACGTCCATTGTGTGTTGCCTTCGTATGAGGCCCATTATGAGCGACCACATTTCAGTCCCATATGTCATCACTTTACCAAACTTTACACGGAGAGATTTTTGGAGAATGCATCGCCGGTTTGATGAAATGAACGTTTCTGTTAGTTGGAACTTATCCCCCTAAATTGGAAAATCATCCCCCTTATTCATAAACGTTGCTTAAAGTTAACCAGTGATTAGTGACTGTTTAACCATACTTTTGTGACGTTTGCACGTCACTTAACTTTAATCATCGTTTATGAATATACACCTTAGTGTATAAGGGGTTTATTCATAAACGATGATTTAAGTAAAGCACACAGACAGCCTCAATGACAGCCTTCGTGGCGTAGCGGTAGCGAAGGCGACCGTTGCGCAAGGAGGCGCGGGTTCGATCCCCGCACAGTGCAAATATTTGTATGCATAAATATGAGTAATTGCACTGGTCTGGTCGTGTCTCGGAAAGCACGTTAAGCCGTTGGTCCCGGTTGCCATACGATTTTTTTTTTTTTTTTATAAGTTATAACTTGTTTATGTATGTGCGCTTGACCGCAATCCCGCCTGATGGTAAGCAGTGATGCGATCATTGATGGTAAAGCGAACTAGTTTATTAAGAACCTATTCACTCTAGCCTTGAAGACACTCAAATTGTAATGTGACGGAAACACCGTCGCTGGCAAATTGTTCCAGTCCCTCGATGTACGCGGTATAAAAGAGGAAGCGAAACGCTTCGTCCGGGTCGCAGTGGTATCAACAACGTAAGGGTGGAAACTCGCCGTACGACGGGTCGTCCGATGGTGGAACGGTGATGGGGGAATTAAATCATGCAATTCCTTTGCACACTCACCAGAATGCAACCTATAGAAGACCGAAAGGCTGGCTACTCTACGCCTGTGCTCCAGGCTTTGGAGACCGTTTCGAGTTAAGTCTGGGTCGCCAATCAGCCTCTTCGCACGCCTCTCCACTGAATCCAAAGTATCCAGGTGACATTTCGCAGCACCAGCCCAAATGTGGCTGCAGTACTCCACACACGAGCGGACCTGTGCTTTGTACAACATTAGAAGCTGCCCCGGTGTGAAGTACCGCCGGACCTTTGCGATAACGCCAAGTTTTCTAGCAGCCACCCTGGCCTTGGACTCAATGAACCGCCCAAAGTTAAGGTTCGAGGAAATCTCTACTCCCAAAAGCTGAAGGCGGTTGGTGCACTCCAAGGATACATTCTGAAAAGTAGGAGCCAAGGTGAACGGGCTCCTTTTGGCGGTGAAAAGACACGCCTGTGTTTTGGCGGCATTGAATGCTACAAGATTGGCTTTGCCCCATTCGGAGACTGCCTGTAGTGCAGCACTCGTACGCTCTACCATAGCCTCTCTTTCGGACCAGATTGCTTCCTTACTAGCCCGAGCTTCCGGCAGATATCTCTCCACAACTGTGCTGTCATCTGCATACCCATAGTGAATATCAGAGTGCAGCAGGCACGCGTTACGGCACAGTACGACACGTTAGCGGCAGTCGTTATGGGTTGGTTGGAGCCCTCAAAAGTCTAACCATTGGTCTAACTGCAATGCTTAGATATCGCCTTCGGGTTGTGGAGGTCAGACGGCAGTCGCTTCACGGAAAATATCGAAGTTTAGCCAAAATCAGCAGTTAGACTGGTAAAGCGGACCCCAGACTCCAAAGCTGAAAAAGCTGCGGATGCGACTGGGATTAACGCTGAGATGATGATGATGATGATTTAAGTAAAGTATGTATGGTTATACAGTCACCAATCACTAGTTAACTTTAACCAACGTTTATGAATAAAGCATGTGACTAAGGAGACATTTGCCCTTTAAAATGAAAGATTGTCTTAATTTTTGAATTTCAACCGTAAGCAGCCATATTGACCTTAGAACAATGTTAATTTCCTTAGGGAGACACATAAATAGTCTTCTAAATTTATTGACCTAGTGATGACGGCGCCTTTTCTTTAATAAATCCATACTATCCATACTAATATTATAATTGCGAAATTAATTCTGTCTGTCTGTCTGTTACGCTTTCCCGCTTAAACCTCTCAACCGATTTTGATGAAATTTGGCACAGACAATTTTTAGACCCTGAGAATAAATATAGGCTACCTTTTATCCTGGAAAAATTTGAGGTTCCCGAGGCAAATCTAAAAAGCGCGATATAACCGAACTCCACGCCGGCGAAGCCGCGGGCGGAAAGCTAGTAATATTATATATGCGAAAGTAACTCTGTCTGTCTGTCTGTTATGCTTTCCCGCTTAAACCTCGCAACCGATTTTGATGAAATTTGGCACAGACAATCTTTAGACCCTGAGAAAGGACATAGGCTACCTTTTATCCAAAAAGCGCGATTTAACCGAACTCCACGCGGGCGAAGCCCCGGGCGGAAAGCTAGTATGACTATAAACTGTAGTGTACTGCTGTAAGTAATCTAACTAACTAGGAGGGTAACTGAGTAACACACTATCAGTAGCAATGGGTTTCATTTTGGCAGTTCAACAGCATTCATTGCGTGGTTTAGGTACGTTGTTGAGCAAACACATTTTTCGAACATATGGAGTTATGGAGCAATGTATCAATCAATACATAGTATAAAACAAAGTCGCTTTCGCTGTATGTCCGTATGTATGCTTAGATCTTTAAAACTACGCAACGGATTTTGACGCAGTTTTTTTTAATAGATAGAGTGATTCTTAAGGAAGGTTTGTATGTATAATAAATGCATAATATAGTAGAGAAACACTGATAAATTTAAAGGTTTCTAATGTGATGTCGTAAATAAGCACGTTTTTTTGCGCTTATATTGCAAACGCTGGCTGAACCCTACGAGATAGACCAAAATAATGTACTACAGTATTGTTCACCTTAAAAAGTTCAACAAAAAAGTCCGCGATGGTATATGTCTATCTCTTAGGGATAACCCAGCATAACCATTTTTATTCTTTACTAAAAAATGGTTATTTACGAAGTGATTTTAAACAATACAGCATTAATCCTTATCCATTTAAGTACCTTAAATAAATTGTGCATTTATTATAGATCAATATGCTTTTTACAGCATGTAGTTTAAGTGAATATTACCGAAGATATTACAAATTTAAAATGCAGGGTCGTAGTTGTTTGCGCCGGGCGGCGCGTGCCTATCAACCGATTTTGATGAAATTTGACACAGACAATCTTTAGATCCTGAGAAAGAACATAGGCTACCTTTTATATTATTTTTTTATGTTATTTTACCGGAAAAATTTGATGTTCCCGAGGGAAATCTAAAAAGCGCGCTAAAACCGAACTCCACGCGGGCGAAGCCGCGGGCGGAAAGCTAGTTAGCAATATGCTTCAAAATGATGCAAATTGAGAGAGAGATTAGTGTGTTATACAATTAGAGGATCCCTTTTCCACACATTTCTGTCTTTTGCGAGTGCCGACAAGTGTTTACAATAGGAGACCAGCTCATTCAAAATTCTATTACTGCAGTAATATAAAAAAAGAAAAACATTACTAAGCAAGGGCACCCCGACCAAATAGGTTAGGTTAGAACTTTGACCTCGTCACTGTTCCGGTGCGGGCGGGGCGAAGGGCCGATGCTCCGTCAGCTCGAGCAGCGTCGGTCGGTCCAGCGGGACAGGCTTAGACGTCTAAATGGGTCCAGGGGCGACAAACCCGGGGACATCTGTCGCCCCCCAAACATCAGGACCCGAGGTGGCGGTGCGAAGTGTACCACGCGCGCCACTCTTACACGTCTCGCGGGGAGTCATGCACCTCACCCCCAAGGACCCGAGGAGGCCCACTGTGGCGGGCCAGCACCAATCGGGGGTTACGGAAGCAGTATTCGTTCTCGCAACCCCCGGTGTAGGTGTGAGATGGAACACAGGGGTGGTTTTTAGTCAGTAACAGTCTAACAGACCCCGTAGCCCGCCTCAGGGCGGCGGACATCCATGAGGATATTCCACCCTAAAAAAAAAGTTTAGAACTTTGACCTAGCCGAGAGCGAGTCCAACAAGCGAATCGAGCGGTTAGCGAGTTTTTTGTAACTGTCGCGGCAGTGGCCGGCGAACGCTACAAAAAGTTGACCGCATTTAATTAGCAATTTAGTTTTTTAGGACAACATAACGTAGGCTCGCAATAACAATCACATTTGTATTATAAAATACCTACTTAACATAATCATTGCAAGACCATTTAGAGTAAAAAATAAAATACAGTTATTTTAACAAGCACAGACTAAGATGCGTATTCCAGAAGGAAACTCAAGCATTGATCTCTGCTTAAACATTACTTAAAACTAGTTTCAACCAATCAAATGGCTTGAAACGAAACTTAAGTAGAGCTTGAGTTTTGAGTGACGTTCTGTAATACGAACCTAAAAGAGACACAAAACTCCTAAAATAAACACACATCAATAAGATCCAGTGCAGAGTTCCGGATCCCGTAGTGGCGGAATTTCCTGATTAACGTATCGTGAAGAACGCAATCGAATGCCTTAGACAAATCACAAAAGATGAAACGAGACGTTCTGTAATACGGACCTAAAAGAGACACAAAACTCCTAAAATAAACACACATCAACAATCTAATTGCGTAACACACTATTAGGAAAGCAGACTCCGGACTCCAACGCTAAGGCCGTGGATGCAACCGGGACTAAACGCTGGGATGATGATGATGATCATGACTAAGGGTTTGACCCTATCAGCTCATTTTAAGCTCACCCACCCAACTTTCTTCTCTCCTCTCTTCACCCTCCACGGTAAGATATTTACAGAATTTTTCGGCTGTATTCCCAACTAGGTTAAAAAATTACCTGTGTTAAGAAGTAAAGTGAAAAGTTCAATCACTATCCCTACAAATCAGGATGAAATAGTGAGGGACACTTGGCTTTATTGCCAATCCGGCCTTATTATCCGAATCTCATTCACCTCTCGTTGAAACCTCGTTCACTTTAGACGTCTAAAAGACTACCCTAGGGTGCTACAATGAGAGATTGATGACTACTGATGGTACACTTTTATCGGCAACGACAATAGATTTCGGTATTAGAATTCCGAATTCATTTAAATCTGTTTTAACTCTACCGAGCGATAGGGTCGTCCCCGTCTTGGTGTGGTAAGGGCTCCATTTTGTAGGTGAAGTTTTGAATTAAAGCTAGAAATATAAATATACCCTCCAATCATGACAATAACAATTTAAAAAGGCAAACCGACAGTTTCGCCCCGGAAAAGTGCCTTGGTCCGCGTCTCAATGCAAAATGACCGTTCGACAAACCCCACTTTCCAAAACGACCCTGTCTCCGTGCCGCCATTACAGCGTTTTCCCCACTACTAAATAAATTAAAGGAGCAATGTTTTATTAAAATTATATAATATCGTCATCCACGACAGTAAATAACTTTACTGTCCGCTTGGTTTTGTTGTTGCAAACGCGACTGTTGAGCGTGGGGTCCTGCATTCGATTCTCGCTTCGGACAAAAGTGTTATTAAGTTAGAGTTAAGAAGTTAGCGGTTTAGTAACTTGCCTAGCCTTGGAAAGCAAGTAAAGTCGTTGATTCTCTGCGAAGTGTTGTTCGAAAGGGAGACCGTGACCCTGGCGCACAAGCAAGTGAAGGAACTCGGTTGGGTATTAGTCAGTAAAAGTCTGACACGCTTCTCTTCGGTATTCCGCCCAGGGCCAGAAAGATCATTTGATGATTTTCCATCTGAATGAAAGACGTTGGTCCTCTCCTGGTCATGTCGGCATTTTTTTTCAATAGTATTCTGAAATAAACTTTTACGAAAAAAAAGTTCAAATTTGTTTCATAATCATCATCATGAACCTTTTATCGTCCCACTGCTGGGCACGGATCTCCTCTCACATAGAGAAGGATTGAGCGCAATCACCACGCTTGCTCAATGCGGGTTGGCGATTTTAGACTTAAAGTCCAGGTTTCGTCAAGATTTTTTCCTTCACCTTTTAATCAGTCATTGGTGTCCAAGATATACTCAGAAAGTACATATAACTTAGAAAAGTTAAATTGGTACTTCCCTGACCTGGAATCGAACATTCGAACTCACACACTCATACTTGACAGGCTGGTGTTTTAATCAACAGGCAACCACGACTATAATAAATTCGTTTAAATATTTTTTTTTATTGATATATGGAACTACAAAAGCCAAAATGAATTTTAATAGGCCATAGTATTAATATACTATTAATTCTTTAGAACAACGCCAACAGCCGTTTCTAAAGTTTACAAAAACGGACAGTTTCGGACAAGTCAACAGGGTTACAACTTTAACACGCGTAACTAATAGTTTTAAGTAGGCTTAATCAGAGTTTTAGAAACGTCACTTTCTATAACAATAGTACCAGTATAACCTGACCCCCGACGAAAAAGGGAACTGTAAAGATTTTGACGTTTAATTGACATTGGTCCGAACAAGCAGCGCCTCTACAAAAGTTCAGATTAGTCTGGCTACCTGTATACAACATATTTATGTAATTAATCGACAGATTACAATATATTATTCATTGGGAATTCAAAATATTTTATGTAAATTGCGATGTTGTTGAATACGTATGTGAGTTGTCACGCCTCAGGTCACTGTGTAAATAAATAACTGGATAGATATATGTATGTAAATTTTACAATCAAAATATGTTGGTTAATATATTTGTTTCTCGGTGGTAGGCCATAATATCGGCTGCTAGCAGAAGTTACCACCCACCAGACAAAGTCTTGCCGCCGAGCGATTCGTCGTGTTCGATGATGTCTGGTGAAGCCGTACGGAGCACGGGTCTGAGAAGATGTGTTGCGTGGTGTGCCGAGTACGATGCGCCAAATGTTGTTGTGTCGGGAGTTTGGTCGTGGAGGGTCTCCAGATTAATCTCCCTCTGGCGCAGCATCGTTGGTCGTTATGTTGGGTTTAACATTGCATCACCTCACGCAACTGCCGTCTTCCTTCCTATTCACTAAGTTTTTTGACTCAATAGACCAGTACGGCTTCAACAGACATCATGCCGGAACACGACGAATCGCCTGGCGGCAAGACTTTGTCTGGTGGGTGGTAAGTTTTGCCGGCAACCGATGTTATGGCCTACCACCGAGAGATGGCCTACCATTTTACATGGAACGGCTGTCTGTCTGATCTCCATAGCCCTGTTACTGGGTAATACCGCTTGGCAAGACTGGTTTCAGTTTTCTGTGAACCCGTTATTGTGCGATGGTTAAAGATCTGCAAATAACACATGGGCTGGTACTGCAAAATGCCACTTGACTACTTTGGATTCAGTGAAGAGACTGGAAAGTGGAGAGACGTGCGAAGAGGCTAATTGGTGACCCAGATTAAGCTCAATACGGTCTTCAAAGCCTGGAGCACAGGCGAAGAGTAGCTAGCCTTTCGGTGTTCTATAGGATGCATTTTGGAGAGTGTGCGAGGGAATTGCATGACTTAATTCCCTCATCTCCGTTCCATCATCGGACGACCCGTCGTACTGCGAGTTTTCATCTTTACTTTGTTGATACCACAACAAGCGTTTTGCCTCGTCTTTTATGCCTCGTATATCGAGGGACTGGAACAAATTGCCAGCGGCGGTGTTTCCGTCGGAATACAATTTAAGTGTCTTCAAGGCTAGAGTGAATAGACTCTTAATAAACTAGTGAGACGGTTCATAAGATACAACCAGCTGACATTCAGACAGACGGATGGATAGACAGGGGAGGCTTTGTAAAAGGGTTCCGTTGGCACCCTTTGAGTACGGAATCCTAAATCGTTGACAGATTCAATTCAAATTCAAGTAGCCTTTGTTAGCAATCTTACAAACTAGTCCTACATTACTTCTTAATAATATTATAAATGCGAAATTTTGTACAGATGTAGGAATGTACCTATGTCCCTCTGTATAAGAGTAGACCTGTGCCCGGCAGTCATCACCATCACCATCATCTCAGCGTTAATCCTAGTCGCATCCGAAGCTTTTTCAGCTTTGGAGTCTGGAGTTGGCTTTACCAGTCTAACTGCTAATTTTGGCTAAACTTCGATATTTTCCGTGAGGCGACTACCGTCTGACCTCCACAACCCGAAGGCAATATCGAAGCATTGCAATTATACCAATTGTTGGACTTTTGAGTTCTCCAACAACCCGTAACGATTGCCATTAGGTGTTCCTATGGCTACTGGGACCAATGATATAACGTGCTTTCCGAAATCCGAGGCACGACCAGACCAATGCAAATATTCATATTCAAGCATACAAATATTTGTACTGCGCGAGGATAGAACCCGCACCTCCTTGCGCAGCGGCCGCGTTTGCTACCGCTACGCCACGGAGGCTGCCTGTGCTCAGCAGTGGGATGATGAATAGGTTGATGATGCTGTTGATGATGATGAATGTATGTATGGATGGATGTTTGTTACTCATTCACACAATCAGGTCAGTGAAGGGACACATCATCTAATCAGTTTTTGACAAAGCCAAATTTCATAGGGGAAATTCCTGTAGGTACATATTTAGCAAGTTTACAGCTTGATCTCAATCTCATTCTGTCCAAAATACTATTAACTCATGGCGAATTGACATTGAATGTTGCCGAGATCAGATGGTGACTAGACTTTCTATGTTTTTAATAATGGGATGTGCTTTCGGGTCTTACCATCATACCATCAGGCATTATGTGAATATATTTTTAAAAGAATGTGATAAAATAATAACAAAGATATCTTCCTACAGTAACAGTTGATAGTAACTTCATGATTAAATCCGATAAAATATCTTCTGTCATCGGTTCAGTTACTGAACCGATTTGGATGAAATCTGACAAAAAGATATATACAACCAGGAATAAAAGATATTTTTAATCCAGATAAATATTCCAACGGGATCTACACTTACAGATTTATTTTAAAAATATAAAATTGAATTTAGACATCCTAAATCTTGATTTATTTCTTTTTTAGCAAAGGTGGACGGGTCTGAGCAGTTGTGTTGCGATGTGTGCCGGGTACGATGTGCCTAATGTTATTGTGTCGGGAGTTTGGTCGTGGAGGGTCTCCAGATCATCCTCTGGCGCAGCATCGTTCGTCGTGTTGTTGGGTTAAACATTGCATCACCTCGCTCAACTGCCGTCTTCCTTCCTATTCACTCAGTTTTTTTGAGTGAATAGGCTCAATAAGGTAATGCGCTTTACCATCAACGATTGCATCACTGCTTACCATCAGGCGGGATTGCAGTCAAGCACTAGTTTATAACTATTAAAAAAAAAAGTCTTCCCACAGGCTTTTCCACACCTCACGATCGTAAGTTTTTCTTCTGCATGTCCTTCCCGCAGTAATTTTCAGGTCGTCTTCCCATCTTTGAAATGGTCTTGGTCTTTTCCTCTTACATTCTTTCACGCCATCCTGTCACTTGGCCTATCTCTCGTTTTTACCTCTTATGTGACATTGACACATTATGGAGTTTATTTCAAAATATTATTAATTCGGTAATGATTGAGACTGTTTACTTACCTTACCTTAATGTACCATAGTTGAACGCTGATTCCTAAAATAGAGGTCCAGGCAACAAAAAAAAAAACACACGATTACCACAATGTGGCACTGCCATTTTGTGGCAATCGTGTGCTTCTTTTTAGGGATTGCTTATAACATGTATTTTTTTTTTAAAGTTATCAACCTCTTTTAACTTTAAGCAACGATTATAAATTAACCCTAAGGCCTAATTCTTCAGACACCGTGTCCCTGGCGCACAGGCAAGTGAAGAAACAGGGTGGATTTTAGTCAGTGAAAATCTCCCAGAACGGGCGAGGTCATTTAAAGATTTCCCATTCAGAAAAAAAGGCTTCCTCCGGTGCTGATGTCGCTGAGTTCCTCTTGCACTGATGTCGATATAGCAACATGGACACGCTGTCTTCAGCAACACGTACGTTGCTACGCGCCGCGTTTCACGCTGCTACAATCTTGATTATCAGCGACCCGTTTATCGGTCGACAATCACGGTGCCTTTTGCAAGTCGCCCGGTGCCTTATACCGTACGCGACCAACCGTTCGCGACCCACGCCATAACAGAACTTCAGGCTTTATTTAACACTAGCTTTCCGCCCGCGGCTTCGCCCGCGTGGAGTTCGGTTATATCGCGCTTTTTAGATTTCCCTCGGAAACATCAAATTTTTCCGGGATAAAAAGTAGCCTATGTTTTTTCTCAGGATCGGTTGAGAGGTTTAAGCGTGAAAGCGTAACAGACAGACAGACAGACAGAGTTACTTTCGCATTTATAATATAAGTATGGATTGAACACAATAAATCAAGTCCATCCTTTCAATTATCATTGAGAGCTGTTCTTCGAGGTGCCAATCAGTGTGAAAAGTGTCAAATATTGCCCATTTAGGCATGATACTCATCTCAATCATACAACACTTTATTATTTTCACGGGTCCCTGCTTTACAAAGGACGATTTTTCATTTTTGTCGTTTGATATCCCTTTTATTACAAACAGCAAAGAGTATTTAATAATAACTGTTGCTGTCGAAAGGCGTGAATGTTTAATTGGTCTCTTTCGTTGACAGCTATGATATTTGTCGATGGTTCTATAAAAAGCTCACCGTGGGTGAAGTGGCCTTAAAAGTCAGCTGTTTTTTTTTGGTATTGGCTTGTATCGTTTTTTTTAGATTTCCCTCTTCTTCTTCTTCAGCCTATAGATGTCCACTGCTGGACAAAGGCCTCCCCTAACGCTGCCCGCATCCATCGGCTTCCCGCGACCTTCACCAGGTCATTGGAGCACCTTGTTGGGGCCTCCCTACGCTGCGTCTTCCAGTACGTGGCCGCCACTCCAGAACCCTACTGCCCCATCGGCCACCGGTTCTACGAACAATGTGCCCTGCCCACTGCCACTTGTCCCTCGGGACTATCAAATTTTTCCGCGATAAAAAGTACCGTATTATTTAAACCGGACTTCTAACTTTACGTCTGCAAAATTTCAAAGCAATCCGCTCAGTAGTTACAGCGTGAAAGCGGAACATACAAACAAAAAAACTCACTTTCCCATTTGTAATATATGTAAGGATAAACAAGTGCTTGGCCGCAATCCCGCCTGATGTTAAGCAGTGATGCAATCGTTGATGGCAAAGCGCGCTAGTTTATTAAGAGCTTATTCACTCTAGCTTTAAAGACACTTAAATTGTAGTCAAAAGAAAACTCTACCGCTAGCATATTTTTCCAGTCACTCAATGTAGGTACGCGGTATAAAAATCGATGCAAAACGCTTTTTCCGTTTGTAGTGGTGCCTAATAGGTGCCTACCTACAACGGACGTTCCAAAACTAACCACATTCAAATCAATCAAGCAAACTAGTTATTTAAAACGAAACGCTTTTCGTTACGACTGTACGTGCGGTGCGTTCGCGTGCGTCACGTTCACAATCAGAGCGTACACTGACTCACACAAGTTTTTCATGTGTTGTGTTCGAGATAGGAGCCTTTTGGCTTCGTAAAGGACTTTCTGATTTTTTTACTTTGTTAAAATACCTGTTTTTATTTTTCTAGCGGCAGCCCGCGTTTTTTTCGCGTGGAGTTAGTTATTTGAACACTTTATTTTAATTCCAAAATATACAGCATATTTTTTAAATGTTTGTTATGCTCTGCTTTTATTGGTCGTAGCGTGATGTTATAAGCCTAAATCCTTCCTGGATTAATCCAAATCAAATAGAATTTTTCAAATCGGACCAGTAGTTCCTGAGATTCGCCAAGAGCGCCATCAAACAGACAAACAAACTCTTAGTATAGAGAATAGATAATGTTAACTTAGTTTACTTTTCTTCGTTAGTATACTTTTCTTTCTTCCTTTAATTTTATTTTGGGCATACATTTTTGTCACAATTGAAGATTTCGATTTCAACCGACTTCTATTCAATTTGGTGGCATTACGGCCCACTTCCTCTTACTAAGAGGAGGCTCATAACCCAGTAGTGGGATCATTACAATGTGATTATGTGATGACAATAGGCTCCTATTACGAACTGGAGAAACGTGGGGGCGCTAAAGGTATACCTCTGCTCTTCAAGGAATTCAGGCATTATGATGATATATTTGGTTAATTCAAATAATATAATCGTGAATAATAATAGAAAACGACCCACGTGTATGCTATTTATGAAATGTGTATACAACTGATGAGAATATATTTATCTGTTCGATCGTGCTTAGAATAATTTACCTTCCAAATGACAAAACCTAGATGAAATATATAAACACTATGTTACTAACATAGAAACTATTGCGTATATATGACATATTTAAGGCCAAGGTGGCTGCCAGGAAACTTGGCGTTATCGCAATGATCCGGCAGTAGTTCACACCTGGGCAGCTTCTAATGTTATACAAAGCACAGGTCCGTTCGTGTGTGGAGTACTGCAGCCACATTTGGGCTGGTGCTGCCAAGTGTCACCTGGCCACTTTGGATTCAGTGGAGAGACGTGCAAAGAGGCTGATTGGTGACCCTGATCTAACTCGAGTTGGTCTCCAAAGCCTAGAGCCCAGGCGTAGAGTAGCCAGCCTTTCGGTGTTCTATAGGATGCATTTCGGGGAGTGTGCGAGGGAATTGCATGATTGAATTCCCCCATCTCCGTTCTACCAGCGGACGACCCGTCGTACGGCTGGTTTCCACCCTTACGTTGTTTATACTGTTGCTCCTCCTTTATACCGCGTACATCGAGGGACTGGAACAATTTACCAGTGGCGGTGTTTCCGTCGGACTACAATTTGAGTGTGTTCAAGGCTAGAGTGAATAGGCTCTTAATAAACTAGTGCGCTTTACCATCAACGATTGCGTCACTGCTTACCATCAGGCAGGATTGCGGTCAAGCGCTGGTTTATAATATGTAAAATATATATATATATATATATTTAAAGAAAGTGTTTTTTCTTTGTCGTATAATAATAGATACTAATAATAATAAAGCCATTTATTCCATATCTCAATTTAATTTAATTTTAATTTACCTATGTATTTATAGTTAGTTAAAACGGTACAATACCAATAGGGATGTTTCCTGGGTAAAAAAATTGATTCTATTTATTCCATAATTCAGATTATAGAAAAATATTGGATACATATATGATTGATGTGATTACATCATTCATGTTGAAATCACACACATCATGAACGATGCAGAAATATATTGTACGCTGAGAGCATCCATTATGGAAAACACACAAAAATCAATTGAGAAATTAAAATACGCCGTGGCAGCTAAGAGATGACCAGTCCCCTCTGACGGCGTCCGTTCACGAACATGACGTATGGATCAGCATCATTCAGCTCAACCATATCGAAGGGAACCCAATGACCCAACACTAACATATCGCATAACTCGCATAACTATGTCAATAATCTATACTAGATTTTTTGTATAATAAATCCTAGAATATGTGGTCAAAAGATTTTGAAATTACCTTCTTATTTCTTTCTCTCTATTTTAAAAATTCGCCTCAACAACGTATAAAACGCAACGTACGTGTATGTCTTATATTGATTGTCATCTATCATGCAGGCCAATCAGTCCTGTGAGTACTGTGTCTGATTGCATACCTACCTGTGTGTATCCACATCCTCAGATCCGTCCATGAACACAAGGAAGACATTGTAAACAGTAATTAATCCTGTCAACTATCTACACTCTCTGGGACTGCCTGTGTGCGAATTAGTGAGACACACATAGCATTAACGTCGTGGTGGCCTAGTGGTTAAAATACCAGCCTCTCAAGTATGAGTGTGCGGGTTCGATTCCAGGTCAGGCAAGTACCACTAAGTTATATGTACTATCTAAGTATATCTTGGTATTTATTCACCAATGACTGAAGGTGAAGGAAAACATATTGAGGAAACCTGGACTTGTTAGTCTTAAATCGCCAACCCGCTTTGAGCAAGGGTGGTGATTACGCTCAGTCCTTCTCTGTATGAGAGGAGACCTGTGCCCAGCAGGGGCATAAAAGCATAAAAGGTTGATGATGATGATGATGACATAGCATTGAGCGCTGATTCTCCAACCAACCCGCACTGGGCCCGTGTGGTAGACCCATTCCCTCTTACCGAGAGGCGGCCTGGGTCCCTGGAGTGAGCACATTATAGGCTGGTTATGAGGGAAACTGACTACAAGACCTATTTTATTACTATTGACGAAGAAAAAAATGTGTAAAAGAAAATCAGAAAGAAAATCCAGTAAATCAGAATTAATTTCATGATTTATGTGTATACCAGGTCTGTTTTTTGGCGGATTAACAAATCAGCGAATAAAAGTTGAATGGAATAGAAGCCTAGACGGTAAAGATTCGTTTTTTTTTTCACAAGAAATAAAATAATAAATCTCTTCTCTTTTGGCTCAAGTCAAAAGGATTGATGTCGCTACGAATTCACTGATAATTTTATTTTTCGTATAATTTTTCGATTAGTTTTTTGGGAAATAAAAAAGCAAAATCTTTGACGAAAAATTCAGTTGCACAAACTCAGTTCACTGACGCAATCATAACATCAAGTGCACGGGTCGCCCGGAGAGTTTACGTGGACTCTCCGTGCGAGTCGTTGGCACTGAATGTGTTAAATAATAAAATGATTCAACCTAATCTATTATATTAGTAATAGTAATATATTAAATACACACGACAGCACATCAGCTACTACAATGTGTCAAATTTCTTTATTCGATTTTCAACTTTATTGCATCAGCATTAAGGCTCAAGGTTGATTGGGAGTATATGACAGTTTCGGGTAGCTTGACCTGTCATCTTCTGTTGTATTTTTATGCGAAAATTTTAACTTCCAAGAAACATTTTTCACTTTCTCTTCTTAACCTACCATACAGCTATGACGTCATTCTTCATTTACATATGAAAATTGTGAAAATTTTGTAATCATCTCATCGTGAAAACTTATATGAAGTCAACATGGAGTTTGCTGTCATTCCTACTAATGCTAGGAATTGAAAATATTGACAAGTCACTCTCCGCTTTATTCATAAACGTTATTTAGGTAAAACTAGCGGCCGCCAGCGACTTCGTTCGCACGGTTTAGTTATGCTACGCTCCTGTTGATCGCAGTGTGATGTCTTATAGCTTAAAGCCTTCCTAGATTAATGAGCTATCCAAGGCAAAAAGAATTTTTCAAATCGGACCAGTAGTTCCTGAGATTAGCGCGTTCAAACAAACAAACTCTTCAGCTTTATATATTAAGTAGATAGAGTGATTAGTGACTTTAACCACACATTTTTGACGTTTTAACGTCATTTAACTTTAATCATCGTTTATTAATAAACCACTTAAATACTATGGTGTTTATTCGTAAACGATAATTAACGTTAACGTGCAAACGTCAAAAATATATGGTGTCAAAGTCGCTAATCACTAGTTAACTTTAAGCAACGTTTATGATTAAAGGAGTTTAAGCCCACTTCACCTAACTTTTAGGTTTTGACATGCATAATAGGATTCATGGGAAATAAAGTATTTTGTAGGTATTAAAAAAAAAACTTTTTTCTCTAATTTTCATAGAAAAATGCTGGGCAAAATGTCTTTTTTGCGGCTTTTTAATCGGTAACTGAGGAAAATTTTAAACTCATCTACAACAGGGGTTCAGAATCATGGTAGGTACTGCAATTTTTTGTACAACCTGTATAACAAACTTAATTGGTTTCACGAATTTTATAAGTCATTAACATGCATATTGTCATTTAAATCTGCGTCCAACGTCCAGATCGGTCACTGACCCACATCCCGTCCGAGTTTCCTGAAAAACGTAGAAAAACCGGCTAATTGCGAGTCGGTTTCGCGCACGAAGGGTTCCGTACCGTTATCTAAAAAATATACCTATACAACGTTATTTTTTTTATAGCAAACCTAAATACAGTTTGTTCAGAATAAGCAACTGAATCGATTCCAGTCATTTTTACACCATGTTATATTTTTCCGATATAGTACCTTTTTTTTTGTTAGCATGGGAAATCATCAAATGACTTCTTCCGCTCTGGGCGGAGCGGAAGGGCGTGTCAGACTTTTACAGACTAAAACCCACCCGTGTTTCTTCACTTGCCTGTGGGACGGCCAGGGCCACGGTTTCTTGTTTAACCAACCCGCAACCCTGACCCAGGAGGCATCGGTCTTCGTGGACCCCGTCACGATGTGCTGACATCTCTTTGAGGCGCGCGTGAAACACGACGCGCCGTCGACTCTGGCCTGGTCCTTACCGGGCGGCGAGCTGCCCATTACTCACCGCCCGCAGGCCCGCGCCTACGGTGGCTGGGAGTTTGGTGTCATCTCCCGACCAGGGCGTCTCCTGCGGTGGCTAGTGGCGTAAGGGCGCTGGGATTCCCGTTGCCTCACGCGCTCCGCCTCCTCCTTTGCCAGCATTACTGCGTCGCAGAAGGAGGTGACGGCCTGCCATGCACTCTCGCTCCGGACCATGGCCTGGACCAGGGTCGGACGCGAGAGATCACCGCCGATCGCCGCTACGAGGACACGGCGGTGCTCTACCCAAGCCGGGCAGGCCTCCACCGTATGCTCCACCGTGTCCTCAGGGCGATCCACACAATGGTGACACCCTGGCGTTTCCTCCCGCCTTATACGGAACAGGAATACAGTTTAAAGTATTGATATAGTACCTCCATTTAGAAATTGTTGCAGTGTGGTTACAGAGCGTGTAACACAGCTGGCGGTAGATTACAGTTAGGAGGTAGGAGGGAGGTACGATACGCCAATCTCCCTGTGGCGCAGCATCGTTGGTCGTGTTGTTTGGTTTATTAACATTGTATCACCTCGCCCATGATGAGGGACTAATTAAGAAGTATGAAAGAGGAATACTGTTGCATCACCAAATTTAGAATCGTTCTACCATAGTATACATTTACATTTTTGTTTTACATTGTACATTGTGTTGTTCGTTGTATCAGAGTAGATGCGTAACACATTACCAAGATCAATGGGTTTCATTTTGACAGTTCAACAACATTCATTGCGTTATTTACGTTGCTGAACAGATACACTTTTGCAATATCAAAAGCAATGGATTAGCAATATGCATCAAAATGATTTAAATTGAGAAGTAATGCTGCGTTTTGCACGCACGTTCGATGTTGGCCATCCCTGCACAGAAACGTCACTACCAATTCTCACATGTGTTGCAAAACACAATCAAATAAGTGTATCCGCCGATGTATCTAATGGAAGGACAATTCTGTGTAAACTTTGCTGTCAGGGCTCATGAACGGTGCACATGCGGATATTCTCGGATATTCGGATAATGTTAACGGTGATTAATTGGGGCCTATTTGGCTGTTAATTTAAAGGGTATTTACAGGAAGTCCATATAGCTTTGATTGACTTGAATTACAGAGAGCAGATGGGCAAGTCTCGTTATTTTAAAAATGTTCACATAACACACATAGTCAGTCTATAATGATCCCACTCCTGGGACACAGGCCTCCTCTCGGTGAGAGGGAGTGGGCCATAATCTACCATTCGGACCCAATACAGGTTGGTACTTAGCTACACATGTCTTCGAAGTTTTGCTTTTAGGATCTTCTCTTCCTCACAATGTTTTCCTTCGCTGTTTTGAGAGCAGTGGTGATGAAATAATTTACACAAAGTAAAGCGCCTAGTGGGGTTCGAACCTACGACCTTTTTTTTTTTTTGTTAGGATGGGAATTCATCAAATGACTTCTTCCGCTCTGGGCGGAGCGGAAGGGCGTGTCAGACTTTTACTGACTAAAACCCACCCGTGTTTCTTCACTTGCCTGTGGGACGGGCAGGGCCACGGTTTCTTGTTTAACCAACCCGCAACCCTGACCCAGGAGGCATCGGTCTTCGTGGACCCCGTCACGATGTGCTGACATCTCTTTGAGGCGCGCGTGAAACACGACGCGCCGTCGACTCGGGCCTGGTCCTTACCGGGCGGCGAGCTGCCCATTGCTCACCGCCCGCAGGCCCGCGCCTACGGTGGCTGGGAGTTTGGTGTCATCTCCCGACCAGGGCGTCTCCTGCGGTGGCTAGTGGCGTGAGGGCGCTGGGATTTCCCGTTGCCTCACGCGCTCCGCCTCCTCCTTTGCCAGCATTACTGCTTCGCAGAAGGAGGTGACGGCCTGCCATGCACTCTTGCTCCGGACCATGGCCTGGACCAGGGTCGGACGCGAGAGATCACCGCCGATCGCCGCTACGAGGACACGGCGGTGCTCTACCCAAGCCGGGCAGACCTCCACCGTATGCTCCACCGTGTCCTCAGGGCGATCCACACAATGGTGACACCCTGGCGTTTCCTCCCGCCTTATACGGAACAGGAACCTCCCGAAACAACCGTGTCCGGTGAGGACCTGCGCCAGGCGGAAGGTGAGGGCGCCGTGGCGCCTCTCTAGCCACTCCTCAAAGAGGGGACTTACCGCCGCTATTGTGGCGTGCCCAGCACTGGGTTGCGACAATCGCACTCTCCATGTTGCCATGAGATCCCGCCGGAGCTCTTTCCGCCGTACCGCAATATCTCGCGGCAACGGAGTTATGCCCCGGCGTTTTACCTCATGCCACATGTGGGCGAGGACTTTGGCCTCCAGATCCCATCGCGGCAATCCGGCAAGAAGGCTCGCCGCCTCAGCGGAGACCGTACGGTATCCCCGTATCAGCCGAACGGCCATGACCCTCTGGGACGCGGTCAGGCACCGGGCTGGTCGCTTCCTTAGCGACCGCGCCCACACCGGTGCCCCGTAAAGGGCCATGGACCGCACGGCCCCCGCATAGAGCCTCCGGCAGGAGGCGTTTGGTCCCCCTAGATTGGGGAGGAGCCGCCTTAGGGCAGCCCCGGCCCATTCCAGTCTGGGTGCCAAACGTCGGAAGTGCTCCTCGAAGTTCCACCGGCTGTCGAGGACGAGTCCCAGGTACTTCATCGTCGATCGAACCTACGACCTACAGTTTGTAAGTCGCGGCCGAGTCTGCCACCACTGCTCAAAACGTTCAGTCTGATCTTAATCTGAATCTGTCCAAAATACATTCCATTCTAATCTTTTTTTTCCTATGGCAAAGGCAATGGTGCCAATATCGACAATTCTGTCAATGATCTTTTTATAATTATAAAGCAGTGCCGTACCGCAATCCCGCCTGTTGGTAAGCAGGGACACAATCGTTGATGGTAAAGCGCGCTAGTTTATTAAAAGCCTATTCACGCTAGCCTTGAAGACACTCAAATTGTAGTCCAGCGGAAACACCACCGCTGGCAAATTGTTCCAGTCCCTCGATGTACGCGGTATAAAGGAGGAGGCGAAATGCTTCGTCTGGATCGTATGTGTGTCGTATTTTATTGGGTATTTAAAAAAAACACAATATATTTAACATACATACACACATATTTATAATGTCACAACATTTTTATTTCATCATGTTTCCAGATTTTTCTATTGTTTGGATTACTTTTATTATCTATGTAAATATATAATTTTATTATTGCGGACTGAAAACTGTAGAAATAGCATATCTGTGTTTTTGTAATTCTTGCGTATGGCACTCGTGGGTTGCAGCTGAAAACCAGCGTCAGATGGCACATCTTGTGTTGTCATCTGACATTATGGTGAGCTAAAAAATATAAAACTTAGCTAATAATGTCAAAAGGGCCTCACCTTTTGGCATTATTAGCTAAGTTTTATATTTTTTAGTTTTAAGTGTTAAATCTTATGCTGTAATGTCAATAAACGCATTTTTCTTTCTTTCTTCATGTACCTAATATGAGAAAACGAGAACAAAAAAAACAGAAAGGTAGAAAAATTCATTCAGTTTCCTTTCATTTACAATAACTTTTGACATTATAACCAATGTCAAAACTTATCAAAATTCGCTGAAATTCCATGACAGGAGAAATTCCTAGTGCGGCTACAACGATAAAAAAAATGACATCGAAAAATACTTCGACATAGCTATTGATTGATAATGTCCCCAAGAGACGATCGACTTTCCCATCTTAAATGCCAATGTTTAGCTTCCGTTTTATTGCTTTTTTTTGCCATTTTCTTAGAACACATAATATGTACCAAGTAACTTACATTATTCCATATTTTATAAATAGCTTCCGTTTTCGTAATACGTATTTTAAAAATAAACCTCTACACATCTTCAAACCCTCTAGCATTGTCAACGGTGTATGTTGACGCTCATTAGCCGGTCGCCTCTCTCACTCACTCCTCTTTTATATCCTATGTCCATCTCGCTCACACCACTTGAGTAGAACGTAGTTGTCGTTTGCAGTTCACGTCCTATAATTATCTTTTTTTTTCATGTGAAAGTCCTCTTCTGTGTAAGGGGATGACAGGCTGTATTTATACAACATGTTTCGGAATTAAAGCAAAATGATACTCTAATTGGGGAGCTCGGTGGTGCCGAACACCCCCAATTAGACTATATTTATTGAGTGAGAACATTTTAGTCTGATTATGCTTATGCATACACTGAATTGTTACTATCATAATAATTATAAGATAGTTACATACTTGATTTCTGTATAATGTACACAATATTAACTGTTTTTGAAACTGTTTTAAATGAGAAACGGGAGAGAGTTGGGAGTTCCCTGTATGAGAAACGGGCACCTAAGCAATGAACCATTTCAAATGTTAATATTGCTTTGTTTGATAATTATGGGTAGTTTGAACCTCACAATTTGGTAAATTAATATGAAAATAATCGTTCTCATGAGTATTTCATAAAATTTTGATAGAATTTATCGGAAATAATGCTAAACTCGCTAGTAGTGTATGTTCGCTAGTAGTGCATATTATGTTCATGTAGTTAAAATTAAAAAAGTTTTGTTTTCTTTATTTGTCTTTAATAAAGTAAAAGCAGATAAATGTTTAGTATCGAGTGTGACCCCCTCTAGCTAAAATCACAACTTGAATTCGTCTGGGCGTGCTAGCGAGTATATCGGATACTTGCTTGCGGAATACGTTCCCACACCGCAGTAATCACATTCTTCAGCTCTCTGATGGTCTGCGGAGCCGGTTGTACTGATCTCACACGCCGTTACAGAACGTCCTAGACATGTTCAATTGGATTGAGGTGCTGGCCAATCTAAACGACGAATGCCGACCTCTTGCACATACGCTTCAACATCGCGAGATCGGTAGGCGCGAGCATTGTCGTCCATAAAAATTGAGTCTTCACCTAGAGCGGCCAATACGGATTGTGCTTCCGTTATGTATCGATGCCCAGTCAGTGAGTCGTTTTCAATGAAGACTAACTCTGTACGATCCATTGAATTTATTCCTGCCCAAAACATAACAGAGCCCAAACCATAAGGTGTGATATCTTCGAAACATGTCTCTGCAAAGCGTTCTCCTTATCTTCTTAGCACTCGCCGACGTTGATCCTCACCGAACAGAGATGCCCTGGCTTCATCAGAAAACAAAACCCTATTCCAATCTTCTTGAGTCCATGATTCACAATTTCTAGCGAACCTAAGCCTGTGAACTCGGTGCTCACGGGATAATTTGGGGCCGTGGGTCGGGCGGTGACTGCGTTTATTGGCCACGAGAAGCCTCCTCCTGAACGTCCATAGACTAATATGCACATTTCTTACTTCTTGGAGATTGTTCTTAAGATCCACATACGAAGATTTGCGAGTTCTTAAGTTCGCGACTCACAAGAAAACGATCATCCCGTGGTTGGGTACATGGTTTTCTTCGAGGACCAGGCCTTCTCTCGACGGAAACAGTCTCCTGATATCGCTGCCAGGTCCTTTGGACCGTTGACCGACTAACATTTAGCCTCCTAGCCACAAAGCATTGGCTGCAACCGTCTTCAAGCAGCGCGGTAATTTTGGTAGCTTTTACCACTTTATCTACCATTTTTGATACAGCGTTTGGCTGTAAATAAAGTTTTGACAGTCAAGGATATGAAATTAGTCGATAAAAATTATGAAAGTCGATGTTAACTTCTAGAACTTCGCGCCAAAAATGTAGGATAAAAAGGGGTTTTCTGTAAAAATGAGCATCAAATGAAAATTTGAATTCAGAACGTACTTTTTTAAACCACGGCATTTTGAAAACCAGCCAGTAACGTGCACAAACGATTGAAACCTTTTTTGTATTGTATCTTTTTAAAGATGAATGAAAATCAAAACCGCTCATTTTTTTTTGGAAATCAGTGTATTAATAATTTGTTGAGCATAAGGTTTATAATAACACTAGTAGAAATAATACACTAGAAATTGTGATAAAAATATTTACATAGTATTATGTATAAAACAATGTCTTCCATTAAAATAGATATACTAATTGTGGAAGAAAAATGGTGACCACATTTTTCTCCCACAATTAGTATACATAATTTTCATTACAAATCTACACACGCACATGGTCGCATACGTAGGTATAAATTAAGAGACCAGCCAGTGTAGTGCGTACTTCGTGCATTTCGACTTGTTTTTATTGTTCGCCGGAGCGTAACTGTAGCTTACGTAGTTTGAATTAAGCATGTTTGAGAAAACCCATATCAAAAATGATAAAAATCGATTCAGTGAACGATTTTGAACAAACTTCTTTCATAGTGTACATACTTCATATAAATTATACATTGTATAAAGATTTTATTTTTCATTTTATTTTTTTATTTTATTTTTCTACGATCCGGACGAAGCGTTTTGCTTCCTCTTTTATTCCGCGTACATCGAGGGACTGGAACAATTTGCCAGCGGTGGTGTTTCCGTCACACTACAATTTGAGTGTCTTCAAGGCTAGAGTGAATAGGCTCTTAATAAACTAGCGCGCTTTACCATCAACCATCCCATCACTGCTTACCATCAGGCGGGATTGCGGTCAAGCGCTAGTTTATTACTTATAAAAAAAAAATAGCTTTTTCGTGTCAACTTCTATGTGGGTGGCATTAGGATTAACCATCTATTTTTAGCAAGTAATTTTATTTTTGATACTAGTGGGGACCCAATGGTAAAGACCGCGATTCTTGAGTTATATGGCTGTAGGTTTGAATCCAGACACGCTTTACTTTGTGTAGGTTATTGCATCACCACGTTGCTTTCAAAATGGTGATCGCAGACATCGCATGGAGAAATTCGAAGACTGTGACACTACGAATCCAGTAGATGTATATAGTACAGTAGATAGTAGTCCAGTAGATTTAGTAGTCGTAGATGTTGTCATGTTTCAAGTAAGGGTCGTGGATTTTGTCAAATTATTTTGAATAAAAAATGATAACTAAAGCTTTAATTAAACAGTCAGGTATTTGATTCTTAAGTCAAGGATTTTTCCCCACATTGTTTCCCACTGCTGGGCAAAGGCCTCCTCATTTTCCTTCCAGATCTCCCTGTCTTGTGAGATCTCTAGCCATGGTGACGCTGCCAATGTTAGCAGATCGTCACACCACAGTGGTCTACTGATGATGACCTCCTTCAGGTATTCAGTGAGTGACGATCTTTGCGCATCTCTCAAATTGCATTCGCGAGACACTTCAAGCCCATTCCCACTTCAACCTGGCTGTATTTTTTGCAATACTTCTTGAGCTATCATGGATCACATAACATGAGTTTGGATAGAACCTGGTGTTTCTAACAAGATCTATACATAAGACCTATTAATCTGCGCTCCATTGTCCTAGAGGATATTAAAAAAAGCGAAAAGATATTGAGATAATATTTATACACTTTACCTGCAGCATGCCTGCTGCAGCCTGCGACAGCCTCCGTGGCGTAGTGGTAGCGTGCAAATATTAGTATGCATGAATATAAATATTTGCACTGGTCTGGTCGTGCTTCGGAAAGCACGTTAAGCTGTTGGTCCCGGTTGCCATAGGAACATCTAGTGGCAGTCGTTACGGGTTGTTGTGGCCGTTATAAGTCCAACAATTGCTCTAACAAGCGTCTATCGAAGCAATGCTTCGATATCGCGGGTTGTGGAAGTCAGACGGCAGTCGCTTTACGGAAAATGTCGAAGTTTAGCCAAAATCAGCAGTTAGGCTGGTAAAAGCGGACCCCAGACTCCAAAAAAGCTTCGGATGCGACTGGGATTAACGCTAAGATGATGATGATTTATACACTTTACCTCACTCTAAGATCCATTATCACATGCGTGACTGAATTTTCCACTACTGAACCAACATATAATACCATTAGGCACAACAATATCACAAATAATAATCACAAAAAAACACTTTATTCAATACATGACCAAGATTTCTCTTCATTTATATACAACAAAAACTATATTATGGACATAAATATATATTTATTTAATCATATAAATTGAATGAATTGTGACCGCGACCCTTTGTATCCGACCTATGTCGTATTAATGTAATTACTATCTTATGTACTGTTGTAATAAAGTTTATTTTGGAATTTTGGTAGAATAAACTTGTTTTCTTTTTGGTGTATAGTTTATTAACATTTGTTAGGGAAACGTGGTGGGAATAGTAAAGGGCTAGATTTGGACTAACTATGTTTTTCTATAAGGGAGTGTTTTGGTATAGTCACCGGCACATAACTTGGTAAGAGTTTTTAGAAGCGTTTTTCTTTTTTAAATTTACTTATACGAGGCATGGCCTTTTAAGTTTTGTCGTTGGAAGAAAAACACAACTAGAACTTTATAGTATTTTTTATTGTTGTTCAAAGTATTCACCACGTTACTTAATACACTTTTCATTCGCTCAAATCAGTTATTATAAAATTTATTCCATTCTAATGTGTTCAAAATGGTTGACTTGAAAGTGCCCACTGCTTCTTTACCAGACTGGAATCTTGCCACCTTTCTAATTTTTTAGGAAATATGAAGAACTCGTTAGGGATTAGGTTAGGAAAGTATGGAGAATGGTCAAGAACTCCTACTTTTTCCTGTTTCAAATACTCAAACGTTTGACGAGCACTGTGTGAGCTTGCGTTGTCGTGGTGCAGGATGATGCATCGCTTTGAGTACCACAAACTATGGTATACCACTCTGCGTTAACCATTCTATGATCTTCAAGTCCAAGAGTCGCAACATGGCCGATTTTTCCAACGACCGTGACCACCATCTTTGAAATGTTTCGAGAATGAACATTTTTGGTCGGCTTTGGATCGTAGGTCGTAGACGTGATTTGACTCTTCTCAATTAAACTTTTGCAGGGTTTTCTTACATCATCTGCCGCGGACCTCAGATGCGGTATCCAACAGAAAACTAACTTTCTCACACCAAGCCCTTCATGCAAGATCTTCTGAATGGTTGTCCCTGAGATACCTGATGCCTCTGTCTCTCGATACGTCACATGACGATCTTCGCGAATTAGTTGTCTCCCAGCAATGACGTTCGAATCAGAAATGAGGAGATCCGCAGAAGAACCAAAGTCACCGACATAGATAGCTCTTTGATTCGCTAAACTTAAGTGGCAGTGGGCAGGGCACATTGCTCGTAGAACCGATGGCCGATGGGGCAGTAAGGTTCTGGAGTTGCGGCCACGTACTGGTAGAGGCCCCCAACAAGGTGAACCGATGACCTGGTGAGGGTCACAGGAAGCCTATGGATGCGGGCAGCACAACACCGGTCATCGTGGAAAGCCTTAGGGGAGGCCTTTGTCTTCATCTTTTTATCGTCCTAGAAGGATTGAGCGTAATCACCACGCTTGTTCAATGGGGGGCGGGTTGGCGATTTCAGACTTAAAGTCCAGGTTTCCTCAAAATGTTTTCCTTCACCTTGTAATCAGTCATTGGTGTCCAAGATATACTTAGAAAGTACATATAACTTTAGAAAAGTTACATTGGTACTTGCCTGACCTGAAATTTGACCCGCACACTCATACTTAAGAGGCTGGTGTTATAACCACTAGGCCATTAGGTAATTTAGTGTTTTAAAATAAAAAATATAACGCACTAGCAAAGTTTTAGCACAATTTGATCACTGGTTACGAAACACAGAGAACAAACATTGTTTTTGATTTATAAAGATTGACTGTTGAACGTAATGCCTATTGTGAGCTGTGAATATCATCGCTAGTTTTGTTATCAAACAAAAAGTTGTTGTTGCCTGTTTATTTTATTTCTTAATAAGTAAATCCATTTAGACATCGACTATGAAAACCAAATCTAATTCAAACACACCTAGTAGTGTCTTCAGCAAAACTGAAGTCAGTTTTCAAGGTTAGAGTGAATAAACTAGCACGCTTTACCATCAACGATTGCCTCACTGCTTACCATCAGGCGGTTTGCGGTCAAGCACTAGTTTATCTATATCTATACTAATATATAAAGCTGAAGAGTTTGTTTGTTTGAACGCGCTAATCTCACGAACTACTTACTGATCCGATTTGGAAAATTCTTGTGGGGCAAAATATATATATAAAAAAACAAATATCCAAATAAATTAATAGTATTTAATTTAAAACAAAATTTAAAATAAAAGATACAAATAACTAACTTCACGCGAACGAAGCTGCGGGCGGCCGCTAGTAATTTATAAAATAAATTGTTGCAAGAAAAGCATCATTTTGAAGATTGTAACAGTTACTATCAAGAAGAGATATCGATAACGTTATAACTTAACAACAGTCCAAGTATTAAATCTAATGTTTTTGTGGAAGACTTCTGTTCAAAAGTTGGACCACATTACCGCCTTGGGTAAATACTAGTGCCATGAATATTCTACTGAATAGTGACATAAGCCGCTGTGCATACAAGTCCATCTCCCATGGGGGCCGCGGGCCGTCGTCATCAAGCCAAGGTGTGACAACATTCCACCTAAATGGAATGTTTTTATACTAACTGCTGCCACGACAAAGACCTACCTACGTAATAATGACCTCTTCATATGTGACCAAGGTCATTTGAACTAAATTATTACTTAACAGGACATCGCATTATTTTTTGACTAGCTATCCGCTCGCGGCGAGTTCGGTTATATCGCGCTTTTTAGATTTCCCTCTGGAATATCAAATATTTCCAGGATAAAAAGTACCCTATTATTTAATCCGGACTTCTAACTTTACGTCTGCAATATTTCAAAGCAATCGGTTCAGTAGTTACGGCGTGAAAGCGAAACAAACAAACACACTCATTATTCATTTATAATATTAGTAAAGATAAATGGAGCCAAATACACGGTAGCGTTCAAACGAAATAATAATTAAAAAGTACAGTACTCATCTCAAAATAACTTCCATTGTTCCAGATCATTCCAACATGGGTGCCCCACGAGCCTGCCTCATCCTTATTACCATCCAGCTGGTTTCTCTTGCCTACGCGCAGGAGGTGTCCAAGCGAGTCCCGCAAGGATTCCTTGGCATGCGCGGCAAGAAGTACTTCGACGAAGACGGCACCGAGCAGTTCTACAAACGGAAACCACAGTTCTTCGTCGGAGTCAAAGGGAAGAAGAGCCTTCAAGATATCCTTGAGGCCCCAGAAGAATACTACAAACGAGCCCCAATGGGCTTCATGGGAATGAGAGGCAAGAAAGACTTCATCTTTCCAGATACCCAAAGCGTCGAATTGTTATCGAAACGCGACGGTTCTTTGATCGGACAGATAGATTACTCCTCTAAGGAAGAACCCACTGACCCTGAGTTCCCTCTCTTCAATGAGCTACTCATGAAATATTTGGCACAAATGAATCCTCCTAGGGCAAACTTTATACAGGAATCATTAGAGTCATCTTTGGAACCCGAATTGTCAAACGAAGTCGTCGGGAAGCGAGCAGCGCACTTCAACCAGTTCTATGGTGTACGAGGAAAGAAATCGATGAACAATAAGCGACCTTATGACCTGACCTTCCGCGGCAAATTCATCGGGGTGAGGGGCAAAAAGGACATGAAAAACAGCGGAGCGCATGAAATTAAGTTTTTGGTGGATCAGAACGGACCCTTGCCCAAGAGAAAGGCTCAGATGGGTTTCTTCGGCATGCGAGGCAAGAAGTGGACTGATGGTGAGTTCTTACGCCTATTTTTGGCGAGTTTGATGTCCATATTATATGAAAGGTGTAATCGCTTATATTTAGACAAATTTTAGGGTAGCAATGTTATACTATCAGTAGCAATTAGGGTGCTGATTCCTTAATCAATGAAACCTTTCCTGTTTTATTTTATTTTAGTAACTTCTATAAGAAAGCTCATTGACTTAAAGTATTTTTTATTATAATTGGTACCCATTAGGAGGCAATTTAAAACTCCTTTTTGAAAGTAAACTTTTAACTTTGGCCACAAAAACGAAGTTGAAATATTATATAAAAAAAAATATATAGAAATATTTCAAGGCGAAATTTGTAACGTTGAATATATATTCTAATATACATGTATTTACTTTTTAATTTATGTTCTTCTTTGTGTTTGATTATCTTAATATAAAGGAAGAAATAATTTCAAGGAAAATATGTAAGTAATAACGTTTAATGACGCCATTGTTTGTGAAGAGAAAATAAATTTGAATTTGAGTGAAATAAACATAATTTCATCGGCAAATTATTATAATCAACGCTTTCGTACGCATGCAACATCTTCGTATGTTACCGAAACAACGATGGTTTTAATGCGTCGTATTAACCCAAGGGCGATGAAAGAGCTACATATGCTCGAAGTTCCTCCGCGCGATCAAATCAGAAATAAGGAGATCCGCGGAAGAACCAAAGTCACCGACATAGCTCTTCGAGTCGCTAAAATTAAGTGGCAGTGGGCGGGGCACATTGCTCGTAACCGAAGGCCAATGGGGCAGTATGGTTCTGGAGTGGCGGCCACGTACCGGAAGACGCAGCGTAGGGAGGCCCCCCACAAGGTGGCCCGATGATCCGGTGAAGGTCGCAGGAAGCCGATGGATGCGAGCAGCACACCGGTCATCGTGGAAAGCCTTACGGGAGACCTTTGTCCAGCAATGGACCTCTATAGGCTGTAGAAGATACTAACCCAGCAAGGTACGGTTGCAAGGTTGCACAGCTATGTATCGACGGCGCAACGCCCTCGGCAGCTAGCATGAATGCTTCGCTCCATCCAAGATCCATCGAAAAGCATGTTAAGATGATTGTCTCGGCTGTCGTTATATGTAAATCTGGTCGTCAGTCCATGGGCGTAGCCAGTCTTGGGCTCAGGGTGGGGCAGCAGTCAACCTATCCCCTCCACTCCTGTTTTTTTTTTTTTGTTTATTTAAGTACCTTATAGATCGGAGCCAGGGTGGGGCAAGTGCCCCAGCTTGCCCCAGTGTGGCTACGCCCATGCGTCAGTCAACCAGTCTTACCAAGCCGTATCGTAATAACCAGTGACTGGGTTGGGTGGTCAGATAGACAATCGCTTCAGGCAATATACTGGTGTACTGGCACCTACAGCACCACATGCGCCTACTGCACTAACGCGTCATACTGATGTTACGCAAATCCTGCTTCTCGTAAGTAGAGTTTCACCGTGCAACTAGCGCTCATACAACTTCACGACATCAACATGTCAGCAAGTGCCCGCCGAACAACACCCGTCTGGTCGGAGGATTCCCCTTTTCTATGGAGGATGAGTGAACATTACACCCTGTTTCTCACACCTTTAAACTGGTACCCAGCCTTTTTTTTCGGGATGGGAAATCATCAAATGACCTCTCCCGCTCTGGGCGGAGCGGAAGGGCGTGTCAGACTTTTACTGACTAAAACCCACACGTTTTCCTTTACTTACCTATAGGCCGGGCCACGGTTTCTTTTTTAACCAACCCGCAACCCTGTGCTAGGAGGCATCGGTCTTCGTGGACCCCGTCACGATGTGATGACATCTCTATGAGGCTGTCGTGTTCCGGCATGATGTCTGGTGAAGCCATACTGAGGACGGGTCTGAGCAGTTGTGTTGCGATGTGTGGCGGGTACGATGCGCCAAATGTTGTTGTGTCGGGAGTTTGGTCGTGGAGAGTCTCCAGATCAATTTCCCTCTAGCGCAGCATTGTTTGGTCGTGTTGGTCTTGGGTTTAACATTGCATCACCTCGCTCAACTGCCGCCATCCTTCCTATTCCTTAGTTTTTTAAGTGAATAGGCTTAATAAACTAGTGCGCCATCAACGATTGCATCACTGCTTACCATCAGGCGGGATTGCAGTCGAGCACTAGTTTATAATTATTAAAAAAAAAAGGCGCGCGTGAAACAGAACGCGCTGTCGACTCGGGCCTGGTCCTTACAGAGCTGCCCACTGCTAATCGCCCGCAAGCCCGCGCCTATGGTGGCCGGGAGAACTGGTATTCAGCCTTATCTAGTTAAACTGTAAGACGACCATCGCAGCACCCATCCCATCGCATCCATTGCATCAGCATCGTTGGTCGTGTTGTTGGGTTTAACATTGCATCACCGCGCTCAACTGCCGTCTTCCTTCCTATTTACTCAGGTCCTTTGAGTGAGTAGGTTTAATAAACTAGCGCGCCTTACCATCAACGATTGCATCACTGCTTACCATCAGGTGGGATTGCAGTCAAGCGCTAGTTTGGAATTTATAAAAAAAAACCCTACATAGCTGGGAACAAAATAATCAGATTTTACTTTTAAAATAAAAACTCATTCATTCTCGTTTTATCATTCATTTACAGATACTTTAACACTAATGTTGGCGCGAAATCTTTTGAAGAGGTACAATTGGTACCACATAATTATGGATAAACTGTAATGGATTGATGAAGGTACAACTACGTTTAAAAAACAGGTTTTTTCCTCCAAACATGGTGGGGTAGCAAATCTACATATAGGGCCATAAAATCAGGACAATTTTATTCTAAGCTACTGAGCACAAATATTAAATACTAGCTGCACCGCGCGGTTTCACCCGCGTAGATTTCGATATGTTTTTTTTTATATCATCATCAATCTTTTTATCGTCCCACTGCTGGGCACAGGTCTCCTCTCATACAGAGAAGGATTGAGCGTAATTACCACGCTTGCTCAATGCGGGTTGGTTAAAGTCCAGTTTCCTCAAGATGTTTATCCTTCACCGTCAGTCATTGGTGTCCAAGATATAAGTACTTAGAAAGTATATATAATTTTAGAAAACTTACATTGGTACTTGCCTGACCTGCACACTCATACTTGAGAGGCTGGTGTTTTAACCACTAGGCCACCACGACATGTATTTTATATCCGCTCCTATTGGTCCTAAGCTAGTAATATATAAAACAAAAAAAAAACTCTGATCCATACTTTGACAACGTTACCTAAGTTGTCGGTGTTCTGCTTTTGTATAAAATAGCACACATTTTTTTTATAAGTATAGGTACTAATATATAAAGCTGAAGAGTTTGTTTGTTTGAACGCACTAATCTCAATAACTACTGGTCCGATTTGAAAAATTCTATTTGCGTTGGATAGCCCATTTATCCAGAAAGGCGTTAGGCTATATAACATCACGCTGTGACAAATAGGGGCGGAGCATAACAAAAATTTAAAATGTATGCTGTATATTTTGGGGTTAAAATAAAATGTTCAAAGAACTAACTTTACGCAAACGAAGTCGCCGGCGGCAGCTAGTTACAGAAATAAATTGTAAATATAGATTTACAATTTATTAGCTATACAATATGTACAGCAGACGCAAACGTACGGAGTTCGGTTATTCATTGCCATGTACTGATTCCGTGGTACCGGGTTGCCTGTCGATGTTCACCCCACTTTGTATCTGAAAAATATTGGCTAATCTTGACTAATTTAACCATGGGAATACAACTTTCATAAATTATTGATTATTATCTTCAGTGGAGTAAAAGACCACCTTTCCACCCTTTGGGAGGAAAACATCTTGAGGAAACCTGGACTTTCAGTCTGAAATCGCCAACCCGCATTGAGCAAGCGTGGTGATTACGGTCAATTCTTCTCTGTATGAGAGGAGACCTGTGCCCAGCATTGGGACGATAAAAAAAAAGGTTGATGATGATGATGATCTTCAGTGGCAATATTAATTTTATTAATAAAAATGCGTTCATAACTCCAATTACAGGTCAAGAAGTGATTAAACCACCTAAAAATAACTGCCATGTTGTATCTGTGTTAAAACTCCACTAATCAACCTCATTTTCATACACATCATATGTTCAAAAAAACTAACATCATCGATCACTAATACACTAGATTCACAACCAGCGTAAACAGATGGTTGAACTGAACAAGCGCACAACACAGCACTTGGGTACTTCTTTCATTTAATACTTACTTTAAAATTCTGACTTAAATGCATGCGTGTAAGGTTGAATTTGGTTTGATGTACCACAGACACGGTCGTAAAAATTAATGGCTTTTTGTACACAGCTTTGTGATAAGAACTTTATACACTGCACTTAAGGCTGATTTTAATTTAATGTATATTTATTTTGACTACTTTAGACTGCTTCATACTTGTCGCCATTTTTGATAAGAGTTTTGTTCGAAACCGTGTATCTAGAGTATAAGTGATCGATGACTAACATCAATGTTTATTATTATTTATCATAATTCCGTTCTCGTGGGAATATCAGGATATAAAAGTATCCTATGTATTAATACAGGCTGTGAGCTATGTCCATATAAATTAAGTCAAAATTGGTTCTCGGTGGTAGGTCATAACATCGTCTGCCGGCAGAAGTTACCACCCACCAGACAAAGTCTTGCCGCCAAGCGATTCGTCGTGGTCCGGATGTCTGGAGAAGCCGTACGGAGGACGGTGTTGCGAGTTGTGCCGGGTACGATGTGCCAAATATTGTTGTGTAGGGAGTTTGGTCGTGGAGGGTATCCCGATCAATCTCCCTCTGGCGCAGCATCGTTGGTCGTGTTATTGGGTTTAACATTGCATCACCTCGATCAACTGCCGTCTTCCTTCCTATTCACTCAGTTTTGTGTGAATAGGCTTAATAAACTAGCGCGCTTTACCACCAACGATTCCATCACTGCTTACCAGCAGGCGGGAAGCCGTCAGCGCAAGTGAAAACACACACACATTAGTGTGATATCAGCAGTCTATGGGCTCGGTGGTTTCAGTGTGGACCCTGATTTACGCGTGGTATTTCGTCAGTTCCTTAATATCCAACTGGTTACGGGTCGTAAATCATCAGTTCGTTAATATCCCACTAACCACACACAACACACTAACATCATCATCATCAGCCTCTGCTCGTCCACTGCTGGACATAGGCTTCTTCCATGGCATGCCAATAAGCTCAATCCTTAGCAGTTCTCCGCCAGTCACTACCAGCCACCAACATCTCGCCCAAGGGCGTCCCATGCTACGTTTGCCAAGACGCGGTGTCCACTCGAGGACTCGTTTACCCCAACGGTTGTCGGTCCTGCGGCATATGTGACCAGCCCATTGCCACTTCAGCTTCCTAATCCTCTCAGCTATGTGGGTGACTCTGGTCCTCTGTACACACTAACATAATTTTACCTAATTCTTCTTCTATTCAAAAAACCTCTTAGCGATAGCATAAACCTTAAGAACACTCCACTGAACCTTTTTTTTTTCGAACGTGGAAAATCCTCATGGACTATCCTCCGCTCGGGGACGCGGAGGTGTGTGACTCTTACCGGCTATGAAACCACCTGCGTTCGTCATCTGCCTTTCCGGGGTACCGGGTCCTCCCAATTCTACGGTGCCCCCGGCAGGCCTCTTGACCCGGCGTGGCGAGTTCGACGGGTCTCTTTTCGCGCAAGCAGCCCTCAGCGGCTGCTCTCCTCATGTGAGTGGTGTGTGCGAATGCCTCACAACATCAACTTGGCCATGTGACGGACGGTGGACTCCCCGGGCCGTTCGCCCGTCGGCCACTCCACTGAACCTAGCCCTCACCTACATATATCAACAACATTCTGTTATATGATGAGTCCTCTAAAGTCTTCGAGGATGCTGAACTAGGATTCCTAACCACTGCTGCTCGATACTTGGAGTTCATTGTCACTTCCAGTATAAGCTCCTAGGGATTGCTTAAATAAAACAATTACTTGTTATTAATAATTCTATTTCAATTTATCCTTATTCAATCTATTTTTATTTTATTTTTATCTAATTTTGAAAATAATTGTTTCTTTTCACCAAATTTCCAGTTTTATTAGGTATGTGTTTTAGTTTTAACCTAATTTTATGATTTGTGTTGTAACTAATATTGTCTGATAACTTGAATATTAGCGCAAATTGTTAATATAAGCTGGAAATCAATATAACAAGAAAACTAGGCTAAAAATTAGAACCTATTGAGGAAACTAGCATGACTTAGAATCAACCTAATCGATGTTCCACAAATATCCACCCACCTGCTCTGGCCCGTCGTGGTGAATTACTACCCATTCCCACAGAAGTGGGAACGTTTGTAGGCTTATTTTTCTTTTTGGATGGGAAATCATTAAATGAGAGGCTCGGCGGAGCGGAAGGGCGTGTCAGACTTTTACTTACTAAAACCCACCCGTGTTCGTCCACTTGCCTGTGCGCCAGGGTCACGGTTTCTTTTTTAACCAACCCGCAACCCTGGCCCAGAAGGCTTCGGTCCTCGTGGACCCCGTCACAATGTGCTGACATCTTTTCGAAGCGCGCGTGAAACAAAACGCGCCGTCGACCCGGGCCTGGTCCTAACCGGGCGGCTGCCTGTTGCTCGCCGCCCGTAAGACCGCGCCTACGGTGGCCGGGAGTTCGATCTCTCCCGACCTTGGCGTCTCCTGCGGTGGCTAGAGGCGTGAGGGCGCTGGTATTCCTGCTCCCTCACACTGTCCGCCTCCTCCTTTGCTAGCACTGCTTCTTTGTAGGCTTACAATATTAACTACGACAAATAATAACAATTGTATGTGAGAGATATACTTACACGTATTATGTATGTTTATTAATAGATACATTATATTTTTGTTTCAGAACCCAGCCTCGAGATGAATATGCCAAACTAAGTGTCTTCTAACATTGATTATTACAAAATTAAAACATATATAATAATAATAATTAAATGCTACCTATTTCTTGAGAAAGACTTACCTTTTCAACATATCCTATTAATTAAGAACTCTCGCCAATGAATGTTATGAGGCTTATTTTAGCGTTATTTTCACAGATTTTAGAAACTCTAGTCAATAAATTATACTTATCTATTGTACTAATGAAATACTAATGTTTAAAACATATTGTATAAGCTTGAGACTTGTTTAAACACATTTCATGTATAAGTTCTTTTTTTTTGTTTGCAAAGTGTGTTATATATTTATTGTTATGTGAATTGATTAGATATTGTATAAAAATAACTGTTTAAAAATTGATGAATTTTGAAAAATAAATTAATACCTGTTTCAACATGTTTAGCTAAACAGGAACACAGTTTCCGAGTATACAAAACGATGCAAAAACAATTACATTTTCATCTAATCTGAATATAGTTTTATTTCTGTTTTCTGATATTTAGTACAAAAGTCTCTCATCTGGGCACAAGTTACCGTGGTCTACTCAAAAAATCCTATATACAATATGTTAAGAAAACCCCGTCTGACCCGTAAGGATAATAAAGGTTAGGTAAACACATGACCAAATAAAATATGAAATTTTACAAAATCATCATAGTAACAATACCTACTAATGCATTTTGATATAATCTTTTTTTCCCGGGAATTAATCCCAATTTCCCCAAAAATTTGGTAGTTTTTAAAAAGTGACAACATTGTTTTTGAGGGTATAATTCTGAGCGAATAGCAATGCGACCGCGTACCGCGTGCCCTGCCCCTCTTCGCCCGCGCCTGTATGGCCTACCGCACATGTTTTAAGTTACCTCTTTTTGCGCAAAAATATTTATTTTTTCAGGGGGGCTTTTTTTTAAGTTTAGCCCATCTTTGTAGGCATTAGTAGAATCAGTTATCGTTACCTAACAATACCTTCACGGGTCGGACAGGGTTTTCTTTACATATTGTATAACATTATTTTTTGTTTATGTGAAACCCGCAAAACGTATCCAGTATTTTTAAGTAAAGAATCTATGTGTGAAACTTCAAAAAGATATCATGAAAAATCACAAAGTTATAAGCTTGCTATTCTACTTAGTTGTCCCAACAAAAATATGGTCAAAGGTCCGTACGGGCGGGCGACCGCGGGCGTTGACCTCTGCGTCAGCTGTGGCACGGGGCGCAAGTACTATGATCTATCGTAACCGCTCAGTAACCACTCTGCGGTCTCACTCTAAATGTATTTGGGAAAAATATAACATGGTGTAAAAATGATTGGAATCGATTCAGTACCTTAATCTGAACAAACTATATTCAGGCTTCCCATAAACAAAATATAACATTGTAGACTAAGCAGTAAGGACAACTCATGAACATGGACAAGTTCATGGAAGGCGCAGACCTCTCTAATGTACCCGATGTCTCTCCATAGACAATGGTTCACCTCCTACCTTGCGCTGCTATTGTCACCTGCACACATGATGACCTAATGCCCGCTTTAGCGAATGGTATCCGCGTTGCTGAATTTAGTGTTGAACAAATAAAAAAAAAACTAAGTTTATTTTTCTATTTACACCATGAAAAAGAAGTATTTACAATACATCCTGTTTATTATGGTTTAATATATTCTGTTTACATTTCCTCGAGATTGGTGCTTTTGGAGAGGCTTTCTAAATATTCTTTCTTCTTTGTAACAATTCTTTCCTAATGATCAAGGTCTTTTAGGAACGCCCTCTTCATATTTATCCCAAAATGCGGCCTAATTTATATCTGTATTTTAACGGTCAGTTGTTATTCATTTAGTTTATATGTTATCTTACAGTTCTGGCTTTGTTTTGTGTTTCTTAAAGACCAGAAGGAACTTCTAAAAGTTTCTGAAGAATCCTCCATTAGTAATTTCACCATAATCGCTTTCTCCCATTTTATTCATAAAATGTGTTGTATCTTTAGAAAATAATCTAAAAATCTAATCGATTTTAATAGAGACTTGTAATTCTTTATTAAATAAATAATTAAAATAAACTTGTATTATGTTGATCGATGTGAAATCTGATTACCATTCCTAATATTGTTAAAAAATATAAAAGTTAATATGGTAGATAGCTCACGACGAGTGTTTTCAATTATAAATTAAATATAATATCTAAAGTAGATTGTATTCGTTATTGTAATTAATATCACTATAAAAATAAACTTTAGTTTTATAAAAAGGTTTATGTTAATTTTTCATTATTGTATTTATCTGGCTATTTTAAATGTGTTTATTTTTATATTGTTTTACACGAAATATGACCAGAAATATGTTACCTATCTATTTAATTGAAAGAAAGAGGAACTAAGAGGCTGATTTCAATACTGTTATACTGTGTGGTTGTTTTTGGATTTATTTTATTCAAAAACAACCACAGATTTGATAGCAAAATGAAATGCAGACATATTTTTGTCAGTAACAATATTAAGACAAGTACCTATCACAACTGGCTAAGAAGTCAGCCCTCAGTAAGTTTTTGGTTTAAATAATTTAGAAAAATATTTTATTACTTATAAAGTAAATTGTTAGAACAATAAGTTACTGTAGGTTTTAAATGTTAATTTAATAATTAATCTGAATATTTGTATAAATATATATTGTCTTCACATTTTGTAAAGGCTGGCAAAATGTAAAACTGTATTATAACAATAGTGAAATTAATATACGCAGTTGTCAATTTAATGTTGCTTTATTTAACCAAACCTATCATTCTCTGTATGTGAGACTTATGTCCAGCAGTGGGACGATAAAAAGGTGGATGATGATCCTGTTTTAATAAGGTTCGATTCCATTCTACATCAAATTATTAGTGACGTTTCTGTGCAGGGATGGCCAACATCGAACGTCCGGCAAAACACAGTAATACTTCTCAATTTAAATAATTTTGAAGCATATTGCTAACCATATAGTCGTGGTGGCCTAGTGGTTAAAACACCAGCCTCTCAAGTATGAATATGCAGGTTTGATTCCAGGTCAAGCAAGAACCAATGTAGCTTTTCTAAGTTATATGAACTTTCTAAGTATATCTGGGACACCAATGTCTGATTAAAAGGTGAAGGAAAACATTTTGAGGAAACCTGGACTTTAAGTCTGAAATCGCCAACCTGCATTGAGCAAGCGTGGTGATTACGCTCAATCCTTCTCTGTATGAGAGGAGAACCGTGCCCAGCAGTGGGACGATGAAAGGATGATGATGATAAATAATAAATAAATAAATAATAATTAGAGTGCAAAGAAATGAATTTCTGAAAGCTTCCGGGGCTTCCGGAGATGACCAATTGACTGCTCAGTTAGCGCAGTGGTTAAGATTTTAACTGCTGCGCTGCGTGTCGCTGGTTCGATTCCGCACGCAACGAATATTTGTATGACATACAAGTAGTCGTTCCGGGTTTGGCTGTTTGTGTATGTGAGTTTAAATGTTTTTAAACGCACCCACGATACAGGAGAAATTCTTGTGGAGCAACGTTGTTTAAAAAAATTACTGACAGGCTTGAATTAAGTAGTTTAGGTAAAGATTTTCTACTCAGAGTTAGCAACCTCCTTACACATAATAGGCATGATGACAGGGTTAAAAATAGTGATTGCAATTAGTCCGTCTTTTAGATAAGCACAAATTAATAGACACGTATTTTTTGTTTTAACAAAATAATAACAATTGAATGAGATATAACGCATTAAAGTTCAGGAGCGGGAACTTATGACGTCACGTTTGAGTAAAATTTGTACCCAGAAGTGACGTCACACAAAATTTTGACGTGCCGTATCTTCGTTGTTATTTGTTTCTGGGGGAAAAGAAAAAATACGTGTCCAATATTTTTGGTTAATCTAAAAGACGGACTAATTAGTTTTTTTTAGTCACCATGCCTATTGTAAGGATTTTTTTAAGTTATCGGTACTATTACTGAGATAACAGTGAGACATTATTATTACTTCTGATGATGATGATGTTAGTGTGTTGTATGTGGTTAGTGGGATATTAACGAACTGATGATTTACAACCCGTAACCAGTTGGATGTTAAGGAACTGACTAAATACAACCCGTAAATCGGGATCCACACTGAAACCACCGAGCCAACAGTGTTCCCATAGACTGCTGATATCACACTAATGTGTGTGTGTTTTGTCGCAATCCCGCCTGCTGGTAAGCAGTGATGGAATCGTTGGTGATAAAGCACGCTAGTTTATTAAACCTATAGAATACTCTTTATTATGTATTTGACAGCCTCTGTGGCGTAGCGGTAGCGAACGCGGCCGTTGCGCAAGGAGGCGCGGGTTCGATCCCCGCACAGTACAAATATTTGTATGCATGAATATGAATATTTGCACTGGTCTGGTCGTGCCTCGGAAAGCACGTTAAGCCATTGGTCCCGGTTGCCATACGAACATCTAGTGGCAGTCGTTACGGGTTGTTGGAACCCTCAAAAGTCTAACAATTGGTCTAACTGCAATGCTTAGATATCGCTTTCGGGTTGTGGAGATCAGACGGCAGTCGCTTCACGGAAAATATCGAAGTTTAGCCAAACTCAGCAGTTAAACTGGTAAAGCGGACCCCAGACTCCAAAGCTGAAAGGGCTGTGGGTGCGACTGGGATTAACGCTGAGATGATGATGATGATGATGATTATTATTACTTCTAAACATAGTAATTACAACCCAATTTCAAGGACAATCAATGTTAAAAATGTAGAGAAATTACAGGTATTTATGAAAGATTCAAAGAAAAAATGTTCTTAAGAAATGACGAGAATTGCTCCACGGGTATTTTTAACTTTGGCATTAAGTGGGGATTCTAGTGCCGAGGAATTTGGAAAATAGGTATTTGAAGAAACTATTGCCGTTGCGCTGCTTCCAATCTCTCCAGGTAAAGTACGAAAAGGACAGTTGCAGCTCAGGCTGATTTTACCTACAAAAACAGTGACCAAAAGACGTTTCGTATTCCGCTGTTTTCATTTTCAAAACACGATAGATCTCAATTATTTTGATATCAAAATTTAGAGGAAAAGTATACTTGTGCTTCTATTATGTTCTTTTTTGTCAAAAACTTATATACTTTTGTCTAATGCTCATCTGAACATCACGCTAAAAATGGGTTATTTTTCGCGATTTTGAAGTATCGTATTTCTTTTATTAATTAAGTTTCGGAAAAATCAAATGATAGGGGCACGTATAATCACGGTGTAAAATTGTAGAAAAAAAATTGCTCTAAAAGCATTATCCACGAAGAAAATAGCGGAATACGTTTGTATAGAGAAAGCACCACTAGAGTTCCCTCATAAGTTCGTCACATGTGTCACTGGAATACAGTATTTGGTCATGGGACTTTTTCATCATCTTCTTTTGTCCCATGATGATATTAAGACATAACAAAACAATTCATATCTGTAAAATAATTCACTCTGTCTTCAACATCCGGGATTATTTTGGGGTAATTTTACATCCTTCAAAATTTAATTTCACTAAAAGCAATATGACGGGCTTAAATAATTGATCACAAGAGCAAGCTTTCAGCGATGTGACTACGCGGTCGTAGCGCATCACGTGCTACGGTGCTACGGCGTAGCTCGCTGCGTTAGTATAATGTTTGGAATGAAAATGTTTGATAATTATTATTAAAGTGTTTCATACCATCATCATCATATCAGCAGCAATCCCAGTCGCATCCGAAGCTTTTTCAGCTTTCTAGTCTCGGGCGAACCCACTTTGCTGATTGCTAATTGAAATTCTGATTTTGACTAAACTTCGATATTTTCCGGGATCGACTGCCGTCTGACCTCCACAACCCCGAACCCGAAGGCGATATCAAAGCATTGCAGTTAGACCAATTGTTTGACTTTTGAGGGCTCCAACAACCCGTAACGACTGCCATTAGGTGTTCGTATGGCAACCGGGACCAACGGCTTAACGTGCTTTCCGAAGCACAACCAGACCAGTGCAAATGTTCATATTCATGCATACAAATATTTGTACTGCGCGGGGATCGAACCCGCATCTCCTTGCACAGTGACCGCAATCGCTGCGCCACGGAGGCTGGCTATCAGCATGTACATGTTTTTTTTTTATATTAGTTATAAACTAGTGCTTGACTGCAATCCCGCCTGATGGTAAGCAGTGATACAATCGTTGATGGTAAAACGCACTAGCTTATTAAGCCTATTCACTCAAAAAAACTGAGTGAATAGGAAGGAAGACGGCAGTTGAGCGAGGTGATGCAATGTTTAACCCAACAACACGACCAACGATGCTGCGCCAGAGGATGATCTGGAGACCCTCCACGACCAAACTCCCGACACAACAACATTAGGCACATCGTACCCGGTACACATCGCAACACAACTGCTCAGACCCGTCCTCCGTACGGCTTCACCAGACATCATGCCGGAACACGACGAATCGCTTGGCGGCAAGACTTTGTCTGGTGGGTGGTAACTTATGCCGGCGGCTGATGTTGTTACCTACCACCGAGAAAGAACCGAAATGTATAAGTGTTCCATATCCAAACGTTAAAAGCAGGTCCCTATTAGTAAGATTCCACTCTCCCCCTGTCGCTCAGCAGGCTGTGCTAGTAACCTGCCTGCCTGCCTGTGTGTGTGCCTGCTGGCTGTGGTAGTAGTAGTGCTGTGGTAGTAGTATGTGTGTGTGGTGTTTCTACTACTGTCTAGCTATGACGGTTAGTAAACCGTGATAGCTAGACAGTAGTAGAAACATATACAGAATAAAATAAATATTTAAGGAAGTTCCCATACTTCACACCAGGACAGCTTCTAATGTTACACGAAGCACAGGTCCGTTTTTGTGTGGAGTCCAGCCCAGCCGAGTTGGATTCGCTCTCTGCGTGATCGAATCAGAAATAAGGAGATCCGCAGAAGAAACAAAGTCACCCACTTAGCTCTGCGAGTCGCTAAACGTAAGTGGCAGTGGGCAGGGCACATTGCTCGTAGAACCGATGGCCGATGGGGTAGTAAGGTTCTGGAGTAGCGGCCACGTACTGGAAGACGCAGCGTAGGGAGGCCCCCAACAAGGTGGACCGATGACCTGGTGAAGGTCGCAGGAAGCCGATGGATGCGAGCAGCACAGGACCGGTCAGCATGGAAAGCCTTGGGGGAGGCCTTTGTCCAGCAGTGGACATCTATAGGCTGAAGAAGAAGAAGAGTTGGATTTGACGATTGACTTCTTTCTCGAAGTTGGACCTACTTAACTGGATAGTTTGTCCCAGATATACGTAACTGTCAACAAGTTCGAGAATAGAGTCTCCGCTCTTTATAAGAGTCGGTACAACATGGGCATTAGACTTAACTTTTGTCTTGTCCATTTTCATTTTAAGTCCGACTCGCTCGGAGGCTCTACTGAGGTCTTACTACGATATCATCAGCAAACCGAAGGTGTGTAGGTAATGTACTCGCCATTGATGTTGATGTCTAAACCTTTCCAGTCCAGAACCTTGAATGAAAACGTCCTCCAATGCAGCGGTGAACAGATTCAGGGAGATCTCCCTGTCTGACACCACGCTGCAGAGATATTGGTTTCGAGGTCTGGTCCTGTATTCGGACTGACATGGTGGCGTTTTCGTACAAACCCCTCAGCACTTCAATATACCGATAGTCTACTTAGCACCGCTGGAGAGACTGCAGTATAGCCCAGGTCTCGATCGAATCAAAGGCTTTTTCGTAGTCGACAAACGCCAAGCAAAGGGGTACGTTATACTCCTCGGTCTTCTGTATAACCTGCGGATGTGTGAAAAACGCTAGGCAGATGATGACTAAGTATCATCAACAGTAACCTTTTTATCGTCCCACTGCTGGACACAGGTCTCCTCTCATACAGAGAAGGATTGAGCGTAATCACCAGGCCACGCTTGCTCAATGCCGGTTGGCGATTTCAGACTTAAAGTCCAGGTTTCCTCGAGATATTTTCCTTCACCTTCAGTCATTGGTGTCCAAGATATACTTAGAAAGTACATATAACTTTAGAAAAGTTACATTGGTACTCGCCTAACCTGGAATCGAACCCACGCACTCATACTTGAGAGGCTGGTGTTTTAACCACTAGGCCACCACGACTGTCTAGTCATTTAGATGTAAGATCTGCTGTCGTCAGTACCTTTTTCATACAGAAAGTTTAAGTGAATAAACATCAAGGAACTCTATATTTAACCGTTGCCATATTTTACGTAGGTAAGCTCTCCTAATTCGTGGTCGCGCGTCAGTATGGTAAGGCTATGGAACGGTTAGTTCCAAAAATTGTTTGAAGGAACCTCGTTTATCGAATGCTGGTGACGTCATAATTTGTGTCAAGTAAAATTCTTAGTACCTAGTAGTACCTACATATTTTCTATTACGATGGGAAATCATCAAATGACGTATTCCACTCTGGGCGGAGCGGAAGAGATATGTAGGTACTCCAAAAAAGCGTTGTTTACATTTACATGTAACGAGCGGCCTGATTTGCTCTTAGAGCTGACTATTTAATAAGTAACTTTTTGGAAAAATTATTGGTTAATTCTGTGCATTTTGATACCTTTTTCGTTTTTTTTTTGTTTGTGACTTTTACTGACTAAAACCCACCCGTGTTTCTTCACTTGCCTGTGGGACGGCCAGGGCCACGGTTTCTTGTTTAACCAACCGGCGACCCTGGCCCAGGAGGCATCGGCCGTGGACCCCGTCACGATGTGCTGACATCTCTTTGAGGCGCGCGTGAAACACGACGCGCCGTCGACTCGGGCCTGGTCCTTACCGGGCGGCGAGCTGCCTACTGCTCACCGCCCGCAGGCCCGCGCCTACGGTGGCTGGGAGTTTGGTGTCATCTACCGACCAGGGCATCTCCTGCGGCGGCTAGTGGCGTGAGGGCGCTGGGATTCCCGTTGCCTCACGGGCTCCGCCTCCTCCTTTGCCAGCATTACTGCTTCGCAGAAGGAGGTGATGGCCTGCCATGCACTCTCGCTCCGGACCATGGCCTGGACCAGTGCATTTTGATACCTTGCTTGTCTATTTTGGTTACCTACAAGGGGAGAAAAGGGAATCTATACTACATAAATTTCGGTGGTAGGCCATAACATCGCCTGCTGACAGAAGTTCCACCCACCAGACAAAGTCTTGCCGCCAAGCGATTCCTCGTGTTCCGGCATGATGTCTGGTGAAGCTGTACAGAGGACGAGTCTGGGCAGTTGTGCTGCAATGAGTGCCGGGTACGACGAGGCAAATGTTGTCGTGTCGGGAGTTTGGTCGTGGAGGGTCTCTCTCTGGCGCAGCATCGTTGATGTTGTTGTTGGGTTTACCATTGCATCACCTCACTCAACTGCCGTCTTCCTTTCCAGTTTTTTTTTTTTTTTTTTTGAGTGAATAGGCTCTTAATAAACTAGCGCGCTTTACCATCAACGATTGCATCACTGCTTGTCATCAGGCGGTATTGCAGTCAAGCACTGGTTTATAATTACTTATAAAAAATACCTATAGAAGGCGCTAAATGCGCGTAAAATAACTCGTTCTAAGCCTTGAGAATTTGTTGAAAGAGAGATTAAGGCCCGTATTTCAGAAGCTCACTCAAAACTCAAGTACTTTTAAACTCGTTTCAGGCCATTTGATTGGTTGAAACTAGTTTTATGTAATGTTTATGTTGAAGTATCATCTTCATGGTCTCAATGTGTGTAGGCTGGTTATAAATATGTTTTGAATATGTCTTATTTGAAAATAGACTAAGATACTGACGTTGTTATTCTGATTACAATTGTCGTGTCTGCTGTTTCATAGGTAACTATTTTATTATACTTTTATGTGTTTCTTACACCACTTATAGCGTTGTTATTTGTGTTCTCCGAACCTCCCCAACAAAGGTTATGGGCTCAGTGAGTAGTAATAAGAATTAATAGTTAAAATTATAATAAAGAGGTGTGTGTACGAAATGTCAAACGTACGTATCAAATTACTTTGTAGAGATAATTTCGATAGTTGAAAGATTCAGGTAGAGGCGTTATTAAAAAAAACGACTACTGGGAATATGTCAGCGGTAAGAAACCAAAGCCGGATGATCATGTCGCGAAGGTATTATTAGAGACTGGTGATAGGAAGGCCAGGTCAGAATTAATACTGGCATTGGATCCAAATGTAGTTCGTCATGCAAAAATGACAACAGCACGAGAAATTTGGCTAAAGCTTGTTTGCATCACGAGGCCCTGCGTAAAAAGCAACCTTGATGAAAAGGCTCATGTTGCAGAAAATGAGCGAAGATCAGAAGGTGAGCGAACATTTAAATTATTTTTTTGAAGCTACTTACTGATGTCGAAAATTGACATGAATGGATTTTTGATAGCGGCTGCACTTCCCATATGTGCAACGATGGTACCTACCAGGTTTGATGAGGTTTTGCCTTCGAGTCAAACAATAAAACTAGCACTGTACCCCTACCTTGCACGGATGTTGTTGATAATTCAACAACATCCGTGCAAGGTAGGGGTACAGTTAAGATAATTAGTATGTAATAATGATGGTACGCGCAAAATTCAGTTTTTAGATACATTGTTTGTTCCCGAATTACGTAAGTCTCATTTCAATCGCTAAACTCACCGAACGAGGCTGTGAAGTCACTTTCAAACATGATGCCTTTTGTGAAGTCCAGGGAGCCTTGTAAGGAAAAATTAGCAATAATTTATTCTGATGTGGTAGGCCCAATGAGAGTTCAATCGAACGGAGGGCATAAATACTTCATGACATTTATCGACGATAGTACTCGATGGTGTCAAGTATTTATGATTAAAAATAAAAATGTAAAAATACTGTCAAAATTTAAAATATTTAAATGTCATGTTGAAAACTTGACAGGCCGAAAAATAAACACTTTTCAAAGTGATAATGGTACGGAGTATAAAAATAAAGTTGTTGATACAATTTACAAGAAAATGGAATACAAAGACGACTCACAACACCTTACACGCCGCAAAGCAACGGTACAGCTGAGCGCATGAATAGAACACGTCTGGAAATGGCTAGGAGCATGTTGTTATCGTCAGGATTATTCGCCAGCTTTTGGCGAGAAGCAATTGCAACTGCATGTTATTTGCATAATAGATGTCCAACAAGCAGTCTGAATGGTGGAATTCCATATGAAAAATGGTTTGAAAACCTCTGAACGTAAGTTATCTAAGAACATTCGGTACAAAAGTTCATGTTTTTTAGAAAGAGCCAGGAAAAGATAAGTTTGCGTCACGAGCTAGCTGGGCTTTGGTTATTTTGTAGGTGACCCATCGGAAGCTACGGCTTATAAAATATGGATACCAGAGTGGAAAAAGTTCATAGTTTCGAGGGATGTCAGATTTCAGGAAGGAAAGTTCATTGAAAATGAATGTAAAATATCAAAATCACTTCTTCAGTCACAGTGTGAAAATAGGCTGTGAGAAAGACAGTTGAGATAGAAATTCCACTGGAAAGACAGACAAATGTATCATCAAGTGAAATTGAAGAAAATCGATTAAATGTGCCATTGAGTACCTAACGAACCGACTACATCAAGTGAACAACCGTATACCGATTGTCCTCAAAGGACATTAAATGAGGAACCGCATTCACCAAATACTGTAAGTATGAAAAATACTGAAGTAGGCGAGAGAAGGGTTACTTATAAAAGAGGTCCTGGAAGACCAAAGATTGAGAGAGGATAAGTAAGGAGATCTCGAAAAATCTACAATATGATTGAAGTTCGAGAAAATAGCGAGAACGAATCATCGTCAGAAGAATTTCTTGATACTGATGATTTTGCTGGAGCTATTGAAAACTCATTAAAGGACGCTTTGTCAAGTGAAGAGAGTGAGAAAAGTCAGAGGGAGGAAGCGATTCTTTCGGAAATACGAAGTCCAGTGAAAAATGACACATAGAGAATGGTAACAAAACCGCTAAATCGGAATGTTGTAGGATGTCGATAAGTGTTGACAACGAAGCTTAATGTTGATAAAACTGAGAAAAAGAAGGCACAACTTGTTGCGAAAGGATATAGTCAGCAACCAGGCCTTGATTATCATAGAACATTTGCACCAGTTGCTAGACTAGCAACAGTACGTTTGTTGATCGCATTGGCTGTCGAAATGAATATGGACATTGATCAGATAGATATTGATAGGTACAGCTTATTTATATGGAGATTTAAATGAAGATATATACCTACATGAAGGTTCCAGATTTGCTAGAAGAAAGTTTGGAGAAACTTATAAAACTTGAAAGTGCTAATAACGCTACTGGAAAAAGAGCAGCAAGAATGCTTGAAGATATAAATAGAGGTGGCAATACTTGCCTTTTAAATAAATCTCTTTACGGACTAACACAAGCTGGAAGTCATTGGAATATAAAGTGTCAAACTTTATATTCCACTGACGTCCATCTAAACTGAAAGAAATGGGTTTAAGACCAACAGTAAATAAAACATGCTTGTACCACAAGCGAAATAAAGATGGGTCTGATCTTTATGTGGTGATTTACGTTGATGACATATTAATTGCGTCACGGAAGAGATACTACAAAAAGGCAACTAAACAAAAAGGCAACTAGCAAAAAGGTTTGAATTAAAAGACTTTGGTCAAGTAACTTTTTTTTTTATCAAGAAGAATGGTAGTGAATACCATTTGTCACAGGAAAAATATATCAATGATATATTGAAGAAATTTGGCATGGAGAACTCGAAACCTGTTAAGACGCCTATGGAGACAGGGAAACCATTGATGAGCGAAAAATAAAAAGAGGAGGGGAAGATATTTCCCTATAGAGAGCTCATAGGTTCGCTTATGTACTTGAGTGTGGCGGCAAGGCCGGATATAGCGAACGCTACGGCAAAACTAGCACAGTTTGCGGAGAATCCTGATGACTCATTGGAAAGCGGCAAAAAGGATTCTTCGTTACTTAAAAGGTACTATAAGTTACAGTTTGGTTTACAAGCCGACTGGGTTATGCATTCAAGGATATGCGCATGCAGACTGAGGTAGCTGTCCGTATGATCGACGATCATTTACGGGATATGTTTTCGTTATAGGGGGTGCAGGTATCTCTTGGGCTTCACAAAAGCAACGCATCGCATCGTCGCAACGTCTACCTGTGAGGCCGAGTTCGTGAGTTTGGCAGAAGCCATGAAAGAAGCTATGTACTTAAATAGTCTGTTAAAGGAGCTAGGGCTATACAACTTAAGTAAGGTAAGAATGCATGCTGATAACTTAAGTGCCATATACCTAGCCGAGGATAACGGTGTTTATCACGCGACAAGTAAGCACATTGATATTCGTTATTTTTTCATTAGAGATGTGCTGCAATATTATAAATGCGAAAGTATCTCTGTCTGTCTGTCCGGCTTTCACGCCAAAACTACTGAACCGATTGTAATGAAATTTGATACACAGATAGTCTAGAGCCTGAGAAAGGACATAGGCTTAAACATCCCGCTATGACCAATAGGAGCAGAGCAGGAACAAAAAATGTTGCAATAGCGGGAGCAAACGCGGACGTGCATATTGCTCCCAGTATTTTAACAGGCGTTTATTTCATATCAACTGAGCTCTTTCGGTTCGAAGATTACGCGGGTGAAACCGCGGGGCACAGCTAGTAAATCCATAACTTTGGAACATTTGGCAACTGATAGAATGTTGGCAGATATCCTCACCAAGCCTTTGTCTCGCGTAAGGCACGAATCCTTGACTAGTGAGTTAGGTTTGTGTATCCGCTTATAGTACCTACTTATATTTTAAAGGTGTTGAGCCCAGAAGTGGAGGGGGGGTGTGTTGAAGTATTATCTTCATGGTCTCAATGTGTGTAGGCTGGTCATAAATATGTTTTGAATATGTCTTAATTGAAAATAGACTTCGGTCCGTATTACAGAACGTCACTCAAAACTCAAGCTCTACTTAAGTCTCGTTTGAAGCCTTTTGATTGGTTGAAACTAGTTTTAAGTAATGTTTAAGCAGAGATCAATGCTTGAGTTTCCTTCTGGAATTCGGATCTAAGATACTGACGTTGTTATTCTGATTACAATTGTCGTGCCTGCTGTTTCATAATTATGTAACTATTTTATTATACTTTTATGTGATTCTTACACTACTTATAGCGTTGTTATTTGTGTTCTCCGAACCTCCCCAACAGTTTAAACAGAGATCAATGCTTGAGTTTCTTTCTGGAATACGGACCTTAAAGTTAAACGAACTTACGTTATTCCAAAAATATAGAAACATTCCTTTATCGTAACACAATGTATGCATTCTAGGCCTCAAATTGACAGACCATGATAAATATTTGCAAAAACACGCGGGGCTTCTTAACACAGATTACTGACGTGGTACAAAAATAGGCTTACTGAAGTGGTAAGGGGCTGTCAAAGTCTGCCCAAGAAGCTTTGGACCAAAACCTCCACGGGGAGCCCTGCTGTGATAGTTAGAATGCGTCGAGCAGACCCGTAATGCCGCATTTCCACTGACGCGAAGCTGGGCGTAAAGAAGCGGTGAAGAGCGGTGAAAAGTGGTCAGTGTTTTCAGTGAAGCGGAGCGGAGCATGCTTTTGAACTTCTCATCCGTTTTGATACGTTTGCACCCAATGACCTAACAATGATAATTGAGGCACTGCGCGAGTCACGCTCCACCCCGCTCTGCACCCCCAACGCGCGTTGTCCTCCGCATCGCAACGCTGTATTTTTATTATGAATATCTGCTCCACCCCGCTTGTGCTGCTTCCATTAAAGTGCAGCGTAGATATCGAGCAGTGATTGGTCATCTTGTGCACCGCTAAGGTCCTCTCCGCCGCGCTCCATGTCAGTGGAAACCCGGCCTAAAAGATGGCGGGACGAGCTGGTCATAAACAATTGACCTGCCGATCAAGTTAGGTGAAGTGAGCTCTCAGTAGCGTTCTTTGATCATTAGTATTAGTTGCAGTACCTAATGGTTACAGAATCGCACTGCAGTGCTCTATTTTAGCCCTATGTCAAAAGAGCTGGAATGCACAGGGAGAGGCCTTTGCCCAGTAGTGGGATGATGCCGAGATTACAGTAACAGTAAACGCTTTGCTGCGCTGCCTGTGCTTTAGTGTCGCGACACATCTGCGAAACGTACGGTACAGAAAGTTCGGCTAAATACGCTCGCACTGTATTTCAAGTACTCTATGACACATCAGCCGCAATTACGCCGCGTTCGGCGTAGGGCCTAACCTTCCTTCGGGTAGAGCGATGCGTTGCGCGACGTTCGGCATGTTGGGCATTGCGCGCGTGGCGGTAACGAAGAGCGGCAAGGTCTTCTAAGCCTTCTTTAATAGCTAACATTCTAATTAAATCCTTTTTCTGGTCAATTAAGGTACGTCACAAAAACCGCACACCATAAAGTGTCGACACAGACAGACTGACGATGACGCCACGTAACTTTCCGTCACGTAGCGCGTTGAACAAGACGCCGCGTTTGGTTTGTCATAACAACTGAATATTGCGACTGACACTTCAGCCATAGAATAAAGAGAGGGAAGTACGTTATCTTCATACAAACGGACCGCGCGCGGCTTGTATGTGTGCGCCATAGTATCTATGCGTCGCCGCACGCACACCTAAACACAATATTAGAGTGCCTATGACTGCGCTAGTCGCGGCAAGCACGGAACGAGGTTCGCGCGTCACGGCTTTTCGGCACATTAGCTTTTAAAAAATGATCACATAAACTGCAAAGTTGGTATGTCTATTTATGAACAAATAAAAGACTTATATTTTTCAAATTATATTTCTAAAAGTTATTTACAAGGATACGGATATATTACACATTAAAGTTTAATAACAACGCGTTTCGTAATAGTCGAAACCGAAGAAAGTAGGTATTTTTCTGTAGCTAATTTGTAATTTTGTATTAAATGTGTGATTCAATAGATGTTATGTTTGTATTATTTATATTTGTATTAATTAATTAATTTATTAATTAATATATATTAATTAATATATTAATAGATGTTATGTTTGTATTATTTATATTTATTTATTTATTAATTAAAAATAAAAATAAATATGGTTCTTTATGTGTACAAAACTAAAAATAAAAATTACAAAAAAAAAAACTGACTAGTATATGTAAACTAAATACTAAGCAAATAATTTAAACATAAGCTCTTAGTCTATAAATATTTGTTAGCGGTTTGGGCGACAACCGTAACCGACGAAGCGCGGACAGTCGTCAACCCTAAGACAGTAGGCAATTAAATCGCGGATTGGGTCGCAGATAACCTACTTCCCCTCTTTATTCTATGCTTCAGCCGCTGAGCTTTCGGCGCCGTACGTCCCGCAGATAAAAATAATAAATAAATATATACAGACAAATCACACAGATTGAGCTAGCCCCAAAGTAAGTTCGAGACTTGTGTTATGGGATACTAACTCAACGATACTATATTTTATAATAGATACATATATAGATAAACATCCAAGACCCAGGACAATTAGGAAAAGATCGTTTCCCATCATGACCTGGCCGGGGATCGAACCCGGGGCCTCCACGTCGCAGGCAGGCGGGTTGACCGCTGCGCCACGGAGACCGACAAACAAAGTGGCGACCCTAACAGTAAACGCTTTGCTGCGCTGCCTGGGCTTTATAGTTAATCGTCGGTCGGTTGCTGCTCTACCGGCCAATGCTGTGCCGAAATCAGAGCCTGGTTTGTGGAATAGTCGTAACTCTACTAGCAGTTAAGGAATAGGACGAGAAAGAAAAAAAAACACAAAATTAACTTCTTTGTATTTATTTTTCGTATTAAAATTGTTTCATTTAATAAATCCATGATGTTTATAAACGTAATACAGTAGTTATATAACGCATCGAAGCCATGTCCATCTATGTATGATATCAATTACATTCTTCGACAACTAACCGTACTGATGAATGGACTGCGTTAGCACGCTCACATACATAAACACGCACACACCTGCGCGGGAGCAACGTGACAGGCCGCCATACTTCATTTATTACTAATGCTATAGTATACACAAGTACTTATAACCAACAATTTAGTACATCGGAAATGGGAAATTATTTAATTTATTAGCACGATTTTTCTTCAATAATTACATAACATTTTTAGACTAGCTTATTTTGGTATAATAGTCGCGTTCAATGGAGGGTATGTATACGCAACTTTGGGCGCTCGTCAACTCATTTAAACTTATAAAATAATAACTCAAAATCAGACTATGGAACATGACGATCGGCGTGAGATTATGGGCGACCTGTCACATTGGTTATTGTAATAAAATATTACAATTACACACCGAAATACACGGGAACACATTTTGCCACTATCCTCATTTAATTCTACAAAACACTCTGACAACTTTACTAAAGTTACACAATCCAGATTACATTGATCCACAATTGGAATGAATAAATTGATAAACAATACAGATTGTCAACTTATTTTGTAGCAGGTTAAAATGTCAAAATGTCAACCCAAGTATTCTTCAAGCCAGATTAAGTGCACCATCCAATAATAAATTAAAACCTACTACATACTTATCCCCACCAGCCACGAGGCTTAGTTAACCAAGAAAATGTAATACCAGTCTCTTTAATATTATGCCAAGTGACAATTGTTCTCTTCAATTTAGCAATGTTATAATTTGTTAATATCATTTCTAAATTGAGGAATATAATTGTGCTGTATAATGACAATCGAAGTGACAGGCATTAAGTTTAGTCGAAATCACGTGTTTTCTTTTTTATCTGTTTACTGCTAACTCTACCTAAACCAATGGAGCGTAGAGACCGTTTCACGTAAGAATTCCCTTCGGCGTTATGTTGGTATTAATTTTTTTGTCACTATCGTAAACAAGGTAGACGCACTCTGCGTCTCTCTCTCTCTCTCTCTCTAACACTAAGTTGCCGTCATGTTGGCAGACGGCAAAGGAACTCTTAGATGAAACGCACTATAGTATGATTACGCAATCTTTACAAAGATGGGTCACTTATCCTGGCCCCGGTTCCATAAATATTTGCATAATAAGGCCGTGTGACTTCTACATGATTTTCATATAATTTGAACGATTAAGATTGAATGGATAAGCAAAATAAAACGCAAATCGTACAAATTGTTACCTACAAGCAAAAATCGTATGATAAATTTGTTAAATGACATTCACAGCAAATGTCACTTGTATGTCAATTGAAGGAAGACGGAAAGTGACAATTGTTGTGAATGTTGGCCTATTATGTGTCGAATACATTGAGCATATCCTTTATCGCATAGAGTCACATGGATGTAAGTTGGATTCTATTACGGGAGTCAATTTCTATTACCCATTTATCACAACATATTCAACACACAACCGACATAAATTGGAAAAACTACTATTATTATTATTATGTGAAAGAATATTATGGAATAATATACAGACAGGGGAGACATATCCCCAAGTCGGCCAGTTTTAGTTACATTTTCATAGAAAAATCATTCTCAAAAAGGCAAAGTGAAAGTGAAACGCTAATAAGTTTAAAATCTAAACACAATAAAATTAATAAAAACACTTTTGTATGAAAACATAACCATAACTTCTGACTCGATAATTAATTTTATACAATAACTAGGTAAATGGTTAGAATCTTAGTTCAATTGGAACCTAAATTAATGCAACCCATTGTAACCTCGTTTATGAGCCGAAGCGGCATCACATAACTAGTTTTTTTTTAACATTCTATAAAAAGAAGCTGAATAACATTGAATGCTATCTACTTATCATACAAAAATTTGTATATATAACATGTTTAAATAACTTAAATTACATTATTGTAACTTTATTAAGCATAACTTCATTTCCACCCAAAACATAATTATACTTTTCATTTGATTGTTTTTCTAAGAACAACTTTAGAAAAAGGAAAAGATATAACGTCACTTAAGGTTTTAGCATTTATATCCGTATTCAGAAATATTCCTGTGCGTGTATCTATATTTTCAAGCGGGTTTGATCGTTTTCATAGATATTTTCACTTCATTTACATTGTCTATGATTATGGCCCGCTTGTCTCAAAGCAACTCGGGCAAAAGTTTATTGACTTCTCATGCTAAATTCTACTATTTTCATTATATTTCAATACGGATATAAGCGTTGGTATCACAAACAGAAGATTGTTTGTGATATTCTAGTTCCGTGCAGTTGTTATTGCAGTTAAGGCATTTTGTAACATTAATCGATGATGCCTTTGTATTTGTTATAATTTCTTTAAACAAACCTATTTTGGTTTGCCTTTGTTTTCTTTACGTAAATGCCTACGGCAAAGCTTACCTTACTTCTCGGTGTTTGGCTAACCAATAATCAATCAAGGGACACCGTTAGTATAGCGTTTGCTCGGAACTTCAGAGCAATGAGAATTGCTCAACTTCTTGTCCTATAATAAAAAGAAATTAATTCTCTTGTTTGATTAAATGCTGAATTTGATTTTTCAGTGTCACGTCTTTTTATATTGTTGTTATTAATTAAAACATTTTATATTTCGAACCCAATTTCCTAAATCCGATAAACATCTAAAGGATGTTATCTACCATAAACACCAGTACATTTTAATAGTGTTTTTTTTTTCATATTAAAATCTATTCACACCTTTAATCAAATTACGCGTATTAAAAATTATAATACAATTAAAATTAATTCTTATTTAAACGTATCACATAACACCAATCTTTATGAGACGGAATTTTGAATATTACAATATTTACTAAAGGAAAAAGGTAAAAAAAAAAGATAGTTATTTGTCTATGAATTTCGAATAAGGCGCGATTACTAACATTGGTTTAGCGATGGATTATTATGCATGTTTAGTACTACAAAATATAATAGCATTAAAAACCGCTCTTAAGTTTGAGATCGATCTTAAGTATTCTAAAGACAACTCCTGAGATATCTATTTGACAGTTTACATTTTGACAGCAACTTTTTTTTTCTTCTCATAGTCATTTTATGAGCGGTTTCGGGACCAGAGTTTAGAATCAAGTATAAAATCATTTCTAGCGGCCTGGCATTTAATAACACATCGTGATTGTGGAATAAATCTATATCTTATGCTTATATATTGGTTATTGAATCATTAAGTTAGGTTTTATGTATTTCGATTTCAATCAATTAGTTTTAGAGTCACCATTAGAAACAATTAAGTAGGTAATCTCTTCTTTGAGATTTTTGGCAAGTAATTGATTTCAATTAAAATTATACTTCATAGGTTAATGATCATCAGTTGTTGGGGCATACATCAACCGAGGAGCTCAAAGGCGAGATCCCAATGTAAATGAAGGAATGAACCGAAATTCGAACATTATCCAACACAAGATTTATTTTCAAGTATGTCTCAATTTGCGAATAATAAGCCTTTCGTCTTACACTTTGCTTCCACAGGACTCCCATCACAACAGTATACAATATGTAAAGAAAACCCTGTCCGATCCGTGTAGGTATTGTTAGGTATCGTTAACTGATTCTAATAATGCCTACAAACCGGGCTACACTTAAAAAAAACGGTAACTTAATGCATGTGCGATAGGCAACACGGCAGGCATACATGCGCGGGTGAAGGGGGGCAGGGCACGCGGCACGTGGTCGCATCGCTATTCGCTCCGTCACAATTAGTGTTGTTACTTTTTTTAAAATTACCATATTTTGGGGAGGTTAGAATTAATTCGCGAAAAAAAAATATTTCAAAATCCATTAGTATTGTCACTATGATGATTATGTAAAATTTCATATTTTATTTGGTCATGTAACCTTTATTATCCTTTTGGGTCGGACGGGGTTTTCTTCACATATTGTATAAATTAAGCTTATATTTTGACCAATTCAGCAGTTTATGAGTAGAACTATAGCAATTATTTGCGATAATTTACAATAAATGCATTAATTACAATATAATTATTACAATAACATAGTGCCTTCCCAGTGTTCCGTCACTCTATAGAGTAACATTATATTTTTCATTGATTAATATGGATAATAGCGTAATAAGTTAATAGATTTGCTTAGGACCAATCTTAGAAAATTTCGGCAATAAATTATCACCTACTTATATTGGTTTAGTATACTATATTCCTGCATCTTATTCCTGGTTACTAACACTATCCCAACACTGAGCAAAAGATCGTAAGATTAATCGTAAGAGACTACAGTAAAAATGTGACGGATTTTTTATTACTTGCAAACCAAACGCAACCAGCTATTCTAACTGTCAAATTTGGCACCATAACAATTTTGACAGCCCCTGAACGCAGTTATGTGCATTTAGCCAGTCAGAGTTTTGGCGGGAATGTCAAGATGAGTGTCAAGCTCATTTTTCATTGGACTTTTAATGATTTATGTAGTAAAAATGCATTCAGTAAATAATTTTTAAAGAACAGTGAAATATTGTAGCATAGTGGCCACATCATGACCTTACCCAAACTTCCTCCTAATCGGCCTCACGCGGGAAACGAAAGGAGTTAGTTTAAGTTAGGGGTCATCCATAAAGTACGTCACACATAAAGGGGGAGGGGGGTGTCGACAAAGTGTGACATGGTGTGACAAGGGGTGGGTGGGGTAGTAAGTTTCGTGACATCACATTTCAAAATCTAATATACCTAGAGGTAGTAATCGCGTAATTTGAAATATTAATTATAAACTAAAAAATATATCCAACTCTATCTTCGGGACAATACGGTTTAAATTGTTTTGTTTACGATGTTTTAATTTAATAATTTTTTCGATGTGAAATTGCAAAACATGTGACGTCACACTAGGGAGGGGGGGTTTCAGGAATGTGAACACCTGTGACAAGGACGGGGGAGGGCTCAAAAAATCATGAAATTCGTGTGACGTACTTTATGGATGGCCCCTTAGGATAATAAACTAAAGATCAGGCTGTATGGCTCTGTACCGTTGCCTTGCCTTATGGAAAAAGAAGAATACTACTTAGCCAATGTCACGTGTTGTAGTTTTAATTTGCTGGTCGCGTTCATTTTTAAAAATGGAATTCGTCCTAAGACGAAATCCATGCTAAGTTGGTCCTAAGCAACATTTACCTAATGACATAAAAAGGAAGCAGCTTTCCTGTAAATATGATGTATTTAAAGTTTTTACATTAGACAGCACTGGTTCGAGTGACAGACACAACATACCCTGTTTTCAAGCATACATATTGGCTTTTGAAGAGATCGCCCATTCGACTACAGATTGTTTTTCCTACCTACATTTTTTTTTTACCTCCAAAGGTTAAAGTGACCTTAGTATCCTCGAAAGTCTTTAGCTATTTAGGGTAATAACCTCAGTTAACATGAAAATGATTATACAGAGTGGTGCTGACAATAAGACAATAAATTAAACATCGTCTACCTCAACACATTCTCAGTCTACCCATAAAAAATTATATAAATATATCCATTAGTTTAGCCACAGGAAATTATTTTTCATTTTTCACATATTCTACATGATGTACATGTTGATAAGGAAGCGCTTACAGGTTGATGACCGGCGCATCCAGCGGTACTAGACTTTAATAATAATGGCGCCAAAAAGCAATTCGATACAGGACCGCGCTGTCGCCCGCTGAATGGAGGACATTGAACCAATATTTTAAAGGATGTTCTATTCCGTTTGCAATTTTATGCGATTTAGTTTGTTTGAATTTTTTTTATTTTTGATGCTAGGCTTTTTTCTATGGTTCAGGATTATTCCTACAAACCAGCATGGTCTGTGTTTTCATTTATTGTCGTATTGTCAGCACCACTCTTTATATCACAAATTGTTGTATTTGAGGTGTAAAAAAATGTTTCAAGATTTTAATAGTAACTTTTGGCTTGCGAATTTAGAGATTGTCTGAATGGTTTCGCGCTCAAGCTGAGCCCATATTTATGAGCAACGTCGCGTGAATTACATGTCTTTGTTACTCTAGTTTTTATATATTTAATATTGGACTGAAAATAACTTTGTCATTACTTCACTTAAACACCCGAATATTTTCTAGATATTTCATAAATATATTGGGTTTTTACCTAAACTACAATATTGAAATCAAAGGCAGTTAGAAACCTGTTCAATGCTGTGCCTAACCTAAATCTGGTCACATTGTTCTACTGCAACAATTTGTTACTAGGTATAACAAGTCCATCTAAAAGCAATTACTAGCACCAACGATAAATAACAAAACCAGTGTTTTTACTTTTTAAATGTGTGAACTTGTTTAGGAAAGCATCGTGACACACATCTCTCGTTAATTTATTATTTATCTGTTGTCTTAAAAGGGGACAAGCATAAGTGCTGCCCTCTATATTTCGAGTCTTATCCGTGTATATATTAGTTTTGACCGTCAAGTAAAACGAGGGAGATGTTTCTACGCATTTTGTTATAAATTTTATGCGTATTGTGAAGAATTCATTAGTATTCAAGTGTTTCTGAAGGTTTTTGCCTTCAGTAGTAATTGAAATCCTCGTAAATATAAATAACCCTACCTACCCTCCGAGTATTCAATAATAGCGTGCCATAATCACAACCACACGATCACCAGCCAATATATACGCAATGAAAACCGACTGCATTCAGTTACCAACCTTATCTACACACAATTAGATCGCATTTTGCAATGTCAACGGGTGGTTGTGAGTGGCCCCGTGACCGTTGTGCGTTGTGAAGTCATCGTCTAGGAGCTTGGGCACGTCGGCCAGCTTTGTTTGGTTCTCGTTGGACAAACGCTCTGTTTGTATGAAGTTGGCGGATATGTGGCCAATGTTGGCGGGTTGGGAGTTGCCATTGTTAGTTTCGATTGGCGTGTTGTTAATTGGTGCGTTGTCGTTTGATTGTAGTTTGGGTGTCGTCGTCTGCTCTGCGGTTTTGTCCTCAGTCTGGAATGGAGAAACTTATTTGAACTATACGATGATATTCTAATGCCACGGAGACACACTATATTATCAATTAAACAAGTTTTGTCCCCAGGGATAACTAGGATTTTAGGAAAACTCCTTGTATAAGAAGAACTGTGTTGTCAGTAAACTATCATTCCCTTGGCGGTTAATTTAACTGATTGAGTGATGACACTGCTTCTTTGAAGAAATGTTAAATCTTAAGACAGAGAACCACCACTTGATTAGAAAAGAACACATGCTGGTGAGAGACAGAGATAATTCAGTAAGATTTTATAACCATAGATATCATTATAAAGGTAAGTTTACATCAGCTTCTTCATCTAGAAATGCTGGTTGTTTTAGAGAGCACGTAATAACAGACCAGTGTTCTGTATCACCCGCATAAGTTGCCGTAATTTTCACTTTAATCGAACAAAGACACGTTATCTATTCTGAAGGTTGACCGTCGGAACAGTTTTTCGACGGAAGTAATGCCGGTCCACCTGATGTTTCGCAGCCACGACTTTCTCTTTCGTCCAGCGCGCCTCTTCCCTTCTACCTTGCCCATCATAATCAGTTGGAGTAGCGCATATCTGTCGTGTCGGAGCACGTGGCCGAGATATTCTATTTTGCGTTTTTTTATTTTATGGTGGGCAATAACTATCGAGGCATTTGAACGCGCTGAAGGATGGCTAACAAAGGACCTTATTAGAAAGCTCACGGTCACTTAAAGAGCAGTGGAGAGGGCTATGCTTGGAGGTTCACTGAGTGATCAAATCAGAAATGAGGGGATCCGCAGAAGAACGAGAGTAACCGACATAGCCCAAAGAATTGTAACACTTAAGTGGTAGTGGGCCGGGCATATTGCCCGTAGGACCGATGCGCGATGGGGCCGACGGGTTCTCGAGTGGCGACCAGGCACCGGAAGACGCAGCATGGGTATGACCCCGACAAGGTGGACCGACCACCTGGTGAAGGTCGTGGGAGACTGCTGGATGCGGGAGGTGCAGGACCGGTTGTCGTGAAGATCCTTAGGGGAGGCCTATGCCCAGCAGTGGACGTCTTTCGGCTGAAATGATGATGATGAAGAACGGTGTAATTTCCACTAGTAATTAATACCACTCACAGCGAGTTGTTCGGACAGTCCCAGTAAGTCGACAGTGACGTTGCCGTTGTTGGGCGTGACGTGTTGTGCTGCAGGTGCAGTCTCTACTGCGTTAGGTAGTGGCGAGACGGGCTTCGTTTCTTGCGGCTGGAATGATGAGAACATCGTTAGTATTTTAGAACAATTGACATGTTACTACTCCAGCAGCCTAATCGACGAACACATTTTTGTCAAATGATTGCGACTAGTTAGGATCGTTTGGACCGCCCATTGGATCGTTCGGTTCAAACGATTCAACTAATCGCAATCATGACAAACATCTGTTCGCCGATTAGGCTGCAGATATCAAGTTTTATTTATTTTTCACCTCAGACGGTGATTTGACTGGACGGCTAGTGCAGTAGTTAAGCTATTGACTGCTGCGCTGCGTGTCGCGGGTTCAATTCCCGCACGGAACAAATATTTGTATGACCTATAAGTAGTTGTTCCGGGTCTGGATGTTTGTGTATGAGAGAGATAGATCCAATATACCTCATTACGTGAAGTAGGTAATATAAGTATTCCAATTTAATTGGGTGTTTGATTTAAGTGTCATTGCTAAAAGACATCTCGTTGATAAGAAACAAAGACTTTTAGGAATAGGCCTCATAATAGGCTATTTGACAGATTTATAATTTTTATCTTGAATACTTGGTTGCGGTTAAGAAGTTCACCGAAAGTATTTTTATTAATTTTAAATACGTTTTTCGTAAGAAATATGCAAATAAAAATTCAAAATTCAAATAAGCCGCGTAAACGATTTATTCAGCAATATGGCGTCGCGCTTTGTAAGCCTGTAGTAGTAAGTAATGTCACAAGCGGTTTTCGGTTCTCAGTGGTGTTTGTTTTTATTTATTGTTTGTTGTTGTTATCTAATAAAATGGTTTACAAGTGGTGTGCTGTACCGGGTTGTACAAATAAATCGATAAAAACCCCCGAAAAACAGTTTATAAGTTTGCCGAAAACAAGCGTTGATGCGCGTATGACGTCATCGCGCCATTAGCCAATCCGAATCGTTTCACAATGTGTGGCGCGAGAAACAAAAATCCAAACATATTTTTGTGTTTTGGATATATTAATTGTTATTATTTTTTATGAAAACTCATGTAAATGACAAAGAACCCTCATTTTATGAAATTAAAGCAAAAAATCACAAAAAATTGAATACTGTCAAATAGCCTATTGTACACACATACATATTTGTGACATTATCAAAAACTTCATGTGAATTGTCAACCTTAGACTGAAGGTTGTATTTATAGGTTCGACGACCTATAAATACGACCGAATGCTTCTAAAATCGAGCTATAAATACGACCGAATGCTTCTAAAGTCGGCAAGTAACGGTTGAATGCATACACCATGAGTTTTCATTATGAAGACTTCATCATCGATGTCGACCGCGTTTGAATCATTGATTTGTCCGCTTCAAGGTTGTAAGAACTCTTAACCAATGTGAGCGCCAAAAGCGGTCGATGCGTATGATCGAGTCTCGTAATGAAAACTCATGGTAGACATACTGTATATAAAGTGTGGAGGCATGAGGAACAGGGAGTAAAGTTCACTCATCCTCCATAGAAAAGGGAGGATCCTCCGACCGACCGGGTGTATGTCTGGCGGGCACTTTCCCAATGCTTGAAATTGGGAAGTTGTATGTATGCTAGTTGCACGGTAAACTCTGATTGCGAGATGTAGAATTCGTGTGACGTCAGTAAGTATGATGCGTTATTTATTTTTGGCGTTTGTAGGTAGTAGTACCGCTAAAAAAAGTTCGTATCGCGAATGCAATTTACCTTTTTTTTTTTTGTTCCGGGGTGGAAAGTCCTCAATGGATGTCCGCCGCCCTGGGGTGGGCGACGGGGTCTGTCAGACTCCTACTGACTAAAAACCACCCCAGTGTCTCTCCGGTCTCGTGCGCACGGAGCCGCGGGAGTCCTTGATTCTGCCGCGGCCCCACACTGTCGTGCCGGCCCGGTCTCTCCGGGCCTCGCCTCCTGCACGGGGTAGTGAGGTGTTAAACTACCCCGTGCTACGCCCCTGAGGCGCACGCCGACATACGCGCGGGGTCCAATGAATAAGGGGGCGGGGACTTCCCCATATCCCTCGCCCCTGGACTCATTCATGGGGGCTGGAAGAGGGCGTTATCCGAATGCAATTTACCTGCGCGAAGTCCAATCCTAGCAGATCGGCTGTGGCATTCGCATTGCCGTTGTCTGACACGGGCGCGGGGCCCGCGGGTCCTGTGGGCTCCGCGGGTCCTGCGGGTACCGCGGGTTCCACGAGGGGCGCGGCGGACGGCTCCGGGGCGACTGGCTCGGGTCCGGGCGCGGCCGCGGGCTCTGAAGCCGCAGGAGCTTTATTCTTGTCTTCTTCCGCTTGCTGTTGATCATAAAAATATCAATTAAATAATAGATACACAGACACATAGGGATAAAATTACCCATTATATAGTAAGAGAAACTGTAAAGCATCTATTTGCTGTAAAGCATCTATTTGTTGGGTTAGTCTATTTTTTGTTGTTTTTTTTTTGTGTGTTTTTAGTGTTTTTGTGACGCTTTTAGCGTATATATTTCTGCATCGTTCTCACACGGTTGATATCAAAACGAATGATGTAATCAAATGTTTGTATTAATAGCTTGAAAATTTAAAAAAGTGTCCATGGAGTTTCTTGCCCGTTCTTCTCCATAGGTATCTACTCTTTGGAATGGGCGACTAGCTTCACCTTACTGACTGACCGACCTTCTGGCAATTCAAAAGTGCCTGTAACTGGTTTATTTGAAATAAATGCTTTGATTTGAGAGAGTTTTACTGCCGATCCACTCTACATTACGATTACAGGAAAACAAAAGAAGCCAATACAAAATTAAATAAATTACGATCATCAATGAGTTGTCTAAGTCTACAACACTGTAAAAACTGGGGTTTAATAGCGCGCATTACACAACGTTATTTTTTTACACCACGTTATATTTTTTACCAAATACACTTAGATATCGTTACAGGGTGTTTATGTTTATGCGCCGCGTGCCACAACTAACGCCAGACGTCAACGACCGTGCTCGCCCGCCCGTGCGGTGCTTTGACCATATTTTTGTTGGGGCAACCAAGCTTTTCTTAAACCAAGTTCCCATAAACAAAAAATAATGTTGTAAATAAAGGACCATTCATTGAATGTCTCACCTTCCTGAGCCGAGTTCTCGCCATGATAGCCTCGACCCTCTGTTTCCTGGCAAGCCTCTCTTTCTCCTCCCTCTCGGCTTCCTCTCGGCGCAACTTCTCTGCTTCTTCCGCCGCCTTTTTCTTCTCTTCCTCTTCTTTGAGACGAGCTTGCCTTTCCGCTTCTTCGCGGACTTTACGTTCGGCTTCTTCGCGTTCGAGTTGTTGTTGAGCCTAAAAACAATACGCATTTATTTATTACTACGCCATTCGGTTTCACTTACATTAAGTTTTATGTAATCCCGTGGGGATATCAAGATGAAAACCCCGTCCGCCCCATAAGGATAATGAAGGTCAGGTAAACACATGACCAAATAAAATATGAAATTTTACATAATCATCATAGTAACAATACTAATGAATCTTGAAATAATCTTTTTTTTCGCAAATTAATTAATTCCAACTTCCCAAAAAGGAGAATGCCACCCGATGGGCCCCTAATTTGTGATAGAGTGTCAAGAATATTTTCTTATTAAAAATCAAGTCGTAATTTTATAAAGCTAACTATTTTTTTTCAGAATTTCTTGTACCCTAGCATTGAAAAACAAAATTAATATTTATTTTATTGAATCTAAGCTAGTTCCGCCATTATAACTTAACCTGAATGTTGCCAGGTAGACGACAGACTATCTTATTTAAATGAACGAGGTGATCGATTGAAAATATCGATAAAATATATTTCTATTCAGGTCACTAAAAGTGCCAAGATGAAGTTACAATAGTCAGTAAAAGTCTGACATTATTTTCCAATCCACCCAAAGGCAGGGGTTGTCACTTAGATGATTTTAGCTCACCGAAAAACAATTATGTTACGTTTTGATCGATACAATTTGCGTAAACACTGTCGAGCTGATCGTTTTCGTGCCTCCAGTGGTTTTTTTTTTGAGATATTGGACTCTTTTCTTAGTGATAAGTGAGCACATAGACTCGTGAGCATTGGACTGTTTTTTTTTTTAGTGATAAGTGAGCAAATTGACTCTTATTTAGTTTAAGTGAGCATTGGACTCTTGTTTTAGTGATAAGTGAGCAAATTGACTCGATTTTAAGTGATATTTTTGTTTTACTCCGGAAAAATGTCTGCACCTGGTAGAAGTCGAGTAAACTACTCTTTGTCTCGCCGGTGTGTTAATTGCTCTTTACGTCTAGCGCCTAATCTTCGTAGACGTCAAATCGAAGAAATAGATGAACCAATGCTTATCCTTCTGAGATCCTGGGTAACACCTACATTGGTAAGTTTGTGTTATTAACAATATTTTTAAGAACAATTAGGATGCCTACTTGGCCAACCAAAAAGCCATCTTGAATTGAAAATATCTAAGAGTATTGTTTCCTCTACCTAAATCCGAAATTAACAGTTGACAAAAAGTTGAAATACTTACCGTATTAAGGCTGCCGGGGCTGGACTACGAAAGTAAAGACTGGTCCCGGTACTAAAGGCAAAGATGGAACGGGGTGGGTTTTTTAGTCAGTAAGAGTCTGACATGCCCTCTCGCTCCGCCCAAGAGGGAGAGAAGTCATACAAGATGATTTTTACCCACCGAATAAAAAAAACCTTATTAAGGCTGCTAACTTCTCATTCGCTGTTGTGCACACAATAGTTATAGATGTTGTCGGCATATTGCAAAAAGGTAGATTCACATAATTATTTGAACTTTTTAGGTAGTTATTGACCTTAGACTTACGAGTATCTTCTGGATATACTCCTAATTATTCCCTAATAATAATACATTTATTATTAAATGTTTTTTATTTTTATTGAAATAATAAAAAATGTGGGTATATACAATGAATAAATGAGGATAATACATTTACTATAATCTATCATTTCTGGAAAAACTATTTTATAATGGATTTTAAGCACATGAAGTAATGTGCATATTAACTACAGTGTAACGGTTTAGGTAGCTAACTAAATGTAAACAATCTTAGCATGTCTTTTTACCTAAAAGTTGTCTAAAAATTCTATCTAAAAATCTTTACAATTAGGTATTTACCAAAATCGATGTGAGGTAATAAATTGAATTTAAATAATCTTTGTATGTATTTTATATGACTTCATTAGTTAACTATCTAAACTAACTTACATTTTATTTTGTCATTTTTTACAGATATCGTCTGATGACATCCTGTTTGTGGAATGTTTTGTATTATTACAAAACCAGACAGCATCTAACACAAATCTGTCACTTGTATCCCCTGCTCTTGGACACCTAAACATATGCTATGCATGTGGCTTGTTAATAGCAAGTCGTAGAACTCATAGAGTCAGTCAAGATTGTCCTCAAAGGAATGTTATACTAAGATGGACACCAGCACATCACATAAGTGTTTATTCTTATTTATTTATTTAAACTTAATGTATGAATGCGTATGTATGTGTGTTGAACTAATTAAATATTAATGAATATCAAGTATCTAAATATAATATTTTTGTTTTTAGGTGTTGCATTTGGAACGAGTTTGTCTTCCTTGTTGGGCGGCTGCATCAAGACAAGTCCAGAGGCAACCCGTTGCTGGCAGTAGCCAACACACTGTGGAGTCTGCACCGGAGACTGGTATCATGGATGGAAACATAATTACAGATACGATGATTCCTGTATCACCACCACTGCCACCGCTGGTTCCACAACCAACATCACCTCAGGAACAACAATTAAGTCAATCATTTTCAAAGATTAACTCACAAAAGTATAAACGGGTATCGGCAAGTTCACGTCATTGCCTATTTCCTGGTTGTGCGAATATTGAACGTCTATTGGTACCAGGTACTTTAAAGGAAGTTCTTTTATTAAATTATAAAGTGTATATTCCCTTGTCTGCAAGAATTTGCCGATATCATTTAAATAGCAATCGTTGGGATGAACTAGAAGCACCATATTCCGATTTTACTGGATTTCAAGTAGATGATATTTTCAGTAAACTTGAAAAAGCTACTGAGTGAGAGACAGTTAGACTTTAATGACATAAACTCAATGGATTCTCATTTATGCCATTATTGGTTAGGACTTACTGCAGAGCAGTTCAATGAACTTTTAAATTGTAATCCTTTGTTATACAATCACTTTCCAAATCCTTCTGTTGCTCTCAGTATATTTTTAGTAAAACTCAGAACAGGTGACAGTAATCAAAGACTATCAACTCTTTTTAAAATGCCAAGATCCACATTGGAAAAAAAGATTAACATTGTGAGAAATTGTTTAAATGAACAGTTTGTTCCTCGATATTTAGGAATAAATCGTTAGGAATAAGTCGTTTTAATGATATAAGCGCTCCAGCACAATTTCTAGACAATATATTCCTTGAAGAATAAATGTCTATTATTTTAATTGGTTGTTTTTTTTCTTATTAAACATCTGTATAGCATTTACTATATTTTAAACTCCTTTATAATTAAGCCCTTTCTAAATAAACTACAGCTAATCATGGATGGCACAGCGATCTTACTAAGTAGCAGGGCAGTGATTTTACTTTGTCGCTTGCAGGAGATGCTGTCCTATATGGCATACATACACGTATATGTATACTAGGTACCTAGCATTTTGCCAACTATCTTGGGGTCGGCTTTTAGTCTAACCGATGCAGCTGAATACAGTATTGCTCAAAGAGTGATTGCCCATCTGACCTCCACACCTGATACACTGGGTTATAACATGTTACCTCCTGGTAAGAGGTTGTCACACTTGCGGGATTCTAGCTACTCGTAACAAGTATAAATAATGCACCCAGTATCAACAGTTTGAATGTACTAGCAGCCATCCAGGTGAAGTTTGTAATGGATGGTCACCCATATGCAATCTGAACAAGTAGCTTAACTTAAGATATCTCCTTGTGGCTGTTGTAACGTAGCCACATGCTCCTCCAACCAATTTAGCCCTAAGTATATTTATTTCTGGTGCCAGCAAAACCTACTTCCGCTGACTGCAAGGTAAACAGTTTAATATATTATTTAGCAAGAAAAGATGATATCTAATGTTTTTATTTCATTTGGGAATCAATATTAATAATAAAGATATTTTATTGTTTTAATGTAAAATGTTTTTGACAAAATATAGTTTAATAACCTCAATTTCTTCATCAGAAAAAATTCAATAATTCTCGGAAACTAGGGTGAAAAGTTATAAATTGTTTTCAGGATCTGAAAAGGTAATTGTAGTTCTTCAAAATAAAGTTAAAACCACCATGGCACGCAAACTTTTTCTGGGGGCCCAAATCTCCTAACAAAACGGGCATTCTCCTTTGGTTATTTAAAAAAAAGTGACAACCCCATTTTCGACGGTATTATTATGAGCGATGCGACCGCGTGCCCTGCCCCCCTTCACCCGCGCATGTCTTGCCTACCGCACGTGTATTTAAATACGTGCTTTTTGCGAAATAATATTTACTTTTTAGGGGATTTTTTTAAGTTTAGCTCGGCTTTATAGCATCAATTATCGATACCTAACAATACTTTCACGGATCGGACAGGGTTTTCTTTACATATTTTATATTACAATGTATCAAACCTCGATAGCTTTTCTAAGTTTCTCCTCATTCATCTGTCTCTGTAGTTGCGCCAGTTCACGCGCCTCTTCCTCTTCGCGACGTTGCCGCTCTTCTTCTTGACGTTGACGCTCAGCTTCTTCTTCGGCTTCGCGTTGCAATCTGGATAATATAAGTTTAACATGTAAAGACGACAAAGATTGTACTCAAAACTCGTACAGTGTGGCTACCATGTGTTTTCATTACGAAGACGCGATCATCGATATCGACCGCGTTTGACTCATCGATTGGACCACTTCAAAGTTGTAAGAACTCTCAACCAATGAGAGCGCCAAACGCTTACGAAGCGTATGATCGAGTCTCGTAATGAATACTCATGGTAGCCACACAGGGTCCTACGCATACAGTAATACAATCGATGAGCGCTCCGGGTGTTGATGGAGCTACTACGCTTATGTAGCACTTTAGGAATGTTTGCTGAACCTGCCCCTAATCGGCGAACACATTTTTGTCAAATGATTGCGAGTAGTTGAGATCGTTTGGACCGAAAGGACCAATGAACGGTCCAAACGATCCCAACTGATTTCAACTAGTGGCAATCATTTGACAAAAATATGTTCGCCGATAAGGGGACAGGGCTCGATTACTTCTACGCTACGATGTGGAAAAGAAACGTCTCTCTGGTGTGTCGGGTGCGGGCTAGCCCAACATTATAATGCGGTGTGTCGCGAGCAGACTGGACTGAGCTTGTAGCAGGAATTCACAAGAACTATATTGCAGAGTTCAGTTTATTAATGCGGTTGTTAAAAAGTATTGTAACAACCGTTTTTTTGTTTTAATAATACTAGTGCTTGACTGCAATCCCGCCTGATGGTAAGCAGTAAAGCAATCGTTGATGGTAAAGCGCGTTCGTTTATTAAGAGCCTATTCACTAAAAAAGACTCAGTTAATAGGACGGAAGACTTCTGTTGAGCGAGGTGATGCAATGTTAAACCAAATAACATGACCAACGACACTGTGACAGAGGGAAATTGATCTGGAGACCCTCCACGACCAAACTCCCGACACAACAACATTTGGCGCATCGTACTCTGCACAAATCGCAACACAACTGCTCAGACCCGTCCTCCGTACGGCTTCACCAGACATCACGCACGAATCGCTTGGCGGCAAGACTTTGTCTGGTGGGTGGTAACTTCTGCCGGCAGCCGATGTTATGGCCTACCACAGAGAAAACTTAACATATTTCGATTCCATTGTTCCTTGTTATTGAAAATATAATTGTTACCTCTGCCGCTCTAGCTCGGCCTGCTTCTCGAGCTCCTCCCTGGCTCGACGACGTCGCTCAGCGAGCGCGGCCTTCGCCTGCTCCTCCGTCGTGATGCGGCGTGCTGTCATTGACGCTGTAACACATTAAGCAATTAGTTCTACTATTAAGTACGAAAACATGAAAGATTAATTGATTAATTGTTTGATCCATATTTAAACCAGCTGTTAAAAATAGTAAGTTTTTCCCGAATGTGTTTTTTTTTCAATTATTAGTTACTAGCTTTCCGCCCGCGGCTTCACCTGCGTGGAGTTCGGTTATATCGCGCTTTTAGATTTCCCTCAGGAACATCAAATTTTTCCGGGATAAAAGGTAGCCTATGTTCTTTCTCGGGGTCTAAAGATTGTCTGTGCCAAATTTCTTTAAAATCGGTTGAGAGGTTTAAGCGGGAAAGCGTAACAGGCAGACAAACAGAGTTACTTTCGCATTTATAATATTAGTATGGAATAATAAACGCTGCTCAAAGTTAACTAGTGATTAGCGATTCTTTCAACATACAGTTTTGACCTTTTAACGTAATTACTTTTAATAAATCGTTTATGAATAAACCCTACAATGTTTACGGGGTTCATTCATAAGCGATGATTAAAGTTAAATGGCGTGCAACCGTCTAAACTGTATGTTTAAACAATCGCTAATCACTAGTTACGAACACATTTTTTAAAATACAGCTCTGATTAAATAATAAAAATTGAAAACCACGAAATATGACACGAAAATGTGACAGTGCCAGTTGTGCGTAGTAAACGGTCTTAACACTCTGAAGTTTTTAGATGACTGCCAAAATTTGAGTGTACGGACGACAGCAGTTGAGCTACCCGAAGCTGTCAAAAATTCCCAATCAATTTTGAGCCTTAATGCTTTATATATAAAGTTGAAAATCTAATAAAGAAATCTGACAAATTGTAGTAGCTTGATGTGCTCTCGTCTTTTCTTTCGAAACACTTCTGCACTGATTTTTTAAAGACAGTTCACTCACCAGTCATTTCATTATCATCAGTCTTTTCCATGGAGGGCTCCTTCTTGTCCTCCTTGTCTTCTCTGTTCTCCTTCACATCGGACTTCTCGCTTCTCTGTTCGGACTTCTCACTCGCTCTCTCTTCAAATTTCGCTACCTCCGATACCTGCTCGATTTTCGTTTCCTGCTTAACCTCTATTGTTTCTTTGATTTCGTTTGCCTGGAATTGTAAAAAAATATAAATTATTTTTGGAACATAAAAAGAGATATTTTAACATTCCATTCGTAAATAAGATTAGACATTTATTCAAATGAAAAACTTTTTATTTCAGGCAGGGCCCATATGTTGTTAGTAACAAACTTATCCTATGTTATTAAAAGAGAAACAGAGATCAGTTGACCACATGAATATGCGCACGCACATGTCTGTCCGCCCAGAGCCTAATTAAAGGACCATCGACCTTGTCCGCCAGTGTAGCTAGGATACTGTTCGGGCCGCCCCAAAATCGCCGCAACATCGAGGCACACCATTTGCGAATGATGGCATAAAAGTCATCAATTCGCGCTTCCGCGAACAAGCCTGATGCACTGCAAAACCGAGGCAGCCCCAATAACATCCTCAGCGCATTATTGTACTGGACGCGCAGAGCGTTGTAAGCCTTCTGCGTATACCTAACCCACAAGCTGCACGAGTAAAACGACTGGGAGTAAGCTCTAAAGAGCGTCAGTTTTATCTGCTCAGTGCACCGCGCAAACCTGCGAGCAAGCATATTGCATCGGACTGCCAACGCCCTGCGCTCCCTATCTATATCCTGGTCATCTGTGAGAGACACCGTCACCACATGACCGAGGTATTTTAATTGAGAAACCACTTTTAATGGTGTTCCTTGTAACATCACCGGTGGTATATTCGTGGGTGTATTATTATGAACAAACCTCTTTTAGAAACTAGACTAGGACTAGAAAGAAGTACTCTTTATTACGTAAACCATATACCTAGATTACAGAATATAAATATATGTACAATGTTATTCTTTGTTTATGAATAAACTTGAATACAGTTTGTTCAGAATAAGCAACTGAATCGATTCCAATCATTTTTACACCGTGTTATATTATTCCCAAATACATTTAGAAATTGTTGCAGTGTGGTTACCGAGCGCGATACGCTGCTTACGGTAGATCATCAAAATCAAAATCAAAATCGTTTATTTCAAATTAACCATCACTTGGTACTTTTGAATAGTCAATGTCTGTCAGTTCAAGAAAAGTGAAGCTAAATTGCACGTTCCAAAGCGTAGATCTCTATGGAGAAGAACGTGCAAGAAACTCCATGGACACTCTTTTAAAATCATAATGAATGGGTTACATTTCTTCGTTACATATGTTGCTTCTATCATGTGAGCACAATGTAAAATCAATTAAAATATAAAAATGAATTAAGCCCACTGGCAGCTAAGAGATGACCAGTCTCCACTGACGGCCCCCGTTCACGAGCATGACGCGCGCATCAGCCCCACTTAGCTCAACCATATTGAAGGGAACCAAATGACCCAACAACACGCGCCACCATCAGCAAGACATTTGAGTGAGCATGACAATTCTCAACTGCCAATCTCGCAATGTCAAACAAGTTATATATATATATAAAAAAAACAAATTATAGTCCATGGTGCCTCACATTCACAAACTTGAAAAGTGCTTTTACATTATACAACACTATTGCAAAATATTGTGCACAACGTTGAAATAAACAAATAAAATAAAAAAGGAATATTTAGAAAACAACAAAAAGGGGGAATGGCATCTCTTCCAAACCTACAAAATTGTCTGTGGCTGTGGAGCAGGACTGGCATTTATCCAAGCATTTTTATCAAGGATATAATCTTCCAGTTTATAATATGCTTGCTTACACAGCGTGCGTTTAATGAATGTTTTAAATTTGGATTCATTGAGCTGTTGAATCTCTAGCGGTACTTTATTATAAAATTTTACACAGTACCCCATAAACGAACTATTTACTTTAGCTAGTCTGAACCGAGGTTGATCTAAATTGTTTCTATTCCTAGTATTAAAATTGTGCCTGTCACTTATCTTCTTAAAAAGATCAATATTTTTCCGAACATACATACATAATGTTTTCATAAATGTATTGACAAGGGACCGTAAGGATGTTTATTTCTTTAAACAGTTCCCTAAGAGAATCGCGTCTGCGGAGATTGTATATGGCTCTGATAGCTCTTTTCTGCAGAAAAAAAATAGACTCTATGTCTGCAGCCCGTCCCCAAAGCAAAATACCGTATGACATGATACTATGAAAGTAGCTAAAATAGACTAGTCTCGCAGTATCTACATCAGTAAATTGACGGATTTTTCTGACAACGTATGCTGCTGAACTAAGCCGTCCTGCCAGAGATATTAAATGAGGACCCCATTGTAGCCTCGAGTCAAGCGTGATCCCCAGGAAAACCGTGTTTTCGACGAATTCGAGTTTCTCCTTGTTCAATACAATATCGGAGTAAGTACTTTTAACATTTGGTAACGCAAATCTTATACACTTTGTCTTTTTTCATTTAGTACTAAATTATTAGCGGTAAACCAATTTTGGACTTGCTGTAAAGCATTGTTTACGTCCTCAAGGTTTGAGCAACGTCTATTGATTTTAAAAATTAACGAAGTATCATCAGCAAACAATACAATATGTGGTTGTTTTTTAATAGATGCGGTAGATCATTTATGTATGCCAAAAAGAGGAAAGGACCCAAAATTGAGCCTTGCGGTACACCCATTTTGACTTTCAAACCCGGAGAATTGACACCATTTATCTGAACTTGCTGTTGTCTATCAATTAAATAAGATTTCACCAAGCTGAGCGCAAGTTTACCCAGCCCATAATGTTCCAGCTTTAAAAGTAAGGTTTCATGATTGACACAATCAAAAGCCTTTGACAGGTCACAAAAAATCCCTATCGCATCTTGGGCTTCTTCCCACGCTGCAAATATATGTTTTAATAAAGTGACACCAGCGTCGGTCGTACAACGTCCTCTGGTGAACCCATACTGTTGATCGTGAAAGATTGTATTGCTGTTAAAATGATAAAGCATTTGATCAAGCATAACTTTTTCAAACACCTTACTGAAAACAGGCAATACCGATACGGGTCTGTAATTATTAGTGTCCTTATGGTCACCGCCATCGCCCGCGCAACAGCTGACGCCAGAGGTCAATTCACCGCTCGCCCGAGCGGAGCGTGGACCATATTTTTGTTGGGAAAGCCAAGTAGGATAACAAGCTCATAACTTTGTGGTTATTTATGATATTTTTATGAAATTTTGTACATAGATCTTTTACTTCAAAATACTGGACACGTGTTCCAGGTTTCGCATGATCAAAAAATAATGTTGTATAAAGATTTTAGAAAGGGTGACACAATGAGCATTGTTACAGTCTGTTTAACCGATTTTGATTTCTAAGACCATTCATACTCGACAACGTGTAACATAAAGGGTATATACATAACAAAGGCATGGCATCTTTACATGATATCAAACGATATTGGAATTGGTTTTTTAATCCTATCTCTTTATGTTAGGAAGTTATGAGGAAAAACACCGCCTGTGATAGGCTACTATCACACTAGTCGCACAGAGATATTGAAGACATTTATCGGATTTTGGCAAGTAACGTGACGGGTAACGAGTAGTTATTAACGTATGTAGTGTGCTGTCACGTTTTTTATGATTTGATTTTAAGAAACACACGAAACCGTAAATTTGGTACCAATTTTTTGAGTATTTATTTTGAGTTGAAACCCTTCCGATATCGTTTGATATCATCTAAAGATGTCATGCCCTTGGTATGTATACAATATGTAAAGAAAACCCTGTCCGATCCGTGAAGGTATTGTTAGGTATCGATAACTGATTATAATAATGCCTACAAAGCCGGTCTAAACTTAAAAAAAAATCCCCCTAAAAAAATAAATATTATTTCGAAAAAGCGAGGTAACTTAATGCATGTGCGGTAGACAACACGTTACGCATACTTTCGCGGGTGACGGAGGGCAGGGCACGCGGCACGTGGTCGCATCGCTATTCGCTCCGTTACAAATGGTGTTGTCACTTTTTAAAAATTACCAAGTTTTGGGGAAGTTGGACTTAATTCGCGACAAATAAAGTTTATTTCAAAATTCATTAGTATTGTTACTATGATGATTATGTAAAATTTCATATTTTATTTGGTCATGTGTTTACCTAACCTTTATTATCCTTACGGGTCGGACAGGGTTTTCTTTACATATTGTATACCCTTTATGTTACAAGTTGTACATTGTTCCCTCTACTGGGTCACCCTCTTCGTTAGAAGAATGAGCTATAATCTTGGCAGCTGGTGCAGGTTACTAGATGACACATGTCTTCGATGTTTTGGCTTCAGTGCAGCTACCATGCGTTTTCATTACGAGAATCGATCGTCGACATCAAGCGCGTTTGGCGCTCTGATTGGTTGAGAGGTATTACAACCTTGAAGCGGCACAGTCGATGAGTCAAACGCGGTCGATATTGACGATCGAGTCTCGTAATGTAAACTCCTCTGTAAACTCCTACGAGAACATTGCATATTGTATTTATCAAAGACTTGAATCAATGTGTTAATAATAATCTACGTTTACAACTAACTCTCATATTCTGTAACTATCACCCTCAAATAGGGCTTGTAGGTGACAATAATGTAGCTAGAAAAGCCCTAGGGCGGTAAGTAATTAAAAATAAAACTCTTCACTCTTTCAAAAAGTTCGCCTACATCTAACCATCATACTGGCAACAGACATCATGCATTTCAGCCCAACGACAAAAGAGGTCGCTGCGCTACTCAGCCTTGCCTTCGCATAATAGGCATTAATTTTAAATATAGAACGGCGAAGCCAATTTCGTTAAAGAAAAAATATGAAAAAAGGCGGGTATAGAAAATTTTTTCTTTATAATTTTGATGCATTTTTTTCTAATTACCTCACAATCGAGATGTAAAACAGAGCAGTTAGCTCGGGTGTAAGCATCAATTGCACCCTCGAACTATATATAAATATCTCGGGCTGCAATTGATGCCTTACAGCCCTTGGCTACTAATCTACTATTAGCAATGTGTGTTATCATGCGAGCACGTGTGTAAGCTGTCTACCTTATCATTATCGTGGTGTGCATCTCCGTTCTGTATCTGCAGCGCCTCCAGCTTGTGCGTGACCTCGGCCGGGTCCACTATACTCTTGTCCGCGACCCCGCCCGGGACCGACACAACCGCCGGCTGTTCATAAAATTGCTGGTTATGCGGACGGTACTCGTTTTATACTTCATTCGAAATAAGACATTTAAACAAACCTTTACTACAAACCGTTCAACCGATTTTGAATTCTATTGCGATGGTGACATGACATATGGTAGCTGCACTATATAGCATAGTAAACACTTTTCAATGCCGTTCTTAAAGCCTACGGAATAGAAATCAAAATCGGTTGAATGGCTTGTTTGTATGTCTTATATTATTTCAAATTAAGCGCAAGATCCAAAGCTTTTAACAAAAGCAGAAGACTAAAGATTAAGAACGAAACATATGGCTCAAGTGCCCTTGATTGATTATAACTTGATTATACAATATGTTAAGAAAACCCTGTCCGACCCGTAAGGATAGTAAAGGTTAGGTAAACACATGACCAAATATCATATGAAATTTTACATAATCATCATAGTAACAATACTAGTGAATTTTGAAATGATCTTTTTTTTTTCGCGAATTAATTCCAACTTCCCCAAAATTTGGTAATTTTTAAAAAGTGACAACATTATTTTTGACGGTATAATTCTGAGCGAATAGCGATGCGACCGCGTGCCGCGTGCCCTGCCCCTCTTCGCCCGCGCCTGGATGGCCGCGACGCATGTTTTAAGTTACCTCTTTTTGGGAAATAATATTTATTTTTTTAGGGGGATTTTTTTTTTTAAGTTTAGCTCGGCTTTGTATCCATTAATAGAATCAGTTATCGATACCTAACAATACCTTCACGGATCGGTCAGGGTTTTCTTTACATATTGTATAATAAACTTTATGATTATGAAAGTAGAGTGTAATTCTTATGAACATCAATATTTATGGATAAATAAAACATAACAATAAGTAATGCAAGTTTATTTATGATTTTGTTTTTTAGGCCGTTTTCGATGCACTCATTGGAAATCTAATACTATTGCTGTGTGCAGGTTCTACAGTCACGCTAATAATGTTAAATAAATATGTGCATCTAGTCTATATTTATAACGGTGTTAGCATTATGTCTACGTGTTTATATATTAAAATATTCCAAATTTTTAATATACACAAAATGGAAATAACTATGAACTTAATTTTTTGCCCTAATGTTTTATCTTAAAATTATATATTTCGTCAGCTTAGGTAGTTAAAACATTCAGTGGCACCGACCCGCCCGGAGAGTCGACATAAACTCTACGGGCGAGTCGGTGGCACTTAAAAAAAACATGTTATTTAGTTAATGGACAGGTTACTTCTGAAGCCATGCTACATCAATATTGTACTCTTCAACTTAGCTACGTTATGATTACGTGAACTGAACTGGAATTACTGATATTCCCCCTTATTCATAAACGTTGCTTAAAGTTAACTAGTGATTAGCGATTGTTTAACCATACATTTCAGATGTTTGCACGTCACTTAACTTCAATCATCGTTTATGAATAAACCTCTTAAGACTGTGGGGTTTATTCATAAATGATGTTTAACGTTAAGTAACGTTAAAAGGTCAAAAATCTATGGTTTAAGAATCGCTAATCACTAGTTAATTTTAAACAACGTTTATGAATAAGGAAGATTGCTTTAGTCGGTACAAAAGTCACAAGGATTTTTCTTTACCAGGGAGCGTTCAAATATTACGTTATGGAATTTGCGGGAAGTGGGATCTCGTAAAACGTTATGATGCGTTACACTGGGGGGGCCTTTCTTAAAACACGTTACGTAACATCGTTTCTAAAAATATATTATTATTTAGTAGATTAAAACTATAACAAGTGTAAAACCTTTACATAACTATTTACGACTTTAGGATAAAATTGATCACTTGGGTGTTAAGTAACATTTAGAGAGGGGTGTGTACGGAAAAACATTACGGTGCGTTACATGGGGGAGGGGGGAAGGGTGGTTAAAAATCTTCAAAAATTGTGTTATGTAATACTTGAACACTCCCTAAACTATAAAAAAAAAAAAATTGTCTAATACCTATTAATATATAAAAAAGATGTTACCTTCGTGACCTCCTTGTCGACGCTGGACTCTTTGGAGACTGCGGGCGATGGCGACAGCGTGCGGCCCGGCGACGCCGACAGGGACTTGCCGCGGGACGACTGGACACAATACATACATATGTACACGATCTACTTTATGTCATCGGGCTGATCAGGGACCAAGTAGTTCTAACAACTATACTTATAATGAGCTTGGAGTTTCAAGGTGGTTCGTGAAATGTGGTGGAGATGCTTCACTATAATTTTAACCTTTAGTAACCTTTACCATTTTCACCAATAACAAAAGCGTAGGAAGTTTCTTTAAAACGAGCTTACAGTAGGATCCGCTGGGAAAGAATTATAGTAAGTACATTCGAAACAAGAAGACATTTAAATAAACCTTTTTTTTACAGCCCGTTTAACAGATTTTGACTTCTATTGCTTTGGTGGTATGACAAATGTAGCTGCAGTAAATAGTTGGCATTGCAACCACTTCTTTTTTTCCTTTAATGCCTAATTTATGTCCTATGGAATAGAAGTCAAAATCGGTAGAGTAGACTGTAAAAAGGTACAAACAGAATTTATTATAGAATTAAATTGTTTGGTTTATGTTCTTTACCTTATCGTGATCTTTGGATGGCTTTGGCTTTCTGTGTACTGGCGGCTTGCCTTCACCCGCCGCGACTGGAGTTGCTGGGAATAGTAAAGGAAATGATAAAATAATCATAAATAACTATCAATACGGTCAGTGAACAATGTTTATTTGTTGAACGAATGTTCTTCCTTTCCTGAGGCAGCAAACTACACGAGCCCACTGCCAAATTAGTGATTAACTAGTCTTCACCTCATTTCTGATGCGGTCCTTCAGAGAGACGCCCAACATAGCCCGCTCCATAGCTCGCTGAGCGACTTTAAACTTATGGACTAGTCTGACCGTTAGTGTCCACGTCTCGGCTCTCACGTTTTTGACGCGAAACCTAGTAGACGTGCACTTTGTATTGATTTAATTATGTAAATTTAAATAATAAATATTTACAACAAAATTATATGCAGTGTTAGCTCTAAGAAGTGTGTCGCGTGTGAGTAACAGCTACTTTTGTTTTTATAATTTGTGTTGCGCAAAATGACCCTAATACAATAATCAAGATATTTTTTGTGTAAGATATGGCTAACCAAGGATCTAGCCCTTTTGGTCGTAGCCACCTAGTACGGCGAAGTCCACCGCCGTCTCCCGCCATCCCAGAACCAACTCGACCTAGTGTCCCGTCACCACCTCGAGCATCACCCCTGGCATCCAGTGAGCTTCCGGAGGAAGTCATTTCTACCCCTGAGGTCCAAAGATGGATGGAGTCTATTGATACCATCCTAAATCCACTCTCTGCCGGAAAGTTTCCAGTGGGGCATCTCAAATGGCCGTCATATACCAAGCATTAAAACAAAAAACACTCCTAGCGCACAATACAATACAGCACCTAAGGTTTAGGTAAGGATTGCGCTTCTACCTCTTACGCTAACATGGTGAAAAAAGGTTTTGATAACTTCATCCGCCCCGCAAACCTGAGCTCTGTGACCATTTACCCATGCGATAAGACCAAAACAAGCGAAGACACCAAGTCACTTGTGCAAAAAATTATTTCTCCTGAGGAACTGAAGCTTCACGTTCGTGCCCTGAAGAAAGTAAAAAACGGTGGCGTCCTAATTAGCACTGAGAGCAAAGGTGACATTGAAAAACTGAGAAATTCGACGAAACTGGTTTCATCAGGCCTTACAGTGGAAGAAGCTCCAAAACGTCGACCCAGGATAGCTGTCATCGGAGTTCCGGTCGCACTTACTGAAAAGGAAGTGTTTGACTGTATTTATGAGCAAAATCTTGCAGGTAAATTGGTAAATACTACCCGTGATACCTTCTTTGCAAATGTCAAATTGAGCCATAAATCGGGTAAAAAAGGTCTACCTACCTGCAACTACATTTTGGAGCTTCCAGCCGCCGTCAGGAAAATTTTAATAAACCAAGGTCGAATTTTCATCAATTGGACATCCTGCCCCGTGAGAGATTTTACGATCGTCACGAGATGTTATAATTGCCAGCAATTTGGACACGCAGCCAAGTTTTGCCGAGAAACCAGTCCTACTTGCAACCACTGTGGGGAACCTGGGCACGCTCACAAGGAGTGTAGCAGCAAATCTACTCCACCTCGATGTGCGACGTGCAAGCGTTTCAAGAGGAAATGTGACCATCAGACTGGTGACGTAGACTGTCCGGCACGTAAATACGCAGAGGCTAATTATATTAATTCCATAGACTATGATGGCGCCTAAGAGCGCCTCATAAATAATTTCTTATAGTTTCCGTTTATCTATACGTTACTTAGAGTTAGTTTATTCATTTTAATTAATAGGTGTTATGGTCAGTCAGCTAATCACTGACTTGGATGGTTTTTCTGTGTCTGAAACCAATACATGTAATGTAGAGGACTGTAGGCTCCTTCTTCCTGTTGGGGAAAAAACACTTACCCTGCTTACACAAAATATCCGGAGTATAAATCGAAACATGCATGGATTTGAAGTTCTACTACAAACTCTTGATATTAGCTGTGATGTTATCGTCCTTACAGAATGTTGGTTGTCTGCTCAGACAGCCAATCTCCCTTCCCTTGACGGATACCAATCTCACAAAACAAACTCAAGCATTAATCAAAACGATGGTATAGTAGTTTTCATTAAAAAAGACTTAAAAATAGTTGTTGAAGAACCTATTGTTCAAGATAGTAACTGTCTAATAATTAAAATTACTCCAGATACTGTAATTATGGCTATTTATAGACCTCCTTCTCAGAACATCGACAGGTTTTTGGACTCACTTGATGACAACTTAAAACATTTATCAGTTTTCAAAAACATCATTCTAACGGGCGACATAAATATTAATATTGCTTCCGAAAGATATAATCCACATGTTCATAAATACTTAAATATTTGTGCATTCCATGGCCTTTTACCCACTCATTATTATCCCACGCACCAGAGCGGTTCATGTTTAGACCATTTCATCATAAAAACAAAAAATCCTTCAAAAACATTGGTTACTTATTCATCACTTACCGACCATCAAGCTATTCTGCTATCGTTACAAATATCGCCACCTAGAATAAAATGCATGCGTAGCTATACAAAAATTAATATGACTAATCTCGAAAGTGATGTTCGAAGTATTAATTTTGACCCTGTTTACGAAACAAATGATGCAAATACTTCCTTACAGTACTTCATAAATATGCTTCAAGCTGCAATAAATAAAAATACATTTAGCAAAACAATCCCTAGAAAATATAATAATATTAAGCCATGGATCACTCCTGGTCTCGTCCGTTGTATTAGGCATAGGGACAAACTACATCAAAAGTCGAAACTTGCACCGGATAATGAAATACTTTCTACTACATATAAAAGGTACAGAAATTTTTGTAACAAACTTTTATATAAAACTAAAAATCAATTTGAGAAGAATGAATTACAGAAGGCTGGGAAAAATAGTAAACTTGTGTGGAAATTTATTAAATCAAATACATTTCGATCAAAAAATCCTGAACAGCCACTCGAATTACTGTCAATAACAACAAACCCCATCGAAGCGGCGAATAAAGTCAACAGTTTTTTTGCAAACGTTGGCAAAACTCTGGCCGAAAAAACCTTAAACCAGAGTAATCATCTTTCACAGCCATCATCAACAGTGTTCAATACTTCGAATACTTTAAATTCTTTTGTTTTATTGGACACTGATGTCAATGAAATTTTAGGAATTATTAGCGGTTTAAAAGACAACTGTGCTGTTGGGTGGGATGGCATTAATAATAATATACTAAAAAGATTTAAACACTTTCTTGCTCCTCCTTTAACCCATATTTTTCAGTCGTGTTTGTCAAACGGAATATTCCCCAAATTGCTTAAAAAAGCTGTAGTTACACCGGTGTATAAAGCGGGAGATAAGAAATGTGTTAACAACTATAGACCCATTTCTGTACTAACAGGACTGTCTAAAATTTTAGAAAAAATTATGAACAGTCGACTAATAAAATATCTAGAAACTAACAAATTGCTTTCCAATAACCAATACGGATTTAGAACTAACAGATCAACTAACCAAGCGGTTCACAGGCTGACAGAGTATATAAGTACTAATTTAGATAATGGCCTTCACACTATAGGGATCTTTTTGGACCTCGCTAGGGCCTTCGACACTATTTCTTGCCCTATATTATTGCAAAAGCTTGAAACACTTGGTATAAGAGGAGAGCAACTTTCTTTATTCTCTGATTATCTTAGTGACCGCTATCAATGTGTTAAAATAGGACAGTACACTAGTTCTGAGATAAAAAGTAGTATTTTTGGTATACCGCAAGGTAGTATTTTGGCCCCGACATTATTTTTAATCTACATAAACAACCTTTGCAGTATAGGTCTACATAATGGGATAATACTATCTTATGCCGATGACACTGCTCTAGTGTTTTCCGCTAAAACCAAAGATGAGGCATACAAACATGCCCAGAACGGCTTTAATATTGTGTCTGATTGGCTTCATCAAAATCTTCTAAGTTTAAATGTAGAAAAAACAAAATACATTTTATTCTCAATGAGAAACATTAACATTCCGCTTACTAACATAAACATATATGCACACAACTGTATTCATGCTGACACTGCTTGCACTTGTCCCACTTTAACTAAAGCTGACCATATAAAATATCTGGGTGTTACGATTGACACAAATCTCAATTTCCGTAAACATATCGAGTTACTGTGTACGAGAGTGCGTAAATTAATATACATTTTCAAAAACCTACGACACATAGCGGACTATCAGTTAACAAAACAAGTTTATTTAGCTTTGTGCCAATCTGTTATCACCTACTGTATTACTTCTTGGGGTGGTGCCGCAAAGACCATACTGCTGCCTCTAGAACGTGCTCAAAGAGCTATTCTAAAGGTGGCAACCTTCCGTCCTTTCAGATTTCCCACCCACCAGCTTTATGTGGAATGCAAGGTTCTAACCGTACGTCAACTATTTATCTTGCATACCGTACTTCATCAGCACTCTGAGCTTCCTTTTGACCCAGTACCTTCAACCAGGAGGAGAAAAGATATGGTTTGCACAAAACCACAGACGAGACACGCTTATGCCTATAGATTTTATGTATTTTTAGGCCCTTTCTTATATAACAAGCTTAACAAACTATTAGATATATACAGTATAAATTATAAAAAATGTAGTCAAGTAATATCGGAATACCTATTGATTCTCAATTACACAGACACAGAAAAGCTTCTGGAAGTTATAGTGTGATAGTAAATAGTTTACAGATAAAAGTTAGATAAGATATAAAATTAAATAGTACATAAGATAGCATAATGGGTAACTAACGTTTTTGTTTATTGAATTCCTAGTCCATAACGTTGCATAATTGAATCTTACGGACTTATTGATATATTGTGATGTAAAGTGAGCGCCTGAAACACAGGTTTAATAAACCTAGCTCGGGCATGTCGCTAATTTTACATGATTCTCTGTATAATAATACGTTCTGTATGACCTTATGTATATTTTTAGTCACACATAATACCTAGCTGTTATTTAGGCAATAAGATATGTATGTACTTAATTGTATAAGAATATTTTTGTAGTTTTCATTTTACAATGTTGTGTAAGTTTATGAATAAAGATTATTATTATTATTATTATTATTATAAGTCATGACGGGTAGGACGCACTGGTTGAAGATTTTTGTCTTTAAACATTGGGGTATGGGTGACGAAAATACCCGACGAAGTTTATCAAATGCTGCCCTCCCAGCTGGGAGGGCAGCATTTTACAGCTTTACAGCAAATAGAAGGATCCAGCTGGGTCTTTCTATTTGCCTCCTTCTCGAAGTTGTTTTTCCCTAATTGCAACGTTTGCCCAAGGTATACGTATTCTGAAACAACTTCGAGCTGCATTCCGTTTACGGCAACCGGTCCCGGAGTGACCCGTTCATTGAACATAATTTTGGTCTTATCTAAGTTCATCCAGAGACCGATGCGTTGGGAGGAGTCAGCTAAGTTGGCCAGCATTTGTTCCAGCTCTTGCTGCGTTTCCGCCATGATGGCGATATCGTCCGCAAATCGCAAATGTGAGATGTACTCGCCATTGATGTTAGTGCCCTGCCAATCCAGCGTCTTAAACATATCCTCGAGGGCATTGGAGAACAATTTGGGGGAAATAACGTTCCCTTGTCTCACTCCTCGCTTAAGAGGGATATGTCTAGTCTGCTGGTTCTGGACTTGGACGGACATTGTGGCGGCGTCGTAGAGACACCTTCTAAATAAATAAATATATACGGACAAATGACACAGATTGAGCTAGCCCCAAAGTAAGTTCGAGACTTGTGTTATGGGATACTAACTCAACGATACTATATTTATAACTAGCTTTCCGCCCGCGGCTTCGCCCGCGTGGAGGTCGGTTATATCGCGCTTTATAGATTTCCCTCGGGAACATCAATTTTTTCCGGGATAAAAGGTAGCCTATGTTCTTTCTCAGGGTCTAAAGATTGTCTGTGCCAAATTTCATCAAAATCGGTTGAGAGGTTTAAGCGGGAAAGCGTAACAGACAGACAGACAGACAGACAGACAGACAGACAGACAGAGTTACTTTCGCATTTATAATATTAGTATGGATAGATACATTTATGTATAGATAAACATCCAAGACCCAGGCCAATCAGGAAAAGATCGTTTTCCATCATGACCTGGCCGGGGATCGAACCCGGGGCCTCCACGTCGCAGGCAGGCGTGTTGACCGCTGCGCCATGGAGACTACGACACTTGGATATATCGCCAATCGACTTGGCATCGCTGCAAAGATTCAAGAACAGACCAGGTCTCGATGGAGTCAAAGGCCTTCTCATAGTCCACAAATGCTAGACACAGGGGCTGATTATACTCTTCGGCCTTCTGTATGATCTGCCTCACTGTGTGTATGATTGTGGTCTATGGTACTAAATCCTCCTCGAAACCCGGCCTGCTCAGGCGGCTGGAATTCGTCGAGTCTACGCGCTAGTCGGTTCGTGATCACTCTCGAAAACAGCTTGAAAAACAGAACCACTACGCTTTTGTTCCATGCCTTAGGAGTTCTCCCCGAAAAGAGAGCAGAATTAAATATACGCTGAAGCTCTTTTAGCACAGGCGTACCTGCAGCTTTCAAGAGCTCGGAGGTAATCCCGTCTTCTCCCGGGGCCTTCCCATTTTTAAGCTGTCCAAGAGCTACTACGATCTCGGCTAGGCTGATCTCAGGGAGGTCTTCGGTGTAGTGCCGTGTGAGAGTGGCTCTGGAATCTTCAGTGCGGGGAACTGGTTTAGGCGCTTGCGAGGTATACAGCTGACTATAGAAGGTTTCAACCTCCGCAAGTACCTCCGGCCTCAAGGTACGACTCTCCCATCTTATGTCGTCAGCTTCGTTAGATGGCTCCTCCCAAGCTTTTGTACGAAGACTTTCGACCCCCGGTTTAGCTCTATCGCTTCCTCTATGGAGCGTGTCTTGAAGCTCCGGAGGTCTCGCCTTACCGCTTTTGAGATGTTCTTATTGAGGGCCCTGAGTTCTGACGAGGTTGATAGTGGGTTTTCTCGTCGATCCTTCATAAGCCGGAGAGTCTCTTGCGAAAGTTTAGACCCTCTGCCAGTTCGTTTCATCCCGCTGAAATTGGCGCCTTCTTCTCGCAAGATTCCAACTACCCGATCGAGGTCCCGGTCAATGTCAACGTCGACTGTGGTCGCTGCTTACTGTAGATCATCGCTTTTCTGTATGAGAGGAGACCTCTACCCAGCAGTGGGACGATAAAAAGGTTGTCGATGATGATGATGATGAATACTCACGTGGCTTGGTCTGCGTGTGTAGAGAGGCGGGGCGTGGACGCCGCGGCGTGGTGTGTGCCCGGCGCGGCACGTCTCCGCCCGCCATCACGGTGCTGTCACGTGACACGCTCGGGGTCGTCGCCGTGCTCTGGGCCAGAGTATCGCCGCCGCCTGATTCATATATTGATTACAATTGTAGTCTAGTATATCAGAGAGATATGGTGTACAGTCACAAGCATCAATTTATTACTACATAGTATAAAACAAAGGCGCTTTTTCTTTCCCTATGTTCCTTTGTATTATGATTAAATCTTTAAAACTGCGCAACGGATTTTGATGAGGTTTTTTTAATAGAGTGATTAAAGAGGAAAGTTCATAATTATGTATAATAACATCCTTTAAATACTGGAGAAATACTATTATTTTTGGGGTTTCTAATGTGATGTCGTAAATAATTAAATTTTTACAAATACTGGCTTATTTTCGAAGCAATTTTAACCGATATAGCGGCCCGCCGCTTCCGCCATCCCGACCGAGCGGTACCGCCGCAAACGCCACGTCCCACTATTTTTAAATCTATAATATCTTCGAAAATATTCATTTAAATCATATGCTTGTAAAGAGCCATATAGATCTATATTAAATCAACAATGTAAGGTCTTTAATTGGATAAGGGTTAATGCCCTATTGGTTAAAATCGCTTCGAAAATTAAGCATTATTGGTCGTAAAAAGTAAATGACCAAAAATGATATTGTACATATACCCTCGTGGAGTTTTCTGTAGGTCTTTTCAATCCATACTAATATTATAAATGCGAAAGTAACTCTGTCTGTCTGTCTGTTACGCTTTCCCGCTTAAACCTCTCAACCGATTTTGATGAAAGTTGGCACAGACAATCTTTAGACCCCGAGAAAGAACATAGGCTACCTTTTATCCCGGAAAAATTTGATGTTCCCGAGGGAAACCTACAAAACGCGATATAACCGAACTCCACGCGGGCGAAGCCGCGGGCGGAAAGCTAGTGTGTACAATATTTAGTACATTATTTTGATAAATCTCGTTGGTTTAAGCCTGCGTTTGCAATGTACGCGGAAAAAATGAAATTATTAACACATTAGAAACCGCAAAAATAACAACAAACTCTTCAATCACTGTCTATAAAAAAACGTATCAAAATCCGTTGCGTAGTTTTAAAGATTTAAGCATACATAGTGGTATAGGGACAGAGAAAGGGACTGTTTTATACTATGTAGTGATATTTTGATTTTTGCAGATATTTTTTCATTATTGCTTTTACCCACTGGAAAATATTCAAATACTTCCAATAGGCATGGTGACTAAAAAAGTAATTAGTCCGTCTTTTAGATTAGCCAAAAATATTGGACACGTATTTTTTCTTTTCTCCCAGAAACAAATAACAACGAAGATACGGCACGTCAAAATTTTGTGTGACGTCACTTCTGGGTACAAATTTTACTCAAACGTGACGCCATAAGCTCCCGTTCCTGAACTTTAATGCGTTATATCTCATTCAATTCTTATTATTTTGTTAAAACAAACAATACGTGTCCATTATTTTATGCTTATTTAAAAGACGGACTAATTCGAATCACAATTTTTTTACCCTGTCATCATGCCTATTGCAGATTTTCAAAATATCTTATATAAAACAAGAGTAAAACAAATACTTTTACAAAATAGATAGTGGATTTAGTTTATTAACTGAAGAATCATGCTATTACAACTGTCCTAGTTTGCTTGAAAAGTATTAATATCGAGCTTACCTATATGTTTAGGTTAATTTCTTATATTTATGTTAATGTCGTACAAAAAGCACATTCAATTAAAACATCGACACATTTAAACAACATCGCTAAACAGCGACACAGACCAAATTAATCAAAATTTAACCCTATACACATTAAAACGAAGTACACTTTATAGCTTAGTAGTTAAAGTCGGGATTCAAATACCTCCATGCGTATTACGAATATAATTTCTCAAATCCAAATATAACGACAAATCCACACAAAAACGAACTTTGTATCTTAATACTTAAAGTGGAAATTCAATCGTAACGTAAACATCATCACAAACCGAAACACAAAGATCCATAATCAACTGTATCTCTTGAAAAATAGAGTTGCAATTCAATTACCTCTAGGCGTGTTAACTCCCGTACCAGCAATGGATGCAGGTCTTGGCTTTCTCGGTGCAGAAGTGGGCCTTCGTATGACGCCAGTAGCATTGGACAGTGCGCTTCCCGGCCGCGAACCCGGTGTCGTGTCGCCCGACCGCGTCTCTGAATACATCGACGCTTATGTACAAGCTTGGAGCAGGGTGTGGAAAGGACAACAGCAATGGATACTGTGTTATGCGATTGAATGGTGGTTATGATTTGTTAGATGCGCATGAGTTGCGTGGATGGCTGGCGCTTGGCTTACTTTGATAGGAGGGCACAGTTGGTAAGCAAAACAAAATGGCGGCGATAGTTCCCATTTTGGCCACGCGCCACCTGATCTTATGGGGTTGGGAAAGTATTCAATGTAGCCATCCATACATCTCATACGTTTGGAAGCTTGTTTATTGTGTAGCTTCTCTGTAGTGTAGTCTAATATGGCCTATCTCACATACAAATAGGATGAAAAGTGTATTCCTGACAATCGGTGAATGGCATTGAATAGACCTCTCTGTTAAACGATCGTTATTTTTATAAGATTTTGACGAAACAAAACATGCATAAAACAACAACGCAATAAATTAGTTTTTGGAATCGGGAGCGTTCAAGTGTCACGTAACGCAATTTGGGGGAAGGGGGTCTCTTAAAACGTTACGATGCGTTACAGGGGCGGGAGGAGGTCTTTCATCAACGCGATAGGTAAGATTGTTTCTAAAAGATTTGGGTCTATATCAATGTAGAAACTATTACATAACTTTTTAAAATGATTGATGGGGGTAAACGTTACGGTGCGTTAGGGGGGGGGGGGTCCAAAAATCTTCAAAAATTGCGTTACGTAATACTTGAACGCTCCTTCCCTTGTTTACAAACTAAATCAAATTTCAGTTCAGTGCATCTTTTTGAAGTAAATAGGTACTTTAAATATGTTGGGCACTTTTGATGGATGGGTGGAAAGCATTGAATTCGGGTGAGCATAACCGACCCGACTCAATGACCGTTTTTTGCTTTTTACCTTATGTGAATTCCATATTTTTTTATGATTTCAGGTTTCAATTCTGTTGGTCAGTACCACGATTGTTTATATGTATTTTATTGTATTACTAATTTTCTCAAGTCAAGAGGAAGTATCCAGATGAACGAAAGTATGTTGGATGTTTGTATGTCATAAGTATGATCGTGAGTGTGCTTACAGTTCGGCCGTGGTGACAATGCATTCTCCACACCTTTCAATTCAACAATTCGAAAACTTCAACGGATTAGGTAGTTAGCCAAAGGAAAAAAAGTTAGTACGTAGTTTTTGCGGTGGTACGTTATAACATCGGCTGCCGGCGGAAGTTACCACCCACCAGACAAAGGCTTGCCGCCAAGCGATTCGTCGTGTTCCGACATGATGTCTGGTGCAGCCGTACGGAGGACGGGTCTGAGCAGTTGTGTTGCGATATGTGCCGGGTACGATGCGCCAAATATTGTTTGTTGTGTCTGGAGTTTGGTCGTGGAGGGTCTCCAGATCAATCTCCCTCTGACGCAGCATTGTTGGTAGTGTTGCTTGGTTTAAGATTGCATCACCTCGCTCAATTGCCACCTTCCGTTCTATTCTCTAAGTTTTTTTAGTGAATAAGCACTTAATAAACTAGCGCTCTTTACCATTCCATCACTGCTTACAATCTGGTACCATCTGGTAAGCAGTGATGAAATCGTTGATGGTAAAACGAGCTAGTGCTTGACTGGAATCAAGTACTAGTTTATAATTAAAAAAAGAGAAAAGAAAAAAAAAAGAACAAGTAACTCGGCTAACCGACTAAATGTAATTACCAGTTCTATTCATTTGTCATGCTATGTCACACTCTTCAATTTAGTAACACTGCTAAATTGAAGAGGTTATTTAGTAGAAGGATATTTAGCAGTGTTACGTGAGTCCCAAATGTCTTGCCATGGCGCCTCCGCCGGGCCGGAACAAGCGAGGTAGACCAAAGAAGTGCTGGTTTGACGTTGTAAGAGATGACATGCATGCCAACAATCTCACACCACAGGATGCTAAAGATTGCGCGAAATGGAGAAAATTGAGCAAGAAAGCGGACCCCGGGCTCAAACGCTATGATGATGATGGTATTTAGCAGTGTTACTAAATTGAAGAGTACATATATGACGACCGAAGAGACTGGTATTACTTTTAGTCGGTTAACTAAGCTACGTATTTTTTTTTAACTTTAGCTAACTTCCTAAACCGAAGGAGTATAGTAGTTAATAAAGACCAAATTCGCATAACACGTATACGTATTGTTTTATGAGACTAAACTGGAGTCAAGAACGCATTCTATCATCGGCCGCACTGTAACAAGATGTTTGTGTAAGTGTCTGTACGGACGACAGCAGATCAAGCTACCCGAAACTGTCAAATATTCCCAGTAAACCTTGAACCTTAATAGATAAAGTTGAAAATATAATAAAGAAATCTGACAGATTGTAGTAGCTTGCTGTGCTGCCTGTACCTACATGTTCATTGTGTTGTTATGAGAAAATGTAAATGAAGAATATATGACATGAATACAGATAGAGGGTGCACTCCAATTGTTTTTATATTAGTTGCTTATCATAGCAGAACAAGTATCTTTTATAGCAGATAGGTAAATTTACAAATAATTTCAAACACCATGCATGAATACAGTAATTTTGTGTATATTAAATGCATGTGCTCAATGGAGGGAAGTGCATAGTACAAGTTTTAGTAAAAAAGCAAAGCTGTTAGTTACTCTTACCTTTTAGAAGAAGCTGGCAACACCACCGTGGGAGACTAGACCAAGGTTTAGATAGCTCGTGTACACGATGGCCAATGCAGATCCGCTATTTATATTAATATTGGGGTTTTTCACTTCACTTTTTATATATAATAGTAAACAATATTTAATGCTATACTATATCAATTAGCTTTATTATACCAATGAAGGCGAAGAGAATCATCAATTTCTTGAAACGTTTACCACAACATTTGAGAGTGGGTTATTTCAAAACTCAAGCTCTACTTAAGTCTCGTTTCAAGCCATTTGATTGGTTGAAACTAGTTTTAAGTAATGTTTAAGCAGAGATCAATGCTTGAGTTTCCTTCTGGAATACGTTCCTTAGACTTGAGTCCCATGGTTTCACCTGTGTAAGTTTTGATCCAGTGTTCATTTTTTCAATCGTTAACCATTCTGTAGATAACATCTTAGCAAAGTTTTTAAACCAAAATGTGGCTAACATAGACCATTGTATACATGAGTTATTAGAGGTAGCAGTAAATACCTTTTAGCCCGTTGTTTTCATAGTAAACCAAGACTAAAGCTGTATGGAATAAAGACCAAAATGGAACAAAGAATTTTGATACCCAAACCAAGCGACCCATTGCGAAACAATGAATTTAGAAAATGGTGATTTCGATTGAAAGGTGATAGAATAGGAAAATTTTGATAAAAGAATAATAATAAATAGAATATAAATAGCTTTATATACAATGTGACTTATCAGACAACCCATTCTATATACTACTGAAAGACGAATAGTTCACAAGTATTTTTCTGTTTTATTTTGAGTTCTCATTTGACAATGCTATGTACCGTATAAGGCAACACTAGATGTCTTAAAATTATTTCTCTGGATGGTTAATATCATTTTGAGGACGCCTTTATTACGCGCTAGTAAGAACTATTTTCGTTTGACAAAATTCAGTGGTTTAAAAGCGTTTATAAACTAAAATGTTAGTTACAATTTACCCAAAAAAATAAGTTTGTGAAAGTTTAATTAATTAGTGACATTATAAAATAACAAAAAAAAAAGGCGTTAGTGGCGTGTTTGCGACAAAACCCTACAACGACGAAGCAGAACAATCCCAAAAAAGCATCATTTTATTAAAAAGCACGAACAAAAAGAGTTTCGGCAATACTTTCAGGCCGATGCGTGGAAACAGTCATAACCTCACACGAAAGTTTGCCAGACAACGAGCTAGAAAAATCTAAGACCCAGGACTTCTTTACAGTGCCTTTTCAGGCAGAAATACAGACAATAAATTGTAGGACATTTTTTTTTTGTAGAAATTCCTGTTTTATCGTAAAAAAAATAGTGTCAAAGGATTGTTCACATCATAAACGAATATTATTTACTGCTGCAAACATACAAACGCGCATACTAGCTTTGATTACTACTTATTATTCACACCACACTCAAAAGTCTAAGCTTAATTTACAACTCACTATCAGCTTTATAACTTTCAGTTTAAACACACTTCGCCAAGACTATACTCCATTCAGAATAGACATTTAAATAAACCTTTTTTTACGATTTATTCAATCGATTTTGGCCTTTATTGCGTTGGTGGTATGAAAAATGCAGTTGCAGTAAAATAGTTGGCATTGTAACCACTTAATACTTATAATCCTTATGCCTACGGAATAGAAGTCGATATCGGTTGACCGGACTGAAAGAAAAGTTTGTTTATTGTCTCATCTTATTGCAAATGAAGTATTAGTGCTAGTCTAAATCTGGCCTTATCAAACGCATAATTATGAAAGCGAAGCCCACACCAACACTTGGTTCAAACAAACATAATATTTTCTGGCAGTTTGATCAATTACATACATGATAATAATATAGACTGCAGACAGTTCATCACACTCGTACAAAACATAACCTTTTCAACGTTATCCTGATATTCTCACTCACATTACACCTGAACAAGCGAAGCGTAACGCCCTAATACCTCACAAGCGAAGCAAAACATCCCTATTTGACATTAACTAACCAAAAATGCAGCGCCACACTTGAAAATCCTCAATTTTTTTTATCCTAGCTAGACTAAAGAATGACATACGCGTAACGGACTCTTACGGTGAAGCATACTGTATTGACACAAAAAAGTATTCACCTATGTCCGAATTTTAGCAGCCCTGATACAAAGCATCATCTTTTGTTTCCACTTGTCTCCCTTTAAGCAAACATTGGAACGGTATATCACATCCTTTCTAATTACACAGCTCGCAAAAGCACTCATGTCTGTCTTTTGAGGCCAGGGTCCCAATTCCGTGTCATGCCTCGATTTACTATGTCCAAGCCATGTCAGTGGGAGGAATTGAAATGACGACCGTACTGACATTACCTATTTTGACAGTTAAAACCACGCCATTGTGTCAAAGAAACTAGTTCTTCAAATTCAATCATACAAACTCGTTTATCATTACACAGTCACATTTCTATCATACTGTATTTCAAAGCACAGCGTACCCAAACGAGCGAAGCGCCACGTCCACACCCCAAATGCTCCCAGAGCGAAGCGTAGCACCCCTAATTGACTTTAAACTCCCCAAAAACGCCGAAAACCAAGCGAAGCAACCGCGACAACACCAAAGCTTCTTCATGGTCTTACGGGCCCTGTTGAGATGATGCATGGACGGCGAGGCGGAGTGTAGCGGCCGGCTCGCCGGCAGCCGGTCCAGGCGCGTCATGCTGTATGCCCTACCTGGCGCGCGCGGGGCGGGCACGGTGGGCACGAGGTCCGTGCGCCGCCGGGCCACTGAGGACCACATCACAGGTTGGGGAGTGCGCTCGGGTTCGTCTGAAACATGACAAGGGTGACTGTTAAGTTTTTCAACTAAAATAAGTTTTTAAGGTTGAAAATTGTGTTTTTGGCTTAATTTTATTGATCGTCATTGATTTTATTAAATTAAAAGTAGATGTTAGTTTTTCAAGTGAATGAAATTTGAAATTTGTGTTTTTGGCTTATTTTTAGGGATCATTTTTAATTTTATTAAATCAGAAGTGGAACTATTCTCCGGAGACGACCTCCGAGTCTTCGGAGAATAGTTGAACGAAAGAAATATTATTATAATCTATTCCACATCATTTTTCTGTCGGATATTACTATACAGACCTTCAAGGGTCTAACCGTTAAGAGAGTTACATCAATATTTTATGAGTATAATGATGACGTAATAATGCAAGTGTAATAAAGATTACTGATGTAATACGACATTGCTGTCTACATATAATTGGGTTTTATCCTAAAAAATAATTTAATGTCCATCAGATAGGTTTATAAAAAATATTGAACACGTATTTTTTATTTTTTCTTGCATTCAAATACTTAGAAAGATATATTGATTTGAAATGTCGCATGACGTCACGCCGTGGTACAAAATATACCACGGCGTGACGTAATTAGCCCCCACTCCGTAACTTTAACACACTATATCTCGGTAGTTTTTGGTAATTTTGACAAAATAAAAATACGGGTCTTAATTTTTTTTTATTATCTATAAGACGGTCTTATTAATTTTTTGATTTTCATACCTTGGATACATCCCTATTCAAGGCGACAAGTTTACAACAAGGATTCATCTCAGAAAACCAGAATACACACAAAAACCCGTTGCTCAGCGTTTTAAACCAAAATCGTCAACATTATTCACGCTAAAGTGAGTAACATTGCACATACGTACAGATCAATGTGTAACCCCTCACCGAGCAGCTTACACAGCGAATTAGCATAATCTTTTCTTAATATTTCGCAAGGTCGCGACGTACCTCTCAATACAATAGAAAATTATGCAGGGCGACTCAGTCGTTTTGAAGGTAATTATAATATGGGGACCATTATTTCGGCCATTAGTGTCTTGTACAATGCAATTGTAAGGCAAATTAGTCCTAAATATTGTTCTTTATGTTTTTGTAGATAAGGTTATGTAATATTATATAAGTAAAATATACACACAAAATTTTGCGGACTGGGTTTGAATGTATTCTTATATAATGTGTTATATCACATATGACATTACTCATATTCATCATCATCTCAGCGTTAATCTCAGTCGCATCCGAAGCTTTTTCAGCTTTGGAGTCTGGGGTCCGCTTTACCAGTCTAACTGCTGGTTTTGGCTAAACTTCGATATTTTCCGTGAAACCGCGACTGCCTTCTTACCTCCACAACCCGAAGGAATTCCAAGGCGATATCGATGGATTGCAATTAAACCAATTGTTGGACTTTTGAGGGCTCCAACAACTCGTAACGACTGCCATTAGATTATTTAGGCTTAACATGATTTCCGAGGCGTGACCAGACCAGTGCAAATATTCATATTTATGCTTCCAATACACTGCGCGGGGATCGAACCCGCGCCTCCTTGCGCGGCCGCATTCGCTACCGCTACGCCAACGAAATTAAGTCATAAAATTTTTATTTTTAAGTAAAATGTGCATAAAACTTACAGAAACTCATAAACATCACACGTCCTTTATAGCAGCATGTATAAGGAAAATGATTAGGTACAGAAAGTTTATAAATTATAATTTGTACATCAATACATATGCAGGAATGGAAATAACAATCTCTGGTGGCCGTGGCTATAGGGATTCATAAATAAATAAATTCTTTATTCAAGTAACCATGACTCAATAATGTTAGTAATACTTAAAACTATGTTAGTAACATTTCACAATTTAAATTACAATATACAAACAACTCGAGTCACCGCTGCTTCACCCCATGAGATATGGCACAACAATGATTGATGTAAGAGCAGTCCAGAAGCCTAACAATCATAGGTGATATACATACCAAAGTACCATACCACATGTAAAGTACCATACTTTGATAAGCAGTACTATTGTGGTATAGTCACTTGTTTGAAGACTTCAACTATCATTCTATTTTTTTGTCTTTATAAAGTTCTTCATCGCATCGCATCATTCTCACATGCATCATTAAAATGAGCGATGTCACCATATTATTTTGATTGAATTGTCCGTTCAGTTTCTTGCCTATTCGTTTTCTACAAAGGGTGTATCTGACATCGACGCACAAACGAGAACCATGGATCCAGTACATGATTCTGAACCCTCCAGTAGTGAAACGAACTTAATTGTCATCAAATAAAGTTGATTTTGTTCAACTTGAAACAGAGTATGGGTGTACAGTACTGCACACTTTTACAGGATTCTTCTTTAAACCCTCTAGAGTTCAGAACTATATACAGAATCTAAGGTTACTCGGGGTTTTCGGAAACTTCGATGTCCCTACCACGCTGTATACGTATTTAATCTCTATTGCGATTGCATAAAGTTTAAAATATCAAAAACAAAATTGTTATATTACAATATTTTTTAAAAAATGTATACAAATGATAGTGCTTGACCGCAATCCTGCCTGATGGTAAGCACTGACGCAATCGTTGATGTAAAGCCCGCTAGTTTATTAACTCAAAAAAAACTAAATAGGAATGAAGACGGCAGTTGAGCGAGGTGATGCAATGTTAAACCCAACAACAACACCAACGATGCTGCGCCAGAGGCAGATTGATCTGGAAACCCTCCACGACCAAACTCTAGACACAACAACATTTGGCGCATCGTACCCGGCACACATCGCAACACAACTGCTCAGCAGACCCGTCCTCCGCACGGATAGAAATAAATTTAATTTAGTTTTTTATTTATATTACCTTTGTTATCAGTGTCTGAGGAATCCAGCTGTAACGCAGAAGCGCGTCTCGTGAGCGGCGCAGACGCGAACATCACATTTGTTGTTGATGCCGCCCTGAAAACATACCACAAATGATATTAGACATTATTCATAGGCAATCACGTATGTAGTAAGGATTAATTTTGCATAACAGATGCGACGAGCTGCTGTTAATATGTATCTAGTGTACAGATACTAAAGAAGAAAAGTAACGGGTCGTTGGTATAGTTGAAGTTTTTTAGGAAACTGATGGATGTAACATAACCAGTTAATAATGTTCCCACTCCTCCTGGAACACAGGCCTTCTCTCGGTGAGAGGGAGTGGGCCGTAATCTACCACGCGGGCCCAGTGCGGGTTGGTAGATGTCACATGTCTTCGAAGTTTTGCCTCTAGGACATGCCGGTTTCCTCTCGATATTTTCTCTCACCGTTTTTCTGATGGATGTATTCGAATGAAATTTAATTTGATGAACGCACTGTTTATTTTCTATTACTTAATTAAATTCTTTTTTATTCGAAAACATCTATCGGATTTTTAGAAAACTTCAACTATATCCGACGACTCTGGTTACTTATCTCTTAAGGTGACCTTCCATCATATTTATTATAGTAATCTACTTTTTGCATTACAATGTAGTGCGTAAAACATTCCTAATTAATTATTATAAAAAAGATGATTGTTTTCAATAATACTAACATATACATTATATTGTAGTATTAGTTAATAAAATAGAAAAAAAAAATCGAATGAATTAATGCATGACACGCGTCAATATTTCAACCACATTAACATTCAACTATAATACATAAATCAAATCGATTAAATAAGGAGGCAATTATCGTAATATTAAAAACGTCGTCTAATCTCGACCTGTCAAAAATAATTCTAATTACCCCACATTATTGAAATTATTGCTTAGACGAGACAGACTAGATTTAAAACGCTTTTAATTACGAAAATCGACCATCTGCGTCCGCATTGGGACTGCTAACGTAACGTTTGTGTGCAAGCCTAATCATGTACAAAGCGTTATGATATTGCTATCAACATTCACCATAATACATATAATTATAGGTAAGCTGTTAGATCGCCATATCAACACTTGAAGGCAATTTACATTACGCTGATTTATTCTACAATGTATGTACATGCAAAGCTATTTACCACCTACTGCTGTAAACATTATGTACGTTAATGTATACAATTATATGGTTACTTCCTAATACATACGCGTTCTACATAAACGGCACGCAATGTAACTACAAGCAGTCTTGTGTTAGTATATAGATTTTCTTTGAAATGTTAACGAAGGAAAAAAATATTAATGAATAAAGAAAAATTGTATAGAGTTTATCTAAATAATTCCGTGTCTGATTATAGATGTATATTAATGTTATATGCTAATTATGATTTAGACTATGAGTTTATGTATTTCATAGTGATGAGTTTTCGGAAGTGGCTGTCACGTCACATCCGAAGACTATGTGTAAAATTACCATCAGAATTTTAGAAATTAAAAACTATCCCCTCTATTCATAATCTCTGGTCTTCTCTGGTCTAGGTCTGTAGACGTTCAACCCAACACAGACAGACTAAAGTGAATTATGAAGTCTGAAAAAGAGATAAAAAGGGATTTCACTATTTTTTTCTTTTATTAAGATTAGCCTAAATTTTAAATTAAAAACTATCCCCTCTATTCATAAATGTTTGGAGTTAACTGGTGATTAATGACTTTTAACCATACATTTTTATTGTTATAACGTCACTTTACGTTAATAAACGTTTACGAATAAACGCCATAGTGTTTATGGGGCTTATTCATAAACGATGATTAAAGTTTAATGACGTTAAAAAAGCGTGTTAATAATCGTTTACGAATAAACGCCATAGTGTTTATGGGGCTTATTCATAAAGGATGATTAAAGTTTAATGACGGTAAAACGTTAAAAAAGTGTGGTTTAAAGTCACTAATCACTAGTTAACTTTAAACAACATTTATGAATAGAGGGGATAGTTTTTAATTTAAAATTTAGGCTAATCTTAATAAAAGAAAAAAAAAAGTGAAATCCCTTTTATATCTTTTTCAGACTTCATAATACAATTTGGTCTGTCTGTGTTGAGTTGAATGTCTACAAATCGGTTTATTTTATCTCGTGATGTAGGTGATCAATATATTTCCTGTTTACAAGCTAATCTTTTTGCGGAAGAATGCTCGTAGAAGTAAACCTTCACCCATACATAGTCGTAGACTCGTTTTATCAAAACAACTCAATTAATCTGTATTTCTGTTCCAGAGTATGTTGGAGTTGGAGTCAGCTTCCAGTCTAAGCGGATCCAGCTGAACTAGTAGGGTACTTGCGTAATATACCATTAGTAGCAATGGACATCATTTTGACAATACAACAGCGTTCATTGCGTTATTTTCGTTGTTGATCAGACAAATTTCGAACTAATGGAGCAATGTATCTATTGTATTCCAACTGATAGCATGTAAAGATCCCATCCACGGATCGGCCGTGGCAAAGGTAGCTTAACCTGATCGATCGACCTGTGCGACTGTCATTTTAATATTGATGAGCTCAATTATTAATCAGTTTTCTTTTATGAAAGGTACTTAATATTGTGTGTTAGTGAGTGTCGGTAAATTAAGTAAATACTGGAGGGTTTTAACTTGTGACCGAGTAAGAACGAAAATCATGTAGTAATAAATTCTTAATAGCTATGCGACCTATATTTTCTTTGCGACAATGTAGATTAGTTCGTGAATGGAGTACTTATCAATCAATACATTAAAGATGGTTGTTGATGTGACCTAAATATGTCACTGTCTGCTTGGCAACAAGTTTTAAAACGTCTTTACGTCGGCGCCAGCTGTCGCTGAAAACCAGCGCTGGGCTCTGTTTTGCATAGAGTTGCAGCATAATGCTGAGCGACAGCCGTTTTGCGTGGATGACGTAACGCATATTTTCCTCAACTATTTTTATTATAAAAAACTTAGGAATAGGAAGGATGACGGCAGGTGAGCGAGGTGATGGAATGTTAAACCCAAGACCAACACGACCATCGATGCTGCGCAGGAGGGAGATTGATCTGGAGACCCTCTACGATCAAACTCCCGACACAACACCATTTGGCGCGTCGTACCCGGCACACATCGCAACACAACTTCTCAGAGCCGTCCTCCGTACGGCTTCACAAGACATCATGCCGGAACACGACGAATCGCTTGGCGGCAAGACTTTGCCTTGTGGGTGGTAACTTCTGCCGGCAGCCGATATTACGGCCTACCACCGAGAAAAGATCCTAGAATTATCACCGAAAGCTTATAACCACCCAAACAAAACAAATTCTTTTAAATAAGGCCAAAAACAAAGACCAATATTCTCGAACCATAGCCAAACATGCTGACATGATCACCGACCGAGAAATTGCATAATTAACAAAAAAGAATTGACAAATTAGCCGATATAAGGCCATTGTGTGGAAGACAATGGTGGTTTAATGACGTCATCAGGTCAGTAAACCACGCAGGAAGTCGCGGACGTGGCCTGGATGTCACCAGGATTTAGTTTTGCAAATGATGATTAATATAGGAAGTTTATGAATAGATGTCCGGGTGATGTAATGGATTAGGTGAAGGACTGTTGTTTAAGCTGTAGTGGGCCAGTTGAAACGTCTGCGACTTAGTTATTTCATGACCAATGCTTTCAAAATGGTAAGGCAAAAATACGATAAACGATAGGATAAAATACAAATGAACAGAACCAATCAGCAGTTATCATCAACAGACCCGCTATAATTACTAAAGCGTAGTTAGCCAAAAATGCAGATTGCAATCCTACCAATTTTAATATCATGTAACGGCATTTACTAGACTCCAAGCCACCATCAGGCTTGTGACCGATATTGTACCATATAAGCCTATACGGCCTACGGTACTGGACTGCAAGAATGAATTAGTACTAAAGTAGTATCAAACTGGTAGAGTGTAGTCGAGCAATATTGACCCACTTCCGTCCTTTGACTTACGACAAAACGGGAACGTTGGTCCATTACGAGCAGTGTAGGCCAACAAAATTGTACCATAGTTTTATTTATGTACTTATTTGTGGTGGTTTCTCAATTAGGTACGTTTTACGTAATGTGTACGGGTTTCGTTTTGTTTATTTTGATTACGTTCTTTGTATTTTTTCTTTATTTTATTATAATTATAAACTAGTTCTTGACTGCGATCCCGCCTGATGGTAAGCAGTGATGCAATCGTTGATGTTATGTAAGCATTGATGTTAAAGCACACTAGTTTATTAAGCCTATTCACTTAAAAAACTTAGGAATAGGAAGGATGACGGTCATTTGAGCGAGGTGATGCAATGTTAAACCCAAGACCAACACGACCAAACGATGCTGCGCTAGAGGGAGATTGATCTGGAGACTCTCCACGACCAAACTCCCGACACAACAACATTTGGCGCATCGTACCCGCCACACATTGCAACACGACTGCTCACACCCGTCCTCCGTACGGCTTCACCAGACATCATGCCGGAACACGACGAATCGCTTGGCGGCAAGACTTTGTCTGGTGGGTGGTAACTTCTGCCGGCAGCCGATGTTATGGCCTATACCTACGGATTGGTGCGTTGATCAACCTGGATTCATTGTACATTTTTATGCGATTTGTAACCCGTATGCAGTTGTAAAAGTACCTGTGATTCAACAGTGACATTTTACTCTAATAGATTCGACTCAAGCAGCCGACAAAACTAGGTTTATCTGCAATATGGTTACACTATATTATTCGCAGCCATTCCTAGAACCTGTAATGGATTACTGTTTCACCAAGAATAATAATTCCCACTATCCAACTATCAAATATACACATAATTAATTTGCTTACCACATGCACTTTAAAACTTACGAGTTAAAACCTATTTTCGTATAATTCGCGTGTTGTTAAAGTTTGTGTTCCGTGTCATAGATTAATTAAAACGCGTGTCACATACAGAGGGTTAGTTTTTGTTAATCTAGTTAACGCCCTTGACAAGGCCCCGTGTTTGCTTAAAGGGTGGTTATTATTGTGGTGTTTTAGTAAAGTGATTATGAGGATTACAAAAAATGATTTTGCGTGTTGATCATAGTACAGCCGTAAGTTATCTTACAGAATTTGCCACAAACACAATATTTCCACATAACTTTACTACTGTATAATAATCATGTTCTATTTATTTAGTGGTTTATTGCTTAGGGGATCTTTTCTATCAGCATTGGTGGTTGACAGACATTGTAGCTAACTACCAACAAAGCAGAACTTCCAGAAGAAGCAGTTAGTACAGCTGAAATGCAGTAATAAAGCAAGTTCTAAGTAAATATTTAGGCGCATGTTGCTGATGTATGGACATTTTGAGAAAACTTACTGAGGTCAGCTAAGTTAATGAGTGAATGCGTAGACAAAAAAGTCATGTTCCATAATCAAAACCTTCTTCGGAAAACAACTAAGTTGTCAAAAGAATCCTACTACTGTAGTTGTTTCCATTGTGATCATGTCTTGTAATAGTCTAAGATCCGATTAGGAACGACCTTCACCAGTCTGTTTATTGGATGAAACGTATTTTATATCAAATTAAATATAATAAATAATATATGGAGGGTAGGTTTGTTAAGAAGAGAGAAGTCCTGGTCAAATATTATTAACTAGCGGGCGCCAGCGACTTCGTCCGCGTGTAGTTAGTTATGCTCCGCTCCTATTGGTCGCAGCGTGATGTTGTATAGCCTTCCTGGATTATTGGGCTATCCAACGCAAAAAGAATTTTTCAAATCGGACCAGTAGTTCCTGAGATTAGTGCGTTCAAACAAACAAACAAACTCTTCAGTTATTTTAGTATAGACTCATAGTATATTATAGATTAAAATTTGAATAATGACTTTTCATTCAAAAGTCAATCCATGTGTTTAAAGAATAAATGTAATACCAATCGATAGTATGAAGCCTATAGAATATACCTTGGGTTGGCTATTCTGACGGTGTCCGATGCATTTATCGGGCACAAATAGTCTGCAAGAAAAGACCATGTATCTTTGGACAGCGTATAATATATACGTGCCCGCAGTATTCTATAAGCGAGTGAGCTGATCAAGGCCTCTCTCATTCACATTCTCATTCTCAACGTCCCTAAAAGATAGTGGGCAAGGTACAAGTGGTAGAAAAAAGGGATCTATGGTAAGTTTTCTGTTCCTTTTCTAGCATCAGTGTTTATTCCGCGTTATAGGGGTGCCAGATACAGAACAACAGCACAAGACTCGAGTTTGCTTCGAACTTCTATTGTTTGGGCTTTCCATTTAGAATAAAAATAGATAATCAAAATAGATGAAATCTGCTCCACTAAACACGGCATAGGCATGTGACCTAAATAGTTCTGTCTAGAATGTGAAATGTCAGAGTTGAAATACAAAATATACTCCAAACAGGCTTTATAGTTTTCCAACACGAATGTTCAGTGATTACGCGAAATTTTAATTGTTTTATTACGGCTGGCTGTATTTATTTGGTCGGTTATGTGAGCTAGACTTTTTTGTGATGGTAATTTTTTTATTTTTTTATTTTTAAAAGCCGTTGCTCCTCACTAGGAATTTCTCCTGTATCGTGGGTATCCTTTTATATAAAACTTCGATGTAACCAGAGTGGCTAAATATTGAGTTCCTTACATGTGAATATTTAGTCGATTATAGGCCCATGCTCAAAGTAACTTGCAGAATGTGTGTGTGGTACACTTTTTTGTGTGGGAAATCGTCAACTTCTACCACTCTGCGCGAAACGGAACACAGGCGTGTCAGACTTTTTCTAAAACTTCGATATAACCAGAGTGGCTAAATATTGAGTTCCTTACATGTGAATATTTAAAGCACGCGATGTCTAACTAACAGTCGATTATAGGCCCATGCTCAACGTAACTTGCAGAATGTGTGTGTGGTACACTTTTTTGTGTGGGAAATCGTCAACTTCTACTACTCTAGGCGAAACGGAACACAGGCGTGTCAGACTGTTTTCTAAAACTTCGATATAAACAGAGTGGCTAAATATTGAGTTCTTTACATGTGAATATTTAAAACGCACAATGTTTAACTAACAGTCGATTATGGGCCCATGCTCAACGTAACTTGCAGAATGTGTGTGGTGCACTTTTTTTTGAGTGGGAAATCGTCAACTTCTACCACTCTGGGCGGAACGGAACACAGGCGTGTCAGACTTTTTCTAAAACTTCGATATAACCAGAGTGGCTAAATATTGAGTTCCTTACATGTGAATATTTAAAGCACGCGATGTCTAACTAACAGTCGATTATAGGCTCATGCTTAACGTAACTTGCAGAATGTGTGTGTGGTACACTTTTTTTTTTGTGTGGGATATCGTCAACGTCGCCCACTCTGTTTGAGCGTAACTCATGTCAGACTTTTTCTGACTAAAACCCATCCGTGTTCCTTCACTTGCCTGTACCAGGGCTACAGTATCTCTTTGAAACAATCTGCGGCACTGGCAGGTAACGGTCCTAGTGGTCCTCGTCACGGGTATAGTAAGCCCAATCCCTTGGAGAAAGAAGGCGTTATGTTTATTTATTATAACTGTAATTTAGTCGATCAAAAGACAGGCGATGAAGTGGTATCATTAAGATTGTCAATAAAATAAATTTTGATACTACATTTTTTGTATAAATTTTCTTTATAAATAACCTAAAACCAGTTGCATATCTAATCAGACAGAGATACACATCACGAAAAGTTTATTATCGGATAGATATTCAAAACAAAGATACACAATGTATTTATACAAAAAACTTGACATTGGCTCAAAAACATTTTTGTTTTTGATGGCAGGTTGAGCTGGACTCGTTTAATAAAGATTGATCCTTGGTAGCTCTGGGCAGAGAGAAGTGCAAGATGAATAGAGAGGCCTTTGCTTAGCAGTGGGATAGAAATGGATAATAAAAAAAACTTTACTAAGATACAAACTAAGCAACCACGCATATACAACGTGTAACATGAAGGGTATATACTGCCGTCATAAGGAAAAAAGACGCATCTAACATTTTTTTTTCCAAATTGAGTTACATGCATATTCTAAATCAGTAAAAAAAAATGGCATATACCAATATTTTTATATTTCGCATATAAAAATGTTGGATGCGTCTTTTTTCCTTATGACGGCAGTATACATAACAAAGGCATGGCATCTTTACATGATTTCAAACGATATTGGAAGGGTTTTTTAATCCTATCTCTTTATGTTAGGAAGTTATGAGGAAAAACACCGCCTGTGATGGACTACTATCATACTAGTCGCACAGAGATATTGAAGACATTTATCGGATTTTGGCGAGTAACGTGACGTGTAACGAGTAGTTATTAACGTACCTATGTAGTGTGCTGCCACGTTTGTTATGATTTTATTTTAAGAAACACACCAAACCGAAAATTTGGTAGCAATTTTTTGAGTTTTTTTTTTAGTTGAAACCCTTCCGATATCGTTTGATATCATCTAAAGATGCCATGCCCTTGGTATGTATATACCTTTTTTGTTACACGTTGTAGAGAAATTGATTTTCTGATATACAATTATTTTCTTAATTTAGTAACGTAAAGAAGCACGAACACCGAATAAATAATTGGGAAATTATAAATTGTATTGTATATAATGTTATGGATTGAAACTATAAATTGTATGTTCATCTCACGACTCGGGTTTTACTTGCGTTTACAAAGTGTACAACCGCGTTGTGTTGCAACTGTGTACAGACGACAGCACATCAAGCTACTACAATCTGTCAGATTTCCTTATTAGATTTTCAACTTTATCTCTAAAGCATTAAGAGTCAAGGTTGATTGGGAATATCTGACAGGGGTAGCTTGACTTGCTGTACAAGAGTAGGATACCGTCCGAGACGTGTGGCGTGATCGGTTGTGTGTGCGTATTACAATGTTTAAACGCTAATCGTCTTCACACATGTATACCCAAGTAACAAAATACTCCTTTAGTGCACAGTTTATAGGCTTACAGCACTAATAATTCCCTCATAGTGGTTCCAGGTTTGACTACCAACCTTATAACAGGTTACACTGAGTTCATTTGGGTTTATAGTACACCTGTTCTAATAATTTGACTTATAGTCGCGTACAGAACGAAATTATAAGCGCAATAAAGGCTAAGATGGCCTATAAAAGTGTTGCAAAGGTGTAAATACACTTGAGAAAAGTTGCTCCAGTAAATTATAGTCATAATCACCTACAAGAAGTAATTATAAATCTGCTATAAGTGTCATGCGCTTGTAATAGTAATGCATAGAACCAAATGCACTTAGAACCATTACCACTTATTACTTGAGCTTATAGGCATGCATAAGTTAACTTTATGTGCCAGTTATGAGTGAGTTAGTTCTACATTGGTTTTTTCTAAGAGTAAATATACTTGGTATTATTGTGTACTCTCGAATACTGTTATAGTCTTAATTTATCTATAAAAGTACCTTGTGAAACTATTACTGTCCAAAGATAACTCCATGAAGTCCATTTAAGAGGACAATTACTTATAATATAAATCGCAACTTCACAGCCATTTTGATTTCTTTTGAGTCATTGTGATTCTACTTAATTAATACAAAAATGGATATTAATAAATGGAAGCGTTATAAAAAAAGTGGTTTATATAAGAGGAAAGTGCAGAAAACTTACCAACATATGTCATATGTACCTAGTACTAGTTTTGCACTGAGCCAAGAACGTTTTGCAGATGTTGACGAGGGTTCCGTACGAAATTATTGTTTTCAAAATATTATCCCAGGTGTTAGCGGTAGCACTTCTGTACTATACGAGGTTTTGCCTACAACACATGATGGTTTAGACTCGGAAGATGACAAGGAGTATATTTGTGATGACTCTGATTCTATGCAGGAAGATGAAAGTGACTGCTATTCAACATACGAGAAAAATTATGAACTACGTAATGCTCTTAGTAAATGGGCTGTACATCGAGGGACTGGAACAGTTTGCCAGCGGCGGTGTTTCCGTCGGACTACAATTTGAGTGTCTTCAAGGCTAGAGTGAATAGGCTCTTAATAAACTAGTGCGCTTTACCATCAACGACTGCGTCACTGCTTACCATCGGGCGGGATTGCAGTCAAGCGCTAGTTTATAATTTAATTTAAAAAAAACCTTATTATTATTAAAATTTTAAATAATAAATTGAAGAATATCCTCCACTAATGACGCGAGCACTCTTTTGCATTTATTTGCAAAAGTGTGCCCGCGTCACTCTTTTGCAAATGTAAAGCAAATGTGGATATTATTAGTTCAGCTCCCGGGGAATATTGGCATAATGGCATGATAAAATGTTTAAAAAATATTTTTGCAGAACTCTCCGTCCCACCTAAAGAAGTTTCTTTGAAAATAAACATTGATGGCCTTCCAGTGTTTAAAAGTTCTAGGCACCAGTTTTAGCCCATTTTATGTTCGGTATCTGAAATTCCACTGCCGCCTTTTGTTGTCGGTATAGCAAGATATAGAAATACATGGTTATGTCAGTTATGTTGTGCAAAAAACTCAAGATGAAAAAAAAAAGCCACAGAAAAGCCACTAAAACCTTCTTTTTTAAACATTTATCAATGTGATTGTGATGAATTCCAGCGCGGTAGAGAGGCAAAATTTCAATGATTAGGTGTAAAATGATGAGTATTTTGTATGGTAGGAAAATGTTTTTCATACCTTTGTCATACTCCGTAAGATAGGTAATAAAAGTCTTTATAATATAGAAAAACAAAGTTTTATTTGTCAATAACAATTACTTTTTTCTTATATTAATAATTAAGTAAATCTCTAGTATAAAGTACATTTAAAATAACATTTATGAAATGCAGTAATAAAATATATTAGGTACCTAGTTCACATTCATCACCGACGAAATGGTCATAAACAGCGTAGAAGTTGCAATTTTCACACCAAATATTTTTTTCTTTTAACAATAATTTTATGTTTTCTTCCTTCAAAACTATGTGAACCGGCCTTTTTCCAGAATTTGTTGAAACTTTATGGCCACAACCATGGCAATTGTGACATAACAAGAAATGAATTTCAATCCAAGGCCATCTCGCTGTTTTCAAGGTTCTGATATCATTTTTAGTCAAAAAGCGGTCAACATCCAGAAGTATGACCATGATGGTTTGGTCAAAGTCACAACTAAAACAGAACAATAATTTAACTCTTAGCAACAACCTTAGCAATTAAAATTAAAATTTTGTAGAACCCTAATTCATAATATTTGTGGCGATACATGTTTCATAATTTTTAAAAACAATTAATTTTTATACCTATTTATCATTATTGTAATAAATATTTTATTTTATGTAAAAAAAGCGGTTTGAAAAATCGTTGACATATATCGAAGTGATGTGGAACCCTAATTCGTCACAATATGGCGCGACAATGCTGTTAGGATATTACGTATTATTTTTAAACACAACTCAGTAAATACGCCTTGTTCAAAAGGCGAACAAAAACTTAGATGTAAAACAGTATATATTACACCGAAAACACTAATGCGTTAGCCGTGCAAACACTTAAGCATGCATAATATTACGTGTAAAATACTTGTTAATACATTTAATATAAAATGGATGAACTTACCTTTTATTTTTTATATTTTTCTCCACAACTGAACAAACACAACACAACAAAATTCGCAAATGTTTGAAGTAGCTAGTAATAGAAGCGCGGAGTATGTTACAGACCTGCTTGGGTCTATTGGCTGCTCATAGTGGGCTCCGCGGGAGTAAATGGTTCTCCGGAGTCTAAATATTAGTGTATTATGGACATATATCGTGATATTTGGTTCTATTATATGCTTCTAGTTGGCATCACGGGAACAGATAGTTCTGTGTAGTCCAAGTATGAGTGTATTATTGTCCTAAGTAGTGCTACCCAAGTCTAGTATGGGTATTTTACTAGCAAAAGTACGCATATAAAATGGGCCCTTTTCCGTGGTTATAAACGTTTATTAGCCTATTATAGTCCTGGCTCCGGAACCACTACAAGTCCATATTTTGTTACTTGGGTATCGTACATACAATTGTTCACTTACCACGAGTAAAGCGCGTGGGCTCGTGAGATAAAAACTGTAACAGGTGAGTAATCCGGAATGCCCTATGGAATCAAAGGATTATAGAGTTGCACATGATGACAGAATAGGGCGATGACCACCACAGGTTATTATTAAAACACATGGTAAGTACTCAACAATATTACCAGATGCAAATTACCCCCTGACTTTTCTTTTACCCCCTGGCTGGACGCTTTAAATTTATTTAAGGCAAGCACAGGATAGTCCGATTAAGTAGTCACGACCTCTTAAGGATATGAAATGCCATAAAAAAAATAAAAAAAATTACACGACACATGGTGTGTCATTTTACTGGGCATGCAGTGTATGAGTTAAAACAGATGTCTTAATTTCACACTCAATATACTGCCTGGTTAATAAGTCGCGGCTCAGAGCCAATCTGATGGATGAAGACTTCAAAACTTATTGAGCATTTGAAGACTTCGTCCTTGTTTAAACAGGCCAGTTTGCGAACAAACTTATATCGTGTAGGTTATGTATGTAATTTAGCTTTAATAACAAAAATACTTATAATTTTCCTACAATTTGCCATTTATGAGACAAAATGATGGGTTTATTTATAGGGCCACCTTCTGGGACTCAAATATTTTTTAGATAAGTCTATTTATTATTTAATCTAAAATATTACATAGTAAATATTTTGCCATCGACTCGAAAGAAGGAAGCCAATTTGATTAACAATTTATATAACTAATAGGTACTACTTCCGCCCGCGTCTTTTTCCGCGTGGAATGTCGATAACCTAGCTTGCCAAAGGTCCCAAATATCCCCATACCAAATTTGAGCAAAATCTATCAAGACGTTTCGGAGATTATCCAGAAAAAGGAGACATAAAACTTCAAATTGTTTTATGGAGTTACTTAGTACGATCATCATCATCATCATCATCCCAGCGTTAATCCCAGTCGCACCCGAAGCCTTTTCAGCTTTGGAGTCTAGGGTCCGCTTTACCAGTCAAACTGCTGATATGGCTAAACTTCGACATTTTCCGTGAAGCGACTGCCGTCTGACCTCCACAACCCGCAGGCGACATCGAAGCATTGCAGTTAGACCAATTGTTGGACTTTTGAGGGCTCCAACAACCCGTAACGACTGCCACTAGATGTTCGTATGGCAACCGGGACCAACGGCTTAACGTGCTTTCCGAGGCACGACCAGACCAGTGGGAGTTACTTAGTACGATGTCCAAGATATAATTGCCTGAATACCACGATTATTGCCCCGTTAGGCGTATTGCTTCTAGTAAAAGTCTCCCTGAACCGTATATTTCATAGGTGTATATGCTTTCATAGGGTTATATGGTAACTTCTGCCGGCAGCCGATGTTATGGCTTATGGCCTACCACCGAGTAAAAAGTAAAGTAGGAGTGGTGATGATATAATTTATTTACAGAAAGTAAAGCGCCTGATGGGGTTCGAATCTACGACTTACATATAGGCCAATAGGTACTAGGCCACCGCTGCTCTCCACATCCATACATTTATGTACGGACGACAGCAGGTCAAGCTACCCGAAACTGTCAAATATTCCCAATCAACCTTAAGCCTGAGTGCTTTAGAGATAAAGTTGAAAATCTAATAAAGAAATCTGACAGACTAGTAGCTTGATGTGCTGTCGTCTGTACACCCCTTACAAAAAATGACCATGTGGATCATGCAGACTATTAAAATCAACAATTTATTTTAGTCACCAGGTGTACGATCATTTTATTGGCACACCTGCGCACCCGCATGTTTTTGTTGTCAATTATGAAACCAGTTTTTAATCATATACTTACATCAAAATATGCAAATGCTCTACTTATGCGTCAAGGCAAGCCTCCAGAATTTCTTTTTTTTTTTCTTTATCGGAACAAGACTTACAGGTCTTACAAATTGACGTTATTTAAAGTTAAACAAATATGAACTTTATTTCATTAGCAATTACGCTGATTTTAGAGTGCCTAGCACTCCTGAAACAGTTATAAATTTTTTTCAAGTTTAAGCGTAAACTAAACTGTATGATGTAGGAATTAAATCTATTTTTACATAAACTTAGGTCCGTATTACAGAACGTCACTCAAAACTCAAGCTCTACCTACTTAAGTCTCGTTTCAAGGCATTTGATTGGTCGAAACTAGTTTTAAGTAATGATTAAACATAAACAGAGATCAATGCTTAAGTTTTCGTCTGGAATACGGACCTTATATTTGGTCATATTTTTGGTAAACAGGTGGCGATTGCAGACTAGCCAATTTTGCCAATTACCTGTTTGCAAGCCGAGACAGACGAGAGATAATTGTAGGCAACAAAAAGTTTAATTGTTATTCGATACTGCTAACGAGGCAAGGATTACGCTTTATTAGTCTAGTAGCCGCAAGCGCTAATGTTGAGCAAGCGGTTTTGGGTTTGTTTCTAGGTCTGGCAGTGTTGTACTTCGATGACAGACTACTTTTATTCGTTAATGTACTAAAACTTTTCGTAATAGCAGGAACCTCGTAGATATCAAGCGTAACGCAAGTATGAGGAACGGGATGTGTGTCCACTTATCCTATACTAGCGGCCGCCAGCGACTTCGTTCGCGTCGAATCAGTTATGCCCCGCTCCTATTGGTCGCAGTGTGATGTTATATAGCCTAAAGCCTTCCTGGATTAATGGACTATCCAACGCAAGAATTTTTCAAATCAGAGCAGACTTCCTGAGGTTAGCGCGTTCAAAAAAACAAACAAACTCTTCAGCTTTATATATTTGTATAGATAGGAAGGGGAGGATCCTCCAACCAGACAGGTTTTGTTTCTATAAGGCCGTGGCCTTATAGAACCCGACGATTAATGTCGAGTGGTTGTTTATGTTAGTTGAGCGGAAAACTATGCTTGTGTGATGCAGGATTTTGCGTGAAGTCAGCGTCAGCGCTGGTAGCAAATATACCATTATTTCGAACAAACTTGTTACCCCGATAGGCTTTCATTCTGTTTGTAGGTGGTGGAATTGGCTATCCATGGACAATAAGGTCGATGTATTTTGCAGAGTCAGATATTGGCTGATGGACGGCCCAATAGACATTATTTTATTGAAGGGCCACCGTTTCTTAAGGAAGGCTTAGGTACCTATATAATTTGTCCACGTGCGAAGCCGGGGCAGGTCGCTGAAGAACCATCAAAATCTCCTTAACATTTTCCGAGATTAGCATCTCCAAGTCTAGCATACACAGATATGAGTATTCTAATTATTCAGCACAACATTCTCAGAGATACGTGATTGGAATTCATTAGTAGTATGATGATTTCATACGAGGATTTATTTACAATTTACCTATAATGTTGTTGGTACCTAAGTTAAAAATATCCCGATAACCAAATATGTTTTCTATCGCAAATACAATGTAATGGAAGTTTACGGAATATTAAATAGTCTGAAACTCGATAATCCAAAAATGTTTTATTCAGGTTCTGAACCGGATTTTGTAATTTCATTATATAAAACGTATTTAGAATAATATTACAAGTCTATTATTGTACACAGGGCAAAGGCATCTCCTCGCCTGTACGAGAAGGTGCCTTTGAGAAAAGGTATGAACAATAACACTAGACCTGCAGAGTTGGCGATTTTAGACTTATACAGGGTGTATCTAGTATGGTATGATATGAGCTAGTTTATTAAGAGTCTATTCACTAAAAAAAAAAGCTGAATGGATAGGAACGAAGGTGGCAGTTGAGCGAGGTGATGCAATGTTAAAAACCCAACAACACGACCAACGATGCGCCAGAAGAAGATTGATCTGGAGACCCTCCACGACCAAACTCACGACACAACAACATTTGGCGCATCGTACCCGGCACACATCGCAACATAACTGCTCAGACTCATCCTCCGTACGGCTTCACCAGACATCATGCCGCACCACACCGCAACCGCTTGGCGGCAAGACTTCGTCTGGTAGGTGGTAACTTCTACCGGCAGCCGATGTTCATGTCAGTTCACCGCAGTGAGATATTTACAGAAAACATCAGTAGGTTATTTCCTTCCTCACAATATTTTTCCTACACCGAAGTCTAGTATTAGTCGATATTTAAGATAAAATCGGAAACTAAGCACTTTTGAATTAAAAAACCTACTTCATACAGGTAAACTTAATTTGCTATGCTTTCAAAACAGCTTACGAATATTTTATTTCATATTCATTGCAAAACCATTACATGCAATAGAAGCCATTTTTTTTTGGTTTATTTTTACAACCATCTTTCACTTTTTAGCAATATAAAGGGTGATAGAGCAATATAAAGGGTGTATCTGACATCGGCGCACAAACGAATACCACTGATATAGTAATTTTTCGTCGGTTATCTCCTGATTTTTTAAAAATAACATGCAGTTTTTTTCACTTTAGACCGTTCATAATTGCTATACTTTTATAACGCAATAAGATTTTAAAGTAAAAATTAATTAATTCGCTAATTACAAAAAAAGACTAACTATCATATGAGCTGATTTAATAGAGTTCACACCAGGTGTCAACATCATACCTAGAAACCCGCACGGCGGCACGCTTGCAACGTTCAAAGGCCGAGCCGACACTTTTGTTTAAGCACTGTGATTTCTGTAACCGCTCATTAACGACAAAAAGGACTATCATAATTTTATTACTGGCATGCGGTCTAGCCTTTTCGCAAAGTTTGCGTTACGATGTCAGATACACCCTGTATGCGTCACCCCAGAGGGCTCGGCCGTCTGCCCTGCGCAGACACCGCAGTTTATTGACTTTCACCCTTAACATGAACTTCAGGGTATTAATGTGTATGTAACGATTTTCACTGCGTTCAGTAAAATTGCACACCACTTGAGAATTTAATATTACTGTGAAATTAGTTAAATTGAGTCCATTGAGTACGTATGTACCTATTACTTGGAATATGCAATTAGCTTTGTCTTTCTGACTGATAAAAAACTTGACAGGTCAAAAGTGCCTGTAATTGGTATAATTAAAATATATGCACGAAGGTGTACTTGGTTCTCATTTTGGGTCATTTAAGACCTCAGACTAAGATTTGAGCAGTGGTGGCCTAGTAGTATCGGCCGCAACTTACAAGTTGTAGGTCGTAGGTTTGAACCCCGTCAGGCACTTTGTGTAAATATTTTCATCCCCACTGCTCTTAAAACGGTAAAGTAAAACATCGTGAGGAAACCGGCATGTCCTAGACGCAAAACTTCGAAGACATGTGACATCTACCCAACCTCACTGGGCCCGCGTGGTAGAATACGACCCACCCCCTCTCGAGAAGAGGCCTGTGTCCCATGAATTGTGGCATTATAGGCTGCTTATGTTATGTGCCCTCAGTGACCTCAGACACGTTGCCTTCAAATTAAGTTTTTATTTATTGCAATTATCATCAGGGTAGTATTTTTTTAATACGCAATTACGTAATCACTTAGAAAGCATAATCAATTGAAATCGGTTTCATTTTGACAGTTTAACTACATTCATTGCATTATTTGAGTGTTGTGCAGACAAATGTTTCAAATTTATGAAGCAATAGTTTAGAAATTTGCTTTAAATTGATGCAGATTCTTATTAGTAGTCTGGTACGTAATTAGGGTGCAGGTGGGTGGATAATAATAAATAATTCTTTCTTTTTCTATTTTACATACTGCATAGAGTGTCGGGTAGACTATTTGCATGAAATAATTTTTAATATAGAAATAAATCTGGACAACTATGACAGACTGCCACAGCGTATAACAGTTTTATCAACAGTGAGTCTGATTTTATTAAGAAAATGTCAGTTTTATTTACACTTAACTGGCTTATCCTGTGTTCATCATTGAAACAGCTAATTGACCGTGAAGAAGTATTAAACATATTAACAGTCACACACTCAGAAACTTTCGCCTTTATATTTAGTGTGCTTATGCCTAGAGCCTGCGGCAAAAGCATCTTTAGTATTAAAAATATTTTTTTCTTTCTGTGTATTTATTCATTTTTGTCTCTGCATTCCACAAAGGTTGGTTGGTAGAAAATGTGTCAGGCATAACGTCCGCCTCGTAGTTTTTTTTTTTAAACATGTCTATAAATACTACGCTTCAGCTTTTTTGTTTTACATCCATTTGGTAGCTTCAAAGCTATCAATGAACACAAAATCCTAGTCAAGCAAACAAGTTACATCTATTAAGACCACTTTCAATGCAATATTTATTTACCTATTCAAGTTTGTTGTGGAATTATCATAAAAATGTAACCGAGTGCGAACCGGTCGGTGGTTCGTTTTGTTATGTTTTGTGCACATTAATATGTTAGTAAACCTGATGTTTTGTGCGATTTCTTGTCAACGAAGTCCTGTTTACGGGGAATTCTCGTGTGAACTCCGCCTAATCTTCCTGCGTGGCCTTGCTGTTTTTCTTTTGTACTTGTTAGGCTACTTTATCAGATGTTCAACACGAGTGTGGGTCTCAGGTTTAAGGGGAGCTACTTTTTATAACGCAGCAAGTTAAATACAAACATAAATCAGGGAATATTTTAATCAATATTATGTAATTATTTAAACATAAAAATAAAGAAACAGCAGGTGAAAATTAAAAGACAATGAGATTAAAATTCAAAGACAAATAAGGGGCCGTCCATTAATCATGCGAGGCTCGAAGGGGGGAGGGGGGTGTAGTAATATATCACGTGTATTTATTTTTTCGGTAAACGCACGACACTGAACCGAAAAGCGATGAAGTATATGCGTATGATGGCAAGACGTTTGCTCCATTTCTTCTGCGTCGATCTCTTAAAATTACTCCAACGTATGAAGGCTTCGGCAAATTTATGTATAACCTGTATTGTCCTAGCCTGCAGAATAATCGGATACTTTTGGAAAGGACATGCCAGCGGTGTGCATTGTACTTCTGTTCAAAAATAAAAGTTAAAGCACAATTAAGATTCTTTGTAGGTAGGTATTAAAAATGCACGTGATATAGGGTAGGGGGGGGGGGTAGTCTTGAACCTCACCATGTATCACCAATTGGGGGGTTAAAATTGCGAAATAAACGTCACATGATTAATGGACGGCCCCTAATAGGAAATTAAATTCAAATGAAGCAAAAAATCAAATACAGTTGACACAAAAAATAAAAGTAACATGCGACAAAAAATCGAAGACAAATGCTACTAAAATTAGAAGACACGTCGGACAAAAAATAAATACAAATGATACGAAAATTAAAAGATATACGAGATGAAAATTTTATTTATGCCAAACTAGCGGCCGCCAGCGACTTCGTTAGCTTGGAGTTAGTTATGCTCCGCTCCTATTGGTCGCAGCGGTGATGTTAAATAGCATAAAACCTAAAACATACTGGTTTAATGGGCTATCCAACGTAAAAATATTTTTTCAAATCGGACCAGTAGTTCCTGAGATTAGCGCGTTCAAACAAACAAACAAACTCTTCAGCTTTATACAATATTTAAAGAAAACCCGGTCCGATCCGTGAAGGTATTGTTAGGTATCGACAACTGATTCTACTAATGCCTACAAAGCCGGGCTAAACTTAAAAAAAAATCTTAAAACTTAAAACATGTGCGGTAGGTATGCCATACAGGCGCCGGCGAAGAGGGGCAGGGCACGCGGCACGCGGTCGCATTTCGTCGCTATTCGCTCAGAATTATACCGTCAAAAATAATGTTGTCACTTTTTAAAAACCACCAAATTTTGGGGAAGTTGGTATTAATTCGCGGGAAAAAAGATTATTTATAAATTCACTAGTATTGTTACTATGATGATTATGTAAAATTTCATATTTTATTTGGTCATGTGTTTACCTAACCTTTATTATCTTTACGGGTCGGACAGGGTTTTCTTAACATATTGTATATTAGTATAGATTAAGAAAAGGATAGAAGATAACATTTTAGTTTAATCCTGTCAAATAAAAATACTCCATAGACGATTTAGACGCGATTATAAACATGGCGACAAAAATACGTCAACTTACATCAGGGGCGGATTAATTTGACAGGTCTAAACTAATATTTCATCTTCTGTCCCTTTCTTAATGAGAGAGAAAGAAAAAGATGAACTAAACTAAAAAATTGTTTAGTTCGTGAACAAGATAATAACGACAGGGTTTATTAAACTTCTCAGAATTCGTGAAAATCTTATCAACACATCCTCGTGGAAATCACTTGCATTTGTAATGAGCACGTCGCCTACCTAATCAAAACGACCTTGAAAAATTCTTATCAGTATTATCGCTTCTGGCATTATAATATGCCTTGAATTTAATATATATTGAAGTTTTAATCTAATTACTGACAACACTACCATTGATTCGAAGAAATTTCCTTTCGTCTATGGCGTAAACACTAGTGGCAATGGCTTTTCTTTTGACAGTTCAACAACATTCATTGTGCTATGTACGTAGTTGAGAAGACAATCTTTTCGAACATAAGAAGGAATGGATTAGACGTTTCAAAATTATTCAGATTGTCATTTTAAAACTAATTAGTCCGTCAGACAGATTTCCAAAAAATACTAGACACGTATTTTTTTCTTTTTTCATAAAAACAAAAAATGAAGACGACACAGTGCGTTGAAAACTCGTGTGACGTCACTGGATGGTACACTTTTTAGCGACCAGTGACGTCACCAGCCACCACTCCAGATCTTTGATGCCTTTTATATTTGTCTTTTTTTGTTTATATGAAAAAATATGTGTCTAGTATTTTTTTGGAAATCTGTCTGACGGACTAATTAGTTTTCTTAGTCAAACACCCTATTGCTACCAATGAACCAAAATTGTGCCTTTTCAAAGGGATATTAATGAATATTAGGTATTTTGAGTGACCTTGACATATCTCGGGACCTTGGGATTTCGGTCATTTGGAAGGCGTAGGACGGGACGAGGCCAGTCCAGACAATCTTTAAACATGGATAGCTATGAGACGGCCCCAAAGTGTTCATAAGTAAGTGTAATCTATGAAGATTTTTTTACTGCATAAAAAATAAAAACGCACAAAAGTCATCCACCGTAATAATTTAATAATGTTTATTTACGATAATTATTTATTGGAAACGTCAAGTTTAACGATTAATACTAATCAGTGCACAGTGATTATGTGAAGGATTTCTTTATTTTTCAAATGATTAAATAAATAGGATACCAGTTTATAGTCAAGATAAAATTCTCAGTATACAAAGTGGTGATGACAATACGACAATAAATTAGACATTGTGTACCTCAACACATTCTCAGTCTACCAATAAAAGCCCATATAAATATAGTATAAAGTCAAGATGAAATTCTCAGTATACAAAGTGGTGATGACAATACGACAATAAATTAGACATTGTGTACCTCAACACATTCTCAGTCTACCAATAAAAGCCCATATAAATATAGTATAAAGTCAAGATGAAATTCTCAGTATACAAAGTGGTGATGACAATACGACAATAAATTAGACATTGTGTACCTCAACACATTCTCAGTCTACCAATAAAAACCCATATAAATATAGTTTATAGTCAAGATTAAATTGTCAGTATACAAAGTGGTGATGACAATACGACAATAAATTAGACATTGTGTACCTTAACACATTCTCAGTCTACCCATAAAAAATCATATAAATATATCCATTAGTTTAGTTACTGGAAATTATTTTTCACATTTTGTACATGATGTACAGTAAGGGTCAAAAGTGGAGTACCACTTTTGACACTTATTGTTTTTGCAATAAAGTTCAAAAGTGGTAATGCACTTTTGAGCCTTACCTGTAAAAGTTGATAAGGAAGCGCTTCCAGGTTGATGATCGCCGCATCCAGTTGTACTAAACTTTAATAATAATGGCGCCAAAAAAAAAAATCAAGTCTATACAGGATCGCGCTATCGTAGATCGGTCACTGAACCAATATTTTAAAGGATGTTCTATTTCGTTTCCAATTTTATGCGATTTAGTTTGTTTGAACTTTTCATTATTTTATTTTTTATGCTAAGTTTTTTTCTATGGTTTAAGATTATTCCTATGAACCAGCATTGTCCGTGTTTTTATTTATTGTCGTATTATCAGCAACTCTCCGTATAAGATTAATAAGAACATACAGCAAAAGTCATGCTTATACATATATCATGCATACTACACTACTTCTAATATCTACGATTGTAAAAATATCTAGCATTCTGTTCATACAGCTAAGCTATTTATACAAATTAAATACTTTTCCAACATAGCATAGCATAAAAAATTCAAAGAAATACGAAAAACAAAAATTAGTAAAAACAAACATGTCAAATTAGTAAAATTAAAAAACAACAAAAAAGTGTAAAAAAAAACTGCTTACAGTGATTCAAAAAAGTTCATCTGATCTATGGGGTTGGTACTGGAGGTGAGGAAAAATAAAAAAAAAACACAATTAGTGCACAAAAAGGAAAAGAAATAAAAAAAATAAGACATGTAGTTATTTACTGGGGTTCCATCGTTTTGTATATTACCAACACCGAAAGGGACCCAAAAAAAGCAAAGCGAGTAAATTTGGGGAGCTTTAATTACTTAAGTATTGCTTATTAAAACAATCCTTAGGAAAACTCAAATCATTAGCATAAGTTCATAGGTCATACCTAGATCGCGTATTTGTTTTCATTAATATCTACACGTTTACCCAAATAAATTAGATAATTAAAAACATGTTCGCAATTTCTTTGCGTTCGAAACGAAAAAAAAAAAATGTTACAAGATAATTGTTTATGACAAATGGTTGTGATAAATTAATCAATTAGTTTTTTTATGGTCATAAAAATATCGCTCAAATTTTGCAGAATTAACCTTTGTCCAACGAATTCTGCTGACTCATTAAGGTATAACTTTTCTTTCGACAGCTAAACAAATCTCATATAAAATTAAAGGGGTTTAGTTTGTTTCATTTAACAGGCCATTTAGGTGAACAACGTGTAACATGTCCTGCAACAATCAATTTGCAACGCGACTAAAAACAGAAACAGTTGATATAAACTAACCTGCGCGCAGCCCAGAAGAATCCAGCCGAGTCTACCGGCTCAAGTAGTCGAGGTGTGGACGAGCCGAAAGCGAACGCTGGCCGGGGAGCGGAGCGAGCGGCGCGCTGTCGCTCCAACCGCTCCGTCCGGTCGCGTTCTCGTTGCAGCAACGCCTCGCGGCGCGATATTGATGCTTCCCATATCGCACGCTTGCGTTCTTCAACCTGTAACAACGTGAGCATAGGCTTAAAATTGTATTCAAACGTTTTGAAGTGGAACCTTGACCTTCTATGTGGGCTACCGTAGTTTTTGTTCCACACTACGGTAGACCACATACACGGCTAGACGAGGAAAAAACCAACGGACCACAGAAAGAAGCCTTCTTCATAATCCATACTAATATTATAAATGCGAAAGTAACTCTGTCTGTCTGTCTGTTACGCTTTCCCGCTTAAACCTCTCCACCGATTTTGATCAAATTTGACACACACAATCTTTAGACCCTGAGAAAGAACATAGGCTACCATTTATCCCGGAAAAATTTGATGTTCCCGAGGGAAATCTAAAAAGCGCGAAATAACCGAACTCCACGCGGGCGAAGCCGCGGTCGGAAAGCTAGTTAAAAATATGTGGCTACCATGAGTTTTCAGTACAAGACTCGATCTGCATCGACCGCGTTCGGCGCTCGCATTGGTTGAACGTTCTTACAACTTTGAAGCTGGTCTATCGATGAATCAAACGCGATCGATATTGATGATCGAGTCTTCGTAATGAAAAGTCATGGTAGCCACACTGAGCCTTTTCGATGTAGAAAAACTGGAAGTCACGAAAAAGGCCAATGATACAGCTCAGGTTGACAGTAACTGGTAACATTTTGAAAATATCTTTGCTTTTATCAAGCAGAATTGATTTAAGATACAATCAGAACCATTTAGTAGGTACTTAGAGAAACGTATCTTTTGGAAAACTACCAAGTATAATCAAGTTGCCTAGAGTTAGATATTCACAAAAAGGAGTGCCCGATAAACACTCAATAAATTGCATTTAACATTTCGTTGAATCGATTTTACGACACTAAAACCGTTTCGATTACATTTATTTACGATATTAACATTCGATTCGGAAATTGCAAAGTAAATGGTTGTAGCAGCTTTTTATCCAATATTTGGTTTCGCAGTTATTCGGAATATTCCGGTGATTTGGGCAACTGTAGTCGGGTCTAAGCCGTACATATTGCAAGATTAGCCTCTTTGGGCATGCGACCGCCCGTCGCTTGATAAATAATGGTCTATTATCCAACTATTACATCAAGACTAGGAGTAATCTTACCAGATCCCAAGATGGTCTTTACAAATGCGATTAATATTTCCTTTGTTTTATGTATTGGCCTGTCCAGTCGCTAAAAACTATGTTTTAGTTGCAATAATTGATTGACATATAGCCTGTAGTTGCGCATTAAGAAATTGATGCCACAAATTATAAACGATAGTAAATATAGTCCTCCAGAACGTATATCGACTACAGTCAATCTCAACAGCGATGAGCGTTTAGCGTGTGAGATAATCTAGTACACAACAAGGCGAAAGAAACTCCCTCGTCCCTTACTCTCAAAACACGACAAAATGACAATCCAACAAGAGATCAGACGCAGAACGGTAGTAGGGCGTGGATGTGGAGTTATGTTGAAAACTATAATTTAGTTCCTATCCAAGCCTCTATATCTCTAAACAGACAGCCCTAATGCCTTCTGAGCAGCCAACGAAGACGGAGACCATGGCAGTGACAAAGTTTTGGGCCAACAAGATTTGAAAACCAGGCTTGCCAGCGACATGAAGAAGTACAATACATGACGGAGACAGTTATCACTGCGACATCAGAACCATCACGCCAATGCAAAGCACTTCACTTTGAAGAAATATTAGATCAGAATATTAATAACATAATATTAATTGATATCTCTGCGTAAAGGAGTCAGCCTGAACTAGTTGTTTACTGTTGAATTTACTCCGCATTTCTACTACCATGGCAATGCCCGATCCAACATTCCAGCTTATACAAATGCAACACACGATGCATCCAGTTCAGATTCCACCTCACAAATCTCATCGAGACTATATATACATATATATATATATATACGAACAACAAGAACGTTTGCTGCATGAATCATCCCTTATAATTTATGTATGCAGAATCATAATATGCATGACTAGCCCGCTAAGTTCGCAGCCACGCGTCTTTTTCAATGAAAGCTCGTCGAAAATATCAAACTCTTTCAGAGTTATGATAAAGGATAAAGGACTGAATGGCTAACTGTGATAAATCAACAGTGTGGTGCTTTAATTGCGAAGGTCGATGTGTTATAACACATAACGTTTTGAATTTTCATTGTATAAACATAATATTTTAATTAAATTTTAATATATATTTTTTTAAATTTTCTTAAACAGCATCCTGGAGCAATCTGAACTTTAAAAAAATGTAGCGCAGAGGTCTTTGCCACGGACGTAGATGAAAAATAACATCGCATCAGTGAAAAGTAGAATTCGTGTAAAGAATTTGTGAATCAAAGAAAGATACAGTCCTGTTTGAGTGCGCCTGCGCTGGTGGTAGTTTTCTAATAAAGAATTATTTTATGTTGTTATATATTTTTACTAGCTTTCCGCCCGCGGCTTCGCCCGCGTGGAGTTCGGTTATATCGCGCTTTTTAGATTTCCCTCGGGAACATCAAATTTTTCCGGGATAAAAGGTAGCTTATGTTCTTTCTCAGGGTTTAAAGAGTGTCTGTGCCAAATTTCATCAAAATCGGTTGAGCGGTTTAAGCGGGAAAGCGTAACAGACAGACAGACAGACAGACAGACAGACAGACAGACAGACAGAGTTACTTTCGCATTTATATTCGTATGGATGATTACCGGTCACTAGTCTTACGAGTGTGTCAAATTAATGTTGGCATTATAGTGACACGATGCAGACATATTGTATAAAACTATATTTATTAGTGTTAATAAATAAAGCCGAAGAGTTTGAACGCGCTAATCTCTTGCAGATTCTTGAAAAAGGCTATATGCTACTCATCACATTGTCACACTTAGGAGTCGAGAAAAAACAAAAGTCAGAGAGAACGCTAACCGCTAAATAAAAACGAGGGCAGGCGATACGATGCGACGGGGTGGGAACAAGTAATTTTACGCGAATAAGCAAGTAGAGATATATGAATGATTGCTCAGTGATAGAAAAAACTGCTACTTCCAGAATGTACAAGTATTTCTTCTCTCATGGTCTTCTCCAATGCCAATAGGTATGTGGCGTTCAATGTAGTAAATTTCAAGGATAACATTGAGAACAAATTGAGAGCAAAATCATTTATTCACGGGTAATTTCGTCTACTTTGTACTGCACCTATTGTCTTAGTAGTAGCATATTCATTACTTTATTAATAGAACTGACAAGACAATACGCTACTAGATTCTAATTAGAGTCTGAACATACATATGGCATGAAAATGGATAATATTAAACCATATCTATTTGCTCTACCTTGCCCATTAATAAGCAAAAGCGTCAAGGCTGCCAAAGGTCGCATAGTATATGATTCGCATTTCAAGTTCCTTCCCTAAGCGTCGAGGGATTGTTATCTTCGGCGAATCAGATCCTTAGTTATCTGAATGCTAATTTCAGCAACTAAAAGCGTTCAAAATCTGGTCGAAATATCATCTCAGCGACAATCAATGTCAAAAATGTCATCATCACCACCATCAGCCTGTACTGTAGCAGTCCACCGCTGGACATAGGCCTCTCCCATTCCACGACATTCAACTTGATTCTCCGCAACTCTCATCCAGTTACCACCAGCCATCCTGCGAAGATCATCGCTCCACTTACCCTAAGGGCGTCCCAACTTGCGTTTACCGATGCGCGGTGTCCATTCTAGAACATGTCTACACTAACGGTCCAAAAAAGTAATGAAACGTATTTTTGACCGATTGAGACACTACAGGTCAGAATGTGATCACTATTAAAGTTACGAAAATTTCCTGGCAGGATTCAATTTTAATCTTAACTTGGTGAAATCTGAAATATTCCTTAAAAAATCGGTTCAAGGTTGCTTGTAGCCAATTACATACCTATTATTGGGCACCAAGATGCCTATTAGTATTAGCAAGTCATCGCGTCAATTGCTTTAATGTTTAGTCAATTTTTAAACATAATTGCTACATCATTCTAAAGGCGACTTAAAGACTGTTAAGAGTTTTGGAAAATAAGACAACTTTTTGCGGTAAATTCTTTACAGATCAGGGCAATGACATGGAAAGTCTGAGACCGAAGTCTGAGACTCAAGAACATAGCAGGAAATATTGCAGATACTTTAAAAGCAAGCTAAAAACGAATAGCATTTCTAAGTGGTGCCAAGTGCCATGTCGACAGGCCACCGTTTAAGATCACTCTATTCACAATTTCTTCTAGTCAGCCACTTAAGGTAGAAAATGACCAATCATTAGCTGTCACTTCTATTCCCAGACATGAAAATATGAGTAAAGTATGCTAACAATCAATAATTAACACTAAACACAAAAACGACATTCCGACATTCATTTTGCTTGGGTAAATCTTTATCTATAGTATATACCTGCATCAAAATGTAAGCTACAAATAAGCATAACCTGAATTAGCAGAAATTGCTTTAGTTTAAATGCTCATAATTATGTGATCATCGAATTCAAATAGGGCACGTCATTACAGGTGCAATTCTTGTAATTTTAATAAGGCCGTTCACAGTCTGATTATCATAATCTGTCAAAAATTTCCCTACATTTTAACATTTGCTTGTGATAAGGCTGCGACTAGCTTAGAACGTTTAAAAAGACGAGAACTTGCCTTCTTATAGACAAAATCATATGCCAGGACGCCACGTTTCATACAACAACCAGAATGAGAATGAACTTGCAGCAGAAACCATTTTCCGGTAAACCATGATCTCATAAGTGGACACAGTTCTCCATTTTGAATACCATAATCAAAATTCTAAATGGTACAAATATCTACATAATAATCTTCAGTGAACCACGTCATAAAAAACCGTCCAAGGGCCTGATAAGGAAATAGCGCGCGTAAGCCGATATCTCCGTTCAGCTTGACCGGACGCAATCGCTGATCCAGCACCAGCGGCTCAGCAAACAATATAAGATTATAAACACGCCTTAGATCCGTCAAAACAGACTGAACCAGTTGCAGAAAATATATCTAATTAGACACATCTTAATATAAAAAAGTAGACTTTTTTTATTTAGACAAGACTAAGAAAGAAGGGACTTGTGAATAGACCCTGAAATTCTTAAAGACTCGGCATCTAACTCTTTTGATAAAGAGATTCCGCACTATGCAATAATTTTGGTATTATTAAGAAGACTCAGATTAGAATCCAAAATGCTCTTCCGCCTACAGACGAATCCTTGTATGATATTGTAGGTAATCCCCTCGCATGACAGTCGACGGGCGTGGATAGGTAGACCTTAGCACGTTATTAACACAGTTGAATGCTTCCACCTCTGACGTATAATTCATTATTCCAAGATTAATGGCAGAGGATTTGCTGCCCTTGGCCCTATTTGTTACCAGGACCCGACAAAGGCTGTATCCGAGCAGTAACAAGGTACGAAATTCAAGTAATTCTTAATGGATGTCTCCAAGATTTGGAACAAAAGGAAGTATGCATCACCGCTTGTTCGGATGGCTTGGCACGCCACGAACGCCATTTACACAACATTATTAATGCAAAATATTCACGGCATCGTTTTGCAAATGTTTTGAATATACTGTGTATACGGGTAACGAAAATTCGTGAGAGAAATTAAACAATGCGACGAAAAATGAATGAATAAATGCTTTGTATTTCTGGCCCAGTTACATTTTTGCTGGTTTATTTTAAAATTTGCAAATTTTAAAGTATTTCGGAGGTTCCCATCCAACCACTACATATGTATTTACTTACAGTAGTAACATCACTAATGATTACATCGTTCAAAATTAGAGCAATGTCTCATCAGAGCTCCTCCAAAACTCCAAAGTAATTAGTATCTATAGTTTCAAGGTCATTATCAGACTTCATGTTATTCATGTCGACCTAATTTGCCAACCAGGTCAGTGTCATGTCTTCGTCACCAAATTTTTTTTAACGCGACATTATGAGTGATATTTTTATTTTCTTTTGACGTAGAACGATGTTATTAATCCCTTTAAGGACAAGGTGTTCTACTCACAGTTGCCAAAGACTGTGTCAGATTCCGTGTTGTTAAAATGTGAAAATATTAGAGAATATACAGACATCACTTCTATTATCATCTTGAAAAGGGATTTTTGGACTTAAATCTGATGCCAAGACCAACGCGTCGATTAATTCTTATTTGGGCACACTATTTTAAGCAAAGGATCGTTATAAAATATCGTTCCATGAAAGTATTGAACCACTTCTATAAAGAAGAGAAGCAGGAAGTCCGACTTTCATTTGATGTTCATTGAAGAATGCGCCGAGGTTCGGTTAGGTTGCGCTTGCGCTTTTAAGAAATTCATTAAAACTCGTACGGTATATTTATAGATCAAACTGTTAGTGTTGATTTAATTTGGCTTTTTATGAGTTCCGAGAGATTTACCGTGGTAGAAATTAATTGTTAGCTATATAATTTGTCTATTTTGGGCGATTACTTACGTTTACATTCGCGGATTTTTAAACAGCACAATTTATCTTGTTACAAGTTTAGGTTAGGAATGCTAGCTTTAATAGGTGCAAGAAAGACTGCTTTAGTACTTTGACGTCGATCTCGATGTTTTAATCCCTCCTATCTCAAGAAGCTATATGTATATTATCATGATTGAGTGGGAAACTGTAATTGCTTTTTTACCATCAACATTTCCAATAAGTTTCGGAATTTAGATTGTCAAATCAGCTGTCTTATCAGGCCGACTCTTATCGCGTGGGATGTGATACTGTCACGTACGCAACATGGGTGTGCGAAATTAGACCTGTGTTATCCATACGGGATTAGACGAACGAGAATGCTTGAACAACAAAGGCCTTCTTTTTATGCTGTACCAATTAACGATCCTTAGGGTCGCTTTCAATTGTAATTAAACATTATTGCGGTAAATGATTCTGCTCAGACACAAACATTTCGTCTAGTAAAACACAATACATTCACAAAACCCACGCAAAGAGAAAGTTCCACCCTTTTTTCGCTGCCTCACACACCCAGGAATGCAAGCACAATATTAAAGCCAAGCACAATAAACACAGACAGTTATGACGACAACAAAACATTCTAAAAACGGAAACAAGCGTACAAGCGTAATATCTACAAAACGTCTGCACCATACCCGTATAGAGTATGGTGTACATCGAATCATACTTGAATATGAATACGAAGCTACGCCCACAAGGGTTGAACGACTGCGGTAAAGTGTTGGCTGGAAGGAGTCAAGTAGACTAGGTTTCAAGAATGCGGCGATTCCCTGCAGCGTCCGATAACGTCAGTATTTTCCAATTAGTATTGGCTACTCTTTTTATAACAATATGGAATATCTGGATAACTTTCTTCGGGAGAAAGGCAAACATGAAGTGTGTTGACCTTTGTCTATTTCATTTCCTTTTTCATTAAGACTTGCTAGATTTCTCGTATCATGACCCCAATGTCGGGAATATTTTTTAAGGTCCAGTTAGGCCCCTTCATATAACATAAAATTTCTCCGCAAACTGTATTTCGGCGAACGTCATAACTTGTTTCTTGAATTGACTTTATCTGTGGGGTGTCGTGGCCAGTTGTGCGGTGAAACAACTGATAACTGCACAATCTTTTCAACTTGTGGACGTCAATGCAATGTCAAACAATATCTTTTGTGCTACTGCAGCATGAAAGCAAAATTTTAGTGATAGTGTAACTTGCTTTGATTTTATTCCTCAAGCTATCTGGTTGATCTTTTAGCGTGGGCCAGACGGTTGTCTGTCCTTGCATTCTCATTATTGTCTGTTTACATTCATTAGTCACACCAGTTTTTGCATGATTAATTATTGCAGTTTCATTATTTAGTTCCCATGTTTTGATCGAATTGGCTCTATTGGGAGAAAACCCCACACCTATGCTAAGGCTACCGATGAAAACTAATTGCGAAATGTATTGGCAAATTCTCACCAAACCAAAATCTTAAAAGCTAAATCTACGTTGAACATGACTTTTTTTAAGTGTTCAGAACAAAATCTTATATGGAACATTCATAAAACAACGCAAGCAAGACCTAATGAATTGAAACGACCAGAAAATTCTACGAAAACGATACAAAATTCGCTCGCGAATTTCTTCAAACGTCCTTGAGTCACTTTCTTTTATCTGGGACTAAATTGATCTTATCTGGTTTGTGTTGAACCAATACAAGTAGATGTTCCTTATAAAGATAGCTGCACCACGGCTAAGCATTCAAAGTGAGGTAAAACATTTGCATTACGAACTCTCACATTTTACAATTCTATTAGTTTTTTTTTTTTTTTGCAAGTTTTCTCTTGATTTCTCTTGTAAAACGGATTTCTCTTGTAAAACGCATTTGGATTTTTTTATTAAACGATATTTTTATTTTATTCAGCAACTTCTATTTCTAATGGACTAGATAACTGATTCAGGTTATTTATTTTTCTTACCAGGGGTCTAAAGTCTTCTGTTTTCTGCTTAGTCCAGTGCATCTTTGACACTTTTGTACTCGATTTAAAGCTTTCTTTTTCAATTGGCCAGTAATCATTCACCGTCTGTTAGGTAGCACTAAACATGCTACCTCACGTCACTGTTTTCTATCTAGCGTTCATTCACTTTAAGTCTGTTAGGTTCACCCACTTTATATTCAACCGTATAACTATTGAATTTTACACAAACACACTTGAAATGTACCACAATACAGTGAAAACACGTCAATTTCTTAAGCTATACCTCGGCTGTGACCATAAACACACAATATCGCACTTCCTACTTCAAATTTACAACTAGAGTCCCGGTAGCGAAACTTCTCTATATATAAACCAACAATAGAAACATTGCTACAGCTTCTGCGGTATTTTATATCGTCATTGTATCGACGTAGTCAATCGGAAAGCCGGCTTAGCGGCTCAGACGCGCCACTTTAAAGCCACACTGCGACCACAGAGCAATACTCGGCCATTAGCAGAACTGAATATTCAAGTGTACTTACTGTATGATTTACCTGCAAAAAGATTGAACATAATCAAGTAAATAAAATAAAAGTGTAGTTTTGAAGACAGTTTTGTATTACTATTATATAGCTATCTTTTATGGGTTTGGGGAGGGAATACCAAAATAGTTAAGTATTGTCTCTGGTGGGATTGGAAGATAATAAATGGGCAATTCGTCTATCAATGTGATTTGTGTAACTTGACATACAGTTGGAAAAGTTTTGAGGACGATTCCACTAACTAACCATTTATTCTATCATGAAGAATCTTCGTAAATAGCCACAAACTCAATAAACCGTGTCCCGTCTGTGTCTAACTAATCCGTTATTCGAGAAGTCCTGAAGGAAGTGGCCTCCCTATTTTTGTCTACTCCTTGACGCATGGCGTAGAGTTAATTTTAAATTATTTTTGATGCGCGCCGAGTGTATTTTCGTAGGGCTCCTACCTATGAATGTTTGACTTTAAGTAGTTCCAAGTAAATTGGATGTTATGTTTTAGAGTTTAAGAGTTAAATGGGGTTTAGAAACAATGTGTGGGGTCTGACAATAATGGACTAAACGAGACAGAATATACAAACATTTTATATATATACATATATCGAAATACATGTATCTTATTTTTGAATCGAAATATGAACATTGCTTGAAAGATCAGGAGGTCAATTGGCGATATTATGACGGGGTCACCAATTTAGCAGTCAATAGTGTAGGTAATACGTATAGCAGAATGATCGATGATGGAAAGGTAACGCAAGAAGTAGTGAAAGCATAATTTGACGTTTTGTTTGATTGATCGACGTCGATGCAGTTACGTAGGTACTTTGGGGGTCAGTTCACTGGGCGATAATGAAATCGATCGCGACCAAATTATTTAATTACACAGTCCAGCGTACCTGAATTTATTTAGAGGACAGTACGCCTAACACGTACTTATGTGAAGACTTTTACCTCGGGAATTGTCGTGTAGTGTCACATAAAACATTTTTTTTTCCGATTCGTCGTCATCGTCTATATTTGTTATGTAGTTTTAGAGATTCAATCTCAGGTTTTCTTAGAGCTTACAGTACGAGATTTTTTTAGCTAGCATCACTGAAACCTTAGGGAGACTATGCGATATGATATTCTAGAGTTTTCTAGCTAGATTAACTGCTTGAGTTATATTGCTCTAGAGTTTCGTCGTTGTTTTTCTGTAGGTTGAGAAATAAATTTTAAAATGTAAGTGAAAATAAAGTCACGTAATGCGTTCCTGTTAAAATCCACTGTTGGTAGTTACAACAAATTATTATTACTCAATGTAATTGATGGTGAACATAAATAACGCTCTTCAGGTAAACACTGGCAGAGCTATGGTGTTAAGTAATTTTAGATTTGATTTATTATATTGCAAAGACCGTCACCAATGACTGATTACAAGGTGAAGGAAAACAACTTGAGGATACCTGGACAAGTCTTAAATCGCCAACCCGCATAGAGTAAGCGTGGTGATTACGCTCAATCCTTCTCTGTATGAGAGGACCTGGACCTGTGCCCAGCAGTGGGACGATAAAAAGGTTGATGAAAAAGACCGTCAACAAGGTATGTGTATACCATTTGAAAACATACCTTGTGATATGAATATGTAGGATACACAAGTTATCACTACTGTATCTGTATCACAGTTTTGTCCTGTACAAAAAAAAACTATCAAAATAAACCTTACTTAGGTTTGTAATTATATTATGCATCTCTTTTTCCGTCTTTTTTTTATCTTAAAAATTCATGAACCCCTAATGTCAAATCTGAACGAAACTTACTAAATTCACTAAACACCACAAAAACAATACCAGAAAGAGACCCCATCAACAAAACAACATCACATGCGCACACGCATAGTACTCGACTCGTAATTCGCACGAGTTGGCGCATGACCTCATTGACAATAGAGCACTTATGTAACGCTGACCTGGTCACCTGATGTACTATTGTATGCTCAGATAAATGTATTCAGATCAATACGATATGGCCCATTTTGAGGATAAACGTGATTTTGTGAGGTAAAAGGATGTCTGCTGTTGCGACATAACTTTTCAAAACTTAGTCTATGTTATCAACGAAAAACCTAGCTGGACTCATATATGATGCGCACCTGCAGGCTAATTGAGTAACACATCTTCCAGTAGCAATGGTTTACATTTTGACCTTTGAACAACTTTCAATAGAGCAGTGGTAGCCTAGTAATATCGGTCGCGACTTACAAATTGTAGATCGAAGATTCCAACCCCATCGGGCGTTAAATATTGTGTAAATTATTTCATCAGTACTGCTCTCAAAACGGTAAGGGAACATCGTGAGGAAACCGGCATATCCTAGACTAGAGCCAAAACTACGAAAACACGTGATCACTTCTACCAACCAATCTCATCAAGAAGAATCCTGTGTCCCAACAGTGGGAACAATATAGGCTGATTATGTGAGAAGACAAATTTCGGAGTATATGAGGCAATGGATAAGCAAGATGATTGAGGTTGATGGAGTGCTACGAAATTAATTAAGAAATAAAAGATTACTTAGTCGAAAACGGTTTTATAGAATGTATACTATAAGTGCAAGGGAACCTTAAAATAAATAAGTACGAAAGAACTCAAGAAAATATAAACACATTTCTCACATTCATAATCATTTGAACGAAACATCGCACGGAATACAAACAGTTATTAGGAACACTACTGCTGGAATAACAGTTAAAAATACAGCCATGAAGCCACCATAATATCCAAGTTTTGGATGTAGCATGAAGCGAATTCCGCCAACCGTGGTGATTATAGCGTTGTCGCCAGGAATCATTAACTGCTACGATTAACGGGGAAGGCCCCTGCTTACCAGAGCACATCTTGTCGTTCCAGCTAATGTAAGTTTAGTTAAAAAGGAAAAACTAAACCTTGGTGAGTTAGTATACAGTTAATTCTAGGTTTCTTCCTCACTTTTATGGGCTTTAGCAAACTAATTCCATTTGCCAAGCAAAATTTTGGCTATAAAGCTAACAAGAATATTAAAAATCCGTAGGTCTGTCTGTCTGTTACGCTTTCCCGCTTAAACCTCTCAACCGATTTTGATGAAATTGGGCACAGACAATCTTTAGACCCTGAGAAAGAACCTGAACCTTTTATCCCGGAAAAATTTGATATTCCCGAGGGAAATCCAAAGAGCGCGATTTAACCGAACTCCACGCGGGCGAAACCGCGGGCGGAAAGCTAGTTGAATATAAAACTTCGGATGCACAGTTGGCTGTTTCAGATACATATCAGAATAACACGGTCGATAACCACGTGATACGACTGTTTGATAAGACAACACCATACACTAACCATTACGTTTTCTAGCAAATTAAATGGTTGGGAAAATATAACGAGGCAGTTTTGATGGATTGATATATGTTAACGGAAAGCGGATAATCTCTTGAAGAACTTAATCGTATTAGTATAAACTCACATTTTAACACTAGTAAAGTGAGTAAAGACGGTAATACCTAAGGATTTGCCAGTGACCGAAATGAGATGAAGATGGTTTAATGATGAAGTCATCATTATCATCCCAGCGTTAATCCCAGTCGCATCCGAAGCTTTTTTCAGCTTTGGAGTCTGGGGTCCGCTTTGCCAGTCCAACTACTGATATGGCTAAACTTCGACATTTTCCGTTAAGCATCTGCCGTCTGACCTCCACCACCCGAAGGCGACATCGAAGCATTGTAGTTAGACCAATTGTTGGACTTTTGAGGGCTCCAACAACCCGTAACGACTGCCACTAGATGTTCGTATGGCAACCGGGACCAACGGCTTAACGTGCTTTCCGAGGCACGACCAGACCAGTGCAAACATTCATATTAGTGCATACAAATACTTGCACTGTGCGGGGATCGAACCCGCGCCACCTTGCGCAACGGCCGCGTCCGCTACCGCTACGTCACGGCTGTCAAAAGGTTTAATAATGAAGTAATAAGATAATATTGCGAGAAATCATAAAACTAGATGATACAAATAATTATTTAATTTGTAAACATGACAGAAAAGAAATGACGGATGCTAATATCACGAGCTAAGTTGCAGATAATAAATCTGACAGCAATTTCGTCGATAACGGTACATGTGGCACGGATTCGACTCATTCGACATTGAATTTCGGAAGGTCATACGTAAATACATAAGGATTACGAGTGATATTTTACCTGAAACACAGATTACTGAATAGTTAATGGTACAGACTGACAGAATCGAACATAGTTCTAAGCATGTCTTGTCCCGTTCGGAAGAGCGATCTTTGGCAGTAAGCCAGAAACATGTTCCGGATGCAAAAAAAAAACGCAGATGACTACTACATATCATTAAAATTGGTAAACAAATACCTTGCCATTGAATAACTTAAGCTGGAATGCTTTAATAATAATAGACCTGAACACAGACAGGTTTTTCTTCAATATCAATGATTCAAGATAGGTCAAATAAAAGAACCTTGAAATTCCACGAATAATTTACCACAAATTCGACAACAAAAACCAGCGTAATATTGAAAAATTTCCTCCAATCCTTCTATAAAGGAAAATTTACACGATCGTTAAATAAACGACAAAATCATTATCTGATATCTGTTAATAATCAATATGCTCTTGCTTATGTTAAAATAATGATCGGTGTGCGTGGGAATGTGTGACGTCATGTAAGCAAGGACGAGTTATGTAAGGATGACGCAGATGTAAGTTGAACCATTCAGCATGGCTGATGCGAGGCTCACGAATTTGAAGAGAATGCGTTTTTGCAATATCCATCTCTTCGTAAACATAAAGACATATTGAACCAAAGACGAATATTGAAGCTTGTTCTGCCTCGCCAATTTCTAGATTCCTGTAGGATTTACGACGACTGACCTACGCAAACGCAAGAGCAACGCACACTACACGACTTATACCCGGGCCTCCGTGAAGTGCCTCATCAATTGTAGCCTTACGATCTTCCTTACGACTCACGTCATTAGGGACACCGAACAAGATATAGGAGTTGGTCCTAAGACCTTGCTTGTAGTTATATACCTTGGTAAAGCGAAATAGGAAGACGAACAACCTAATGACCGCTACGAGAATAATTCTGTACTGACCTGAATATTCCTCCCAGACTAAATATTTGTGTATGTAAAAATAACACTATGACTTCTAGAAATCTAAGGAGAGAATTCCAAGAATGTCAAATTAAATAACACGTAAAATAGCCAATAAATGAACATTCAAGCCCTAGAGGTAGGTAAAAGTCGCTAGTCAAGCTGCACCGTCGGTTAAAGTATGCTAATTGCAGCACGTAATAAAGATCTAAGGCATCTCACTCATTAGGCAGTCTAACGTTTTCGTCGTACGTCTAGCTGCCGAATGCCTTCTGAAGGCGATTTGAAGCTTAAAAATCTAACTACATTTAGTTCGGTTCTCCCAAATAGAATAGCACCCTACATCTCAAATCATATATTTTCTTTAACAACATAGAACGGAGTCCGATAAATCTTGGTCTAATCAGGTTTAATCAATTCAGCAGCCGACACCCGACAGCACCAGGCAATTGGACACGTCAGAAGCACGGCGGTTTATTGACCGCAGACTAATCGCCCAGTCCGTTATCATCCTTATTTATTGCACAGAGTAACTGCAATCGATATTGCAGAACTAGTGTTAATATGTGAAGAGAAGATTGTGTGAATGGCCATATTGGGAAGTAGGCTTTAAGGTTTTACTCTTGCTAGAGAAAGCTCGAGGGAAAGCAGTAATTAAGTGAGACATTAAAGGGTTAATTATTTTGCTTAACGACTTCTAAGGTCATCAAATTACCTGGAGGATAAGATAGGTTTAATACGAGAAACTTCCATAAAGAATTTAATGGATTTAAGTTAAAAACAACCACTCATACGTAGCCTTTCGCCGGATAAGCTGAAAGGCATAAGCAATATAGTATGTACTACTTTTCGATTTGTCAATTGGATTCAATCAGTATTTTGCTACAATAAGAGGTGATTAAGAAAATCTTAAAATCCGGCAATAGATTGATACAAGTCTCAGATCATCGCCTGTAACACTTACTAGACAGCATTTAAATAGCAATGCTCTCATTGAGTGTTTCCTAACTCTCTCCTGACGTCACTACTTTACTATAAAACAAAAATAGCCCAACAACTAGGGCTTCGACAGATTGTTTCAATCTGAACTCTTGAACTATTGTGGTTAACCTGCTCTTAATAGCAGTCTAGCGGAAGAGGTTAACGAGGATTTAATATTTAGTGCACACTGCATTGTGCTAAGAATAACCACAATATTCCGGGAAATTGAATCTACGTGAACAAAGATTACAATGTAGATAACAACGAAAATTTATCACTACGTTAATTTCAGCTTGGGTGTTCATTTTTAGGGCTTAATTCAGCGGTAGACATGCATGGGTTTTGTTATTTGATGCATGTTTTACTGGACAACGCTATACGTTATATAAAAGCGCAACAGACTTTATAAGGTCAAATAAAATCGATACAGAAAACCGAGCCTATTTGAATGGAGCCAAAACACACATTCCTCTGTACAATAATAACAAAAACGTATACAATATCTTCATGTTTGAAGAGAATATTCGCGAAAATGAGAAATTATTCGCCTATACATCGAAGACAAATGCCTAGATTTGTTTTGGGATTATTCCAGCCACATCTCCTATCATCTTGCACATAAATTATAATTATGCTTAGGAACAATTTATGTCCGTCATACGAGGTCAAACGGTATTTGCTCCGTAGAAAATCAGTGGGTAGGTAGGTAACATACATTAGTCATGTAATGCTAACTTGACAACAAAATTTCCAGCTCTACTGGTTTTAATTAAGTTCTGTGAATAGAAGAGGTGGTTTGACACCAGTCCTGTTTCAAAAAGAAGGAAACAAAGCGTGAGATGCGCTGTAGCATTAATCAATTCATATTTCAGTTTACGGTTGGCAATCTACTTGCTAATTGCTATGTACTTCCACATCTAGCCTATACGCTTCTGTCACGTACCTTTATCCGTTTTATATTTTTCACCCCTAGGGCTTTTCAATTCTAGTAAATCTACAAATAAAAATTCCAATGCGCGATAAACGGACAGCCCTTAAACTTTTCTACTAAATCTTGTTTATAGTCGACAGGTAAAAGCAAGAAAAAAAGGCGGTCCTAAAGCCTTCCTAAGTAATTATGCGGCAAAACAATTCAAGGTCACTGAAAATATACATAGAATGACCTCTTATGGAAGAAATATAAAAACCAAAAGTGACTGTTAGCAGCTAAGTTAGGTACAAATAAAACTAAGCTGAAATGTTGCAGCGTTGTGAAAGTTCCCATTTTGTTTGGAACGTTTTTATGATCAAGTCTTTTGCCAAAATCTTGTTTAGCGAAATAAGAAATGGAAGAGATCGGCTGCATTTGTTTACATAAAGACGAAAGTTGTGAAGATATCGAGGCAAAAACCTGAAATCAAGTAGCTGCGGTCAAGCTCGTGAATAGCTATATATTGGCTACTCTAAACGATATCTGGTTTTCAAGCAATAAGAAGATGAAAAATGTGGACAACACAGTTTACCAAGTAGAACTGTCTTTAAGCGGGTTATTAAGGAAAGCACTTAGAATTTCATTTGTTTAAAATCGAGCTTAGGTTTACAAAGTTACCTACTTTCAGTCCCCGCGATTTGGGAGTGAAGACATTTTTGTAGTCATTCCAGGAATTTTATAGACTGCGGTAAACCCTACATCAAATGTTTTTCAGAGAAATTGCGCCCTTGAAATCCCAGATCTTTTGTTCCTTGGAGATTACTAACAGAAAACCGTTTACCCAGAAATTAACAAGTCAATGTATTACATTGAATTGTTTATAAAACTAGAAACACGAACGCATACGCTTCATACGCAACCGTCTATTATATGAACCTTGAACTCATAACGGACAAATGAACCGTGTTAAATGCGAACAAGAATAGCACATCCGAAAACCATAATATAAATTATACATTTAGTACACACCTTGTTATTTTCCTTAAATAACTGTACGATATGTTTACCGGTAAGGTAATTTCAATCAGTGTTCAGTATCAACCTGTCAGGGACTAGTATAGTGTATATACTTTCTGTAATTGACTCTTGGGAATTTAAAAGTCAGCTAATTTGTTGCTACGACAATTTGTCTGCGTATTGGTTACTAACACTTGTTTTCTGCATGTATTTCATTACCGCTAATATTTATTTTCTTCAGCCAACCCATGGTATGACATAACAATGACAAACCTTTAGGCAATTTTGAGGCGTAACAATTTGCAAAATTGTGTGTCTGTCTCTGCCGGCAGTAGTAAGGGCTATGCTGGCAAAGACAGAGAATTGGACAGAAGTAGCTTTCTTCTGTAAGACCGTGATGGCCAAGAAGGAAGCCGCCGTTCGGGATCGAGACAGGGCTGATCCTGCTCGGAGAAGGAGGCGTCGGGGAGACAACCGCTATGGCGCTTAATACGCCGAAACCCTCCTACTTATTGAGATAGGTGGACCTTTGGGGTCGCGGGCACACAGAGCGGGGACTCTGCCTGCCCACCAAGTAACCCCAGGGAAGACGGTGGCATAGGGGTCACGTTCTGCCGTGCATAGGACGTTTAGGAGAGGCCTGCTTAGAGTCTCCCCTGGGATGTGCCTTACAGGCGTTGCGCAGGGAGGTTTCCGAAATTGGTCTTCTAAGGGGTACCGGGACCACCCCTTGACGCAGATGGTTATCACCGGGATGGTTTTAGTGAGCCATTCCCCCCGAAAACAAAAAAAAAATTGTTTTGTTGGGCGCCAATACTAAGAGCGACAATGGAAAATACTCGAAATGGATACATAATAATCTCGACCCTAGAAGCATTAGGTCGTATGTATAGCTCGACCTTAGAAGCAGTAGGTCGTATGTATAGCTCGACCTTAGAAGCAGTAGTTCGTATGTATCATCGTCGGACCTATACACACGACCTTGATGATTGATGCTTCAAGAAACTAATAATTGCTAAGCAGTACAGTTAATACGTGTTGCCTTTTCGATATTTCCGTGAACGCAAATGCAAATTTACAAAACGTTCCTTTGGAGGTTCTGTTAACTCTGAACACAAGTAATGGAAATAAGACTACTGTGAAGATACTTCTTCAGTTTCGCACCGCTGCGTCAGATTCTAATACCTCATCAGCATAACATAAACTATAACATTTATAACGACATCAACGGTTTTGTTTCTTAAGTTAATTTCTAATTTTCACCGTCATATATTACCGTAACCATTATTTTGCCCGCACGGTGAAAGTAGGAGCCCGGGTTCAATTACCGACTTGTACAACCCATGATTTGTAAAAATTGTAAAATACATGTTTTAGTGAAAACATTTCGCGTCAAGAGTTTCGTCTACACTTCGGTACGAGTGGCTAAGTGGTCTTGAAAGCTGATGTAATTGAGTGTTATCAAAAGAGTGCTGTCATCGTTCCAATAATGTTTCGTAGAAATAGTATCAGCTACCATAGATGCGGGATTAAGTAGGTGAAGTGCTTGTTTATGTTTATCATAATTCTCATGTCATCACGAAAATTTATTTGGGGGTAGCATATATTTTCCTCTAGCCATCTGTCTATCAGCTGCGGTCATATTATACGCCTTTTCTAGCCATTTCAAATTCCACTTAAATTATATATCTATTATTTCTTCAGTGTCCCTTTTTATTAGGGCTTAAATTCGATATCCTCGTGAAGGAAAGGTATTCCAAGATAACACGAAAGAGTAATTCATTCGACCCTTCTAAATGATGCTATTCAAAGGGCGTGCCTGTCGTCATTTATCAGAGAGATTTAGACGCCTAATGCTACAATGTCTTTTGTATCATTTGTCCCTTAACCGTTAGAAATCTATTTACAAATGATGTCTTGTGTTTTAAGGATTAGGGGGTCGATTGAGGGTTAAGTTATCATCCATCCATTCCATACCATGTCGAGACGCAGTCGTTAGTCCCTACTGACATTCTCAGGTATAGTCGCTGCAGGTAATCTGACTCCCGAAAGCCTGACTGTCTTCCAAGGTGTTTCGTTTAACCCAATAACTGGATTGCGGAAGTCAGATAAGTAGATCCGCTCCATGCAAAATACTAATATTCAGCTGCATTCGGTTAGACTGACCCCAACATATTGGATAAAGACTGAGATTGATTTAAATGACTAGGAAAGGTAAGTATCGCGCATACTATTATTTAAGGGATATGAATAGAAATAGTTCCCGACAACTAATAGATAATATTAATCTACAACTTGGCGCACTAAGCAAAAAATTGTTATTGATTGTTACATAACCGATATTTCATTTCATTATATGAATCACAGCTCGCACCTCGTTATGTTTTATTTCGAAAAACTAAACAATATCTTTGCAATTTTCTCTAGAGTTACGTATTGCTTGTTATAGGACGATCCGATAAATTGTCAATAAGTACTAAAAAAAAAACTTGAAAAAAAAAAAACTCAATGAAATTTAAGTCTTGTGATGATTGATTTTTGTCTAGAGAATGTGACTAAGGTCTTCAACCATTGCGTCCTGCCTATTATGGAATATCGTGCCGAAACATGGAGGCTATCATTTGATCTGCTCCACAAATTCAAGGTCGTTCAGCGTACTACAGCGAGATATGCTCGAAATGTCTTTGATGAATAAAACCAGGAATGAAGTGATAATGGGCTAGCCACATTTATCGTAGGACCGATGAATGATGGAGCAGACGAATCCTATAGGGGCAGTCGCATAACGGCAAGCATAGAGGGACACCCAGTATAATGGACCGATGGCCTTTAGATGGCAGGCATAGACTGGAAAACGGAAAACAAGATGTTCTGGCGCAGTCTGGGAGAGGTCTATGTCCAGCGGACTACGATAAGCTGTTGATTGATCCAAAACCTGTCAAAGAATATGAGAACTATTTTGAAGATAACTAATCATTAATCTTACCATTCGCCCAATGAGACAAAGTAAACGGGTAGTATCTATAATTTGATTATTGTTAAGTGCAGTGTGCTTATTAACTGTTAAGTGGAGATAGTAATTAACCATGAGGAGTGATGTGAATGTGTATTAGTAGCATTTTAACTTGGGCCGAGAATAATAAACATTAGTATTAGCACTTGTTTTATCTAAAGACTATTAATGTCAAGTAATTGTCAGACTTAGCAGAGACGCGAAGAAATCTCAAGTCAAATTAAATGCTAAAATCGTTCATATTATCTCAACCTTGGTTCTATGCCCTTATTTCTTACCTGTACCCGCCTCTCATCATCCTTAGCGCGTTGTTCTGCCTGTCTCCGGCGCCTCTCTTCGTCTCTCTTTTCTCTCTGCGCTTGCGCCGCGGCGGCGTGTGCGCGTAGCTCGTCCAGGCGTTTTCTTTGTTCTGCCTCGCGCCTCTCGCGGGCTAGTCGTGCTCGGTCTAGGGCTTCTTGCGACGCTGTTGAAGTAAAATTGGACGTTAGACTTATGCGTTGAAAGTAGTGAATTGTTTCTCAATCTTTTTCTGGAAAGAGAGGGATCATTCGAGATTCGTGACAGACTTGCTCAAGAAATAGGGACAAATCCAAAACGAACAAGTCTAAGAGATCTTGGTAGTATCCTTAATTCGTGATGTCAAAGACTGTCAAAATTTCTCATGTCCCGACGGTAGTGTCATTTAGGTCAATAAGTCTTAAAGGACAAAACTAATAGGAAACCCAATACAGCGGAACTATTGCTGAATGTAAGTAATGGTTCTTCATTTAGTTACTACTACTTAAATAAATACTTTTTAAAGACTGGGTTCTTGCACAATATATGAACAGTAAAATTCAAACTCAATACCTCGAAAATTTTGGACGAGCAAGTCTTAAAACTTGTTCTGAAAGTATAAAAATTTAACAAATCTCTCTAAAAACTTTGTCTAAGCTCGTTAAAATCGTAGCCCTCTCAAACTTGCTGAGAAAAGCTACATCATTTAAGTATGTATAAAGAAGTCTTCAATAAATTTTGCCGTGGCTTTTCATAACAAAAAAGTTTGCGTTTGTTTTTCAGGAGCTTACCAGACTCTTATGAACCTAAGCAAATAGATTTTACGATCGTTGATGGAATATTCAAGTATGGTAAACCTTCACAGACTCGATCAATACAGCGGCGAAAAAAAAATGGCACAGTTTACGAAGCTTGTCTAAACTTGAAAGGACTTATCTTGAGAATAAATAACTTAGCTACCTATAAGTTAGCAATCTTAATCCTGTATTGTTTGATTTACAATTGACCTTCGGTTCCTTTACAATATTTTATCAGTTAGGGATTAATATAATAGCTTCTTTTTCAAATAAGTTAAAACTCAGGTGATTGTATAATATAAAACCTACCTATTAAAGGCTACAACTTTCGTTTTTATTGGTCTAGTACTGGGATATATTAGAAAAGAAGCCATTAGCAGCATAGTCCAACTGACTTATAGACATAACAATAGTATCTATCCGCCTAATCGTCCCGTTCTCCGTAGTATGAGTGAAGTGAAGATTCAATTCGATGCAGTCCACTTTTAAAAATCGCGCTTATAGCCCATAAAGTGTTGTCTACGCGCTTATTCGTGCTCAACATGTTAGAGAAAGTTTCATACTTTTGATTATACTTTATACATATGAATATTAACTGCACAATTGTTTTCGGAAGGCAAGATCCAAATAAGTTACTGTTATATGTTATTATGGTGAGAACGGAGAGAATGGAATCGTAAGCATCGATGGTAATGGCTACTTAATACAACCCAGATTAAGGAAGAAAATTATATAGATTCTACTAAGAAACATAACCAGTTAAGTTATAGCAGATCAAAATCACGTCATCTTATGCGATTGAATGTTAATAAATACAAACGGTCAACTGACAGCTCGGGTTAAGGTAATGTTGTTTAAATGTCGGGCGTTAAGTGGGTGATATCTCTTGAGCGCATCCATCGACAGGTTAAGATACAATCAGCTAGCTGTATTGCAGCATGCTAATGCACGTAAACATGTCTAGACGATGGAGGCTAGAAAGGCCTCTTAGGAGTTGTTGACACGATATACAATGAAACGGTACAATAAGTTATACAGTTTGTGCGGTTACAAGCTTTAGCAGAAAATGAGAATGCTAGAATAATGTTAGTCTATTCAATAGGCGACATTCTTGAGGCATAGAGGGATTCGGAGCTTACTGGCAAACTGAAAACCACGGGAAGGTCGATAACTTTTGACTAAATGAAAATTACGGCACATAAAACTTGGATCTTCCCTAAAAGTGGAACTGTTGACCTAAATTTATTCAATGCCAAAGATGACAAGGATGAGCGACAGCTGCGAAGACATTAAGCCTGTAATGAGAGCCTCAGTTTCCTACACTGATAGCCCATGTAATTCAATTACCAGTTTCCTTAATTTAACTCCCATTTGCGTGGGACTTCAGCGTTCAAGATAAATTGTATTCCTCTTTACGAATTGCGGAACAGTAAATCAACAAACTGTAAGTGACGTATTAGTTACTGATCATTAACTTCTGTTATAGTTTCTTGCTAAGGAAGCGCATGTTAAGGGCAGCTTCCATGCTTTTAAAAGGAAAAGATTGTAAATTTCTGGCTTGATATTCCAGTTCAGTCAGCCATTAAAAGTTCCTCAATGGAAGTCCAACATCCGGGGTTAAGGACACTTGTGGCTTTCAAACTAAACTTCGGCAGATCTATATTTCCGCCCAACGCAAGATTGTGCTTGCATTTTTATAAAAATGTGAGTAATATCATTCTTCCTCAGCCTATAGATGTCCACTGCTGGACAAAGGCCTCCCCCAAGGCTTTCCACGCCGACCGGTCTTGTGCTGCCTGCATCCATCGGCTTCCCGCGACCTTCACCAGGTCATCGGTCCACCTTGTTGGGGGCCTCCCTACGCTGCGTCTTCCAGTACGTGGCCGCTACTCCAGAACCTCATCAGAACCCCATCGGCCATCAGTAATATCATTATCATCACAATATTCAGTGCCATGTCCAGTCGAAGGTGATTTTGGTTATGTTTTCTATTTTGTATCATTAGATCATTACGACAGATTTGAATGAATTATGATGTCCTTATAAGTTTAGCTAGCAAAATGATTATTGAAAATAAAAATGTCGGTATCATAGAACAGGTCGAGACACACGGTGGCGCCCAGTGCTTTATTAGTTATGATTCAACAGGTCGACTACAAAAATGTGCAAAAATAGACTACAAGAAGGCTCCATGAGAAATGAATGCGAAGTAATTAGCATAGACACACCTACAACCAGTGTTCCCAACTTAGGGGTTTTCCCCCCAGATTTAGGGGGTAAATAAGTGAGATGGGATTTTTTTAGGGGTCTGAAATGTTTAGGGGTATTTTCAGGGATTTTTTGAATCTTTGTTATTTTTGAAATTTACTGTATTAATATTTATTTCTTGCCTAGTGACTGCTGGTCCGATTTATATTAAATCGAAATGATGGGTCTTGTGTAACATTTAATCCATCCAATAAAATGTTAATATTCAATATCAATATGTATGATTTTAAAAAATCTGAATCTTCAGATGAAGACGAAATATTTAATGTAATATATAACCTGCAATAAAGACTTTGAAACATATTACACTCATCATCATCTCAGCGTTAATCCCAGTCGCATCCGAAGCTCTTTCAGCTTTGGAGTCTGCGGTCCGCTTTACCAGTCATAATGCTGTTTTTGGCTTAACTTCGATATTTTCAGTGAAGCGACTGCCGTCTGACCTCCACAACCCGAAGGCAATATTTAAGCATTGCAGTTAAACCAATTGTTAGACTTTTGAGGGCTCTAACAACCCGTAACGACTGCCACTAGATGTTCGTATGGTAACGGCTTAACGTGCTTTCCGAGACACGACCAGACCACTGAAAACATTCATATTCATGCATATAAATATTATACAACCGCACATTGAAACATATTACAGTACATTATTTCTAAATCATTATGAATTTAAGTATATGTATTTTTTAGGGGGGAAACAGATGAATTAAGGCGATTTTAGGGGTTTTTGACACAAAATTTAGGGATAAATATTTTTGAGAGTTGGTAACACTGCCTACAACTCGTAATACGGCATTCTTATTGTGAGTTCCATATACATTCTCTGAAGATGTTTTCATCAAATTATTACATCAAGTTATGTCATTCAAATAAAAATTCTCGGACATTGAGATAAAGAAATGAATGAGACTGAGTATTAAAAGAATGGCTTCCGTAAACGAAGGAATGCTGGTGCCGTATTTTGTAATATGAAGACAGGAGATACGAATGGCGATATAAATAACAATACAAAGCCGATGAGAGCCAATAAATGTTCCTGGGACGTTGCGCTTGATGGCGAAAACTAAATAGAAGATTTTTAAAAGGGGAAAACAAGTTATATAAAACATTGAAGGAAAACAATAAAATATACAAGGTTTTTTTTATGCGAAAACTCAATGTAGTTTGTTCAAAATAAACAACTGAATCGATTCCAATCATTTTTACACCATGTTATATTTAATTTTTTCCCAAATATATTTAGAAATTGTTGCAGTGTGGATACCGAGCCCGCCACGCAGCTTACAATAGATCATAGTACTGCGCGCCTGCGCAACAGCTGACGCCAGAGGTCAACACCGTGCTCGCCCGCCCGAGCGGAGCGTGGACCATATTTTTGTTGAGACAGCCAAGTAGGATAACAAGATCATAAATTTGTTGTTTTTCATGATATCTTTTTGAAATTTTGTACAGATTCTTTACTTAAAAATACTGGACACGTGTTTCGGGTTTCGCATAAACAAAAAATAATTTTGATTAAGTCAATTTTCTAATAAGTACTTAAACTAGAAAAGTTGGTCGTACATCCTTATTTCCTCAGCCAAAGACGTCTGTAGTTCAAGATGGGAAATTCAGAAGAGTGGGATAAACTTGTCGAGTACAGCTAAATCCGCTCACCAAATTGAGTATACGCTATTCATTTTGAAGTTACATTCAAGTGCTAAACTTTGAATGAGATATCTGCAAATGACGAAGATGGTAAGTTTGGATTAACTGTTATTATGGTTATCCAATGGAGAAGACAAATAGACAGAAAAACAGCAGAAGACTAAAGCAAAATTTCAACATGAAGGATATCAAGACTTAGATAAAGCAAGGTGAACCTGTATGTCATATACGGCACAGGAAATGAAAAACAGGCCTCCTTAGACACAGGTTTTCTTACAATACTACCGTGAATGGAAGTTTATTCACGTATGAACCAGATGGAAACAGCGTTCGTATCAAAAGGATTGCAGCCGTAAAAGGCTCTTAGTAAAGGCACCATGTGTGTGAAAGGCCTGAATAGGATGAGATTTAGACACTTGCCCAGTGCCTTAGATTGCTTCAATTACCAATAACAGGTACATAATAAGACACGTAGCAGAGTACATGTGCCCGGTTATTGCACCCATATTTTTCGACTATAAAAATTACATAACAAATGTCCCACTGACATATCAAACGTAACACATACCAAACCCTTAACGCGTTGACTTGACCCAATTAATTCAAAATGCGTACTAGCGCGTATACGTCACGCAAACAAATGTAGAGTAATCAATAATATAGTGAATGAGTGTTTGAATCAATTCAATGCAGGATGAATAGAGTTAGTAAATAGTGCGACGTTCATTCAAATGGAATGCAGTGGTCTAGCACTTGCTAGCTCGATATGTAGCCGCAATCGGAATCTGGGCAGATATTAGAACAGCTTCTGCTATTGGGAACTCGAAGCGGTTAGACAAAATGCCTACAACCGAAATAACTAACATCACATCGACTAAATGTTTAGCTATGAATTCGAGGAGCGTGATAGTCCTAGAATTTGATTCTATAGTAAGTGTGAATAATACCACAGATATCGGATTCGTTGATCGTCATTAGAAACTCAGATAGTTATCAAAACTCTTTCTGCAATTAATCAAAAGTAATCTTTGAAAGAGAAAAACATTTCACAACTTAATATTGATTTCCAAAATATAATTTTGTCAAGCATCACGATCCGCCCGATAGGTATGCGTGATGCCGGATCGTAATGCTAAAGCAACGGGTAATATAAACACGAGAACACCAAGGTTTCTTTAGAGCACTCCATTCGATCCACTTTTACCGAGTATCAATAATATAATGGCTACTTTTTGTGAACAGGCGGCTGTGGTAATCTAGATTTGCAATGTTCATAAAAGAGTGTAAAGATATTGCTGTTGGCGTCAATTTAGATACTCAATATCGGTCTCCTTAAAAAGCGATTGAATGGGTCGAATTGGTCTAGTCCACAAACCAACTGAGGTCAACGCATCGTATAAAACTACTTGCAACTTGAGTTATTGCTTGTTAATTGACAGATATAATTGGTCTTGAATTTCTAAACAAAATATGCGCAAACACCGAATTGGTTGTAGGCGTGACTGCTACTATGTAATTTAAAACCACGAGCAGTGGAAAATTTCAGTTAACTAAGATACGTAACATATTTGGTTATGAAGACTTAAAACGTTACGTGATTAAATCTTAAACTCTCATCACTTGAACTTTATACAATAACAAAATTCCTATCTAAATCCCAACAAAGACACGACAGATGTTTTTCTAGATTACAAGATTAATATGGCATTGTTGAGTGGGCGTATTTATGGAATCCATGATTGACTTAGTCATAATGAACTGATCTCGGCTGACATCATATCTGAGGCTGATAATAATGCTAGACAATTAGAGAATAAAGTTCAGTGCGTGATTAGAAAGGTCGTAGGACCCCTGATTATGTAATGTCAATATGGTCCATGTTCATTGATAAATAAACAGCTACCGCAAGTTTATTAGCTGTCAGTCTCATCTATTTGTGGCAGACAACAATAGATATTATTACACCCAAACCCATTAATATTAATTCAAAATCCGTTTCATTAAATCTTTAAGATTTTACAAGGGATAGCCAGATATTGATTAATACTTCAATTTATAGTTCAGGAGCAATCCTCTCTAAGCCAGCCATTAATAATTTGAATAATAATAGAGACGAAAACATTTTGTTGGTTTTCAATATGGAACGTCGTGTGGGAGTCAAACATACTTAAAGGATCGATGCCTTTAATGCCGAAAATAGGACGACGACCTTTCATATTCTGATGCTATAAAATATCATCAATATGTTAGCGATATTTTTAATTCATCGAAATTTCTGGATTCGATTGCGAAAGCAATTTAGAGTTCACAATATTGAAAACTACTTTTTAAATTTAAAGAATTCTTAGTTTAAGAAATAAAGATTAAAATTTTCTATTATATTTGATTCAGTATAACTCTCAATGTGTATGAGAAGTAGGTACTTAGATACTAAGATACAAAGATGTTAGGAAACGCTTGATTGAGAGGAAAATCAGTTGTATTTCCACCGTAATTACTAAGCGATTAGAAGTTGACATTGCTCAGTGTTTACATACTCGGTGAGTAGAAGACAATTGCCAATAATACAAGAATTTATGATGCTGGAAACGTGGCAAGCTCATATATGATCGATACGATAAGTAAAAGTGGTGATTTAGTAAAAAAAAAAAATGTTAACATCAGACGAAACAATGCACGATGAGGAACCAGATGAAAGTGGTTCGTTTACATTGTCTGTCGGTTTAGAGAATGTTATGAAATCGCCAACGATAACGGTAAGAAAACTCTAAGGCTAGAGTTGGAATTATGTCTCATAAATGTTGATAGACCCCACAAGTCAGCCTATGATGTAATATTGTTATCGATATGAATTACAAAACCGAACCAAGACATGCAGAACAGGACTGCATTGCTCCGAAAAACGTAGGACATGATTTGCAAATTTTGAAATATTTCCAAGTGTACTAGAAATAAGACATGCGCCTCTCGTGTAACTGCGCATTTGTGAACATAAAACGAAGCAAATACATTACAGAAACAATGATGCGAATAAATGATGGACCTAACCTATCTCTATTACGTTGCTATCTTTACACTTGACATGCAATTGGCGCATGACAAACCGAGACACATGACGAATTATTTTTAAGTATTTAAACTCTTCCGAACCATTTTTCGTTTGTATGTATTATATTTATGTTTACGTTTCTTGCCGAAAATGGCGATGATTTAGCAAAAACCCTTTCTTCGTTTACGGAAAGCTGTATTGATCAACCGTCTTGCGCTGCATGTCCTACCGCCTGTGCGTTTAAATGCTTTATCACTACGATGAGTGTGCGGTGATCGGGAAGCTGAGTTCTAAGGTATGCTAAGATTACCAAATGTAGTAGATTTTTGCAATCAGTTTAGACATAACCTATCAGAAAGGCTAATAAATATAGCTTCCTATTAGCTTTGCTTTTTCTGAAACATTTATAACTACTTCTTGCAGAACATCAAAGGTCCAATAGGAGTTTTCATTAATTTTGTTTAAATAGTCTGATTTTATATAAGTTAGCTTTTTTTTTTAAAAAACTTAAATATAAACTAGTGCTTGACCGCAATCCCGCCTGATGGTAAGCAGAGAAGCAATTGATGATGGTAAAGCGCGCTAGTTTATTAAGCCTATTCTTTCAAAAAAATTGAGTAAATAGGAAAGAAGACGGCAGTTGACCGAGGTGATGCAATGTTAAACACAACCACACGACCAACGATGTTGTGCCAGAGGGAAATTGATCTGGAAACCCTCCAGGACCAAACTCCTGACACAACATTTAAGTAAAAATAACAAAACGCCTCATACATATCTTCGCAACATCGTTCTCATATCAGATATCAAATCAATAGGAATAATGCAACCCACCATGTTTATCGAACACAATCTAAATAGAACTGATAAGCAAGATGAAAGGAATGCACTTGCGTAAATATACTAGGTATTTTTGGTTTGGTTTATGTAAACAACAAGCATATATCTAATACCAAATATAGATTGGCTTATCTGGTCTGAAGATTGAAGTGCCCTGGCCAACGTGTGGACAGTGTCCACATGTTGGCGAGTGTCCACTGGACACTCGTGTAGGGCGAACTTGCGATGAAAGCAGTTTAGATTTTAGAGGTTTCAGCTATGGAAATAAGAATTACGGCAGGTAAAGAGCCAAATGCTGATTTAAACTACTAGTATTTTTTTAATGCTATGAACTAGTAGGTACTTTATTCACTGAATTCATCATCAACCTTTTTATCGTCCCACTGCTGGGCACAGGTCTCCTCTCATACAGAGAAGGATTGAGCGTAATCACCACGCTTGCTCAATGCGGGTTGGCGATTTCAGACTTACAAGTCCAGGTTTCCTCAAGATGTTTTCCTTCACCTTCAGTCATTGGTGTCCAAGATATACTTAGAAAGCACATATAACTTTAGAAAAGTTACATTGGTTCTTGCCTGACCTGGAATCGAACCCGCGCACTCACACTTGAGAGACTGGTGTTTTAACCACTAGGGCACCACGACTGCGGTTATACATCTTGATAAAACTGCAAACTGATGAATGCTCAGTTTTATTACAAAGTGTTGCAGGTTTGAAGACAGCATCTACACAACTTTGAGAGAGTCTGTGGAAGAATTTTAACAGAACGAGGCAGTAGCTATTGCAGGTTTGAAGATACAACCTCAGAGGTCGTGAAGCAAGAAATTTAACAGAATGAGACAGTAGCTAATGCTAAATAAAATGTAGCTAATAATCACCGGAAAGTCCGTTCTTTTTACCAAGTTTTGATAGAACGAGAACGTCAGTCATTCTAGCCTTTACAGATCAATAACGCAGAAGGATAGGGTAGCTAACATGGGGTATTACGGAATGTAATATAATTATAATAAATTCCAAGAATGCAAAGTTATTACAGAATGTAATAAAATAATTAAATCCAAGAATGCAAAGGTGGGACTGCCCCAATATGTATGGTGTCATCCAAGTCACGCATTCCCAACAAAGAACTTTTTTTCGTATCACTGACATTTACGTCAAGACATATTTTCCTTCAGTAGGCGATCACCACAGCATTAATTACTCTTGTTTTGAATACAGTGGCTTAGTTATAACTTTCGTGTCTAACTTTCCATTATAAGGACGAATTTCACAATTGAAACAGATCTGCTGTTCTCCTTCAGTTTCATTTGAGAAATTCTTCAAACGACTTTGAAATTGAATTTCGTTCTTGAAATTTTAGTCTAAAGCGCGATATAGACATTGCAGTTTTATCTCTGTTGTGGAATATTGACACCTAATTCTCTTGTTTACATCTTTTTCTTTCCATTTCGCGCTAAGAAAAGGACTGAATAATGTGACACGACTAAATTAATATTTATATCTTCTGTCCTCGCGATGATTGCCAACCGACTGGATTGTCTTTACATCCAGCAATGCTGCGGCAGACATATTACTGCCGTGTGAGGTTCTTGTTTGTTTTTGTCAGGTATATTAGTTTATAAGTTTGTGTTTTGTTTTTAAGTCTCTTTTGTTGTTAACTATGGATATTTTCCGAAATAAATGATTTGATATTCTTAACTAGCAGCCGCCAGCGACTTCGTTCATCTGGAATTAATTATGCTCCGCTCCTATTGGTCGCAGCGTGATGCTATACATATAGCCTAAAGCCTTCCTGGATAAATGGGCTATCCAACGCAAAAAGAATTTTTCAAATCGGACCAGTAGCTTCCGAGATTACCGCGAACAAACATACAAACAAACTCTTCAGCTTTATATATTAAAGTATAGATGAAACAGAGAGAAGATTCACTCAACAATTTTTTTTTTCTGAAAAGTGTGAATGTACCTTCAAATTTTGTTTTTTAATAAAGTGAAGCATAACAATCTACACAACAATTACGCAATCTAATCAAGCACGCCCTTTTGATATGAGATCCATCTGTCTGCTGACCTCGACAAGTGTTGCTTAACCATTACTATACTACGCCTACATCTAATCAACGGCTGGTGGAATGCAGCTGTAACAAACATTCTTTACGATTTGGGGATAAGAATTTCTACACGAATTCAATGACAGATCAAGTATTTTGTGGAGGTTGAAGGCAATGGAACCTAGGATCTTCAGACAATAAGGCAAGGAGGATTAAGTAGCTCCTTAGAGCTTGTGTGCTTCAAGTATGACTACCGACTTTGGTAACTATGTTCAAACTTCAAACCCAATTTCGAAATTTGCTAAATTGACACTCGTCCACTTAGGATCTACAATCAATCAGGGGGGCCTGAGTCCAAGATTCAAGGACTTAAATTTCCAGAGGTCAAGGATTCAGTAATGAGTAAAGTGGACCTTGGTAATGCGCCAGAAAGACCCAAATGACAATATTTTATGTAGGTACTTAATAAAGTACACAAAATGAAAATTTTCTGACCTCGTCAAGTTGGTCAAGTGGCCTATTCACCACCCACCATTGACCACAACTATAGAAAGTGATATAGGTAAAATTATTAACTTAGAATAATTACTCAACAGCAGTGGGCAGTGACACAAATATTTTATGCATCCGTAGGAAGGTTGCATCCGAAAGAGTCCAATTTATAACCTTATTACAATGCAATAAAGACTGTTTTTTCTTCCAGGTTTTTTATGTAAACCTAATCTAGTAAATACCTAGTCTTCAAAACATTTTCACTATTCATATTTGGAAATTATTAAGTTATGCGAAAATATATACTAAATTATTAATTTTAAAGTTCATATTGCTTTGGACCTTGACCAGATTTGACTGCAGTGGCATTTAGAAAAATGCAGTTTATTAACCGACCATATAAAAAGGCGTATTTCAATGCACAGCAGTGTTAACAGGTGATGTCATACTTACTGAATTTTAATTTCAGTTCACATTTAAACAAAATAACGATAAATACTTACTTCAAGATTGGATTTAAAAACAATGTTTTTATTGGCAGAGATAGCGCATGTAGTTAATTCATAGTGTCATGTTTTTTGTTCATTATAACTTAATAATATGCCAATAGTCTACCAGACTATGAAGATGGAGAGATAACCCAAACTCCTACAGGAATGAGTGGCCTGCATTGCAGAACACAAAAGAATGTGGAAACTGTTTATAATTTCCCTACAGTAAGACAATACGGGCTAGAATCAAGATGAATAGGTACATGGTTATGAATGGATTCAAGTTTTTTTCTAGTAACATAGCAAACTAGCTTTTATGTTTTCAATAAATAAACTAATTAATTAACTAAATTTCTGTATCATAGACATAACATACATTATATTTATTATTAACTAATGACCTTAATTAAATGATCACAGAAACGCAGTATTACGATTAACTTTATTGTCCAACACGTTAATATAACTATTAAGTTATTAATTTATAATGGATCAATAGCTGGATAAGTTTAATTAATTTAAACTCAATACAATATTTTGTTCAACTGAAAAATAGATTACAATTATTATAATAAAACACTTCATTACTTAGATCGCTCGAGCAAATAGTATCAAAATAGTCACTTTCCAACTTGTTTTAATGTAAATATCTGATGTTTCAGAAAATAATACATTCTTGGGGTGACTTGCATGGCAAAATAACCTCTATCATCTCAGACATATAAGCCCCGCACGATGATATTGCGATTGGCGGCCATCTTGGTGACGTAGTCGAACTCGCACCGTCGGTACCGTTCGCAAGTTCAGTCCGCGCTTACCCACTTACGCACATCGAATATTTTTGTTAGCTTTTTGTTTTTGTTATCCTGTTTTATTGTTGTTCTTGAGTTTTGTTGTTTAGTTTTGTTAACTGTTACTCGTTAAAATGAGTAAGAAATTAATTAATAGTCGTGCTCGTGAAATTATAATTAAAGTGGACAATTATTTTGTTAAAGAGAAAGAGGATTGTAAGTTAGTTCTTGAAAGTATAAACCGTGCTTTAAAAAGTGCTTCGGACATTTTAATACCGAAGCAACTGCTTACAGTTATTAAAAATATTTTGCAAAATTCTATCAAAGTCACAGAGTGTGTGGCATGTGCCACAGGCGTTGCAAAAAATACTGTGACGAAATTGAGACGAGAGCATGAGTCAGCAACAGCCAGTGGCAGCAAAATGAGAACTCCTACTAAAGGAAAAAGACAAAAGAAGAAATATTTCGACGGGTTTTCCATAACAGCTTTAAGAAATATTATAGATTCAATGTGTACGGTGAGGAGAGAAATACCCACAATGCGCAAAATCTTGGCGGCTTCAAAAGTAGACCTTAATACTGGTAGTGAAACTACATTAAGAAAAATAATTAAATGTGATTTAGGCTACCAATTTAAACGATGCTACAAAAAAGACTGGCCCTAATTCAAAGACCCCAAATTCAAGCGTGGAGGGCTAAATATTTACGACGTATGAAAGAAAATGACTCGCTTGGTAATAACAAAAGACCCGTTATTTATCTCGACGAAACGTGGATACATGCACACTACACGGTAGAAAAATGTTGGCAAACAGCAACCGACGGAGTGAGACGGAACGACAGCCCCGGCCGCCGATGGATAATAGTTCGCGCGGGAAGTTAAAGCGGTTTTGTTGACAATGCCCTTTTAATGTTTAAAGCAGACACCAAAACGGGGGATTACTATGATCAAATGAATGCTGAGTATTTCACCAAGTCGCTTACAGACAAAATAGTACCCATGTTGGGTACTATTGGGTACCACGCAACTCAAAAATTGTGATGGACAACGCCCCTTATCACAGTAGGGATGAGAATAGGCCACCAAGTATGAACAATAAAAAACAGTTGATTGTTGAGACTTTCCCAACGACAGTACAAAACCTGAACTGTATTTATTAATTAAACGGCACAGACCGCCGAAAAATTATAAAATTGACAATTTATTAGCTGGCAATGGCCATGAAGTCGTTAGATTACCACCTTACAACTGCGACCTCAACCCCATTGAGTACATCTGGAATCTGGTAAAGATGAGGGTGTCAGAAAAGAATATGGAGCAGTTGGAAAGTCGCATTGAAGCTCTGACGTTGGAGTCGTTGGTGTCAATAACTCCAGATGACTGGCGAAAGGAAGTCAATCATGTTAAACGGCTTGAAGAGGAATACCTATTGGAATAAAGATCGAATAATTGACGAGTTATTTGTCATAAATACGGCGACGACAGTGAATCGGAAACGACAGACACAGAAAGCAGTTATGATTCGGAAGACTATATACATTTTTTTACATATTATCCTGGTTTTATTTATAAGCTGATAGATGTAGGTAGTAATTAAAACATGACTACTACACAGTGGACTCTGGTTCAATTCCCGCACGCAAATTAACAGAAATGTGGTTAGAAAAACATAGTATACATGTAAGAAAGATATACGAATAGGTAAGTATATTTTTCTTACGTCTACAAAAATTATTTCCTTGAAATTTTTAATAATGAAAGTTTATTTGTCAGAATATGGGTGAGTAAGTATACCGAAGAAGGAATGTTAAATGCAAAATTAATATTAATTTTATTATACATACACTCTTTATAAAGAGTGTAATAAAATTATAAAATACAAATAAACCCTTAACCCTAATATTAATTTATACATACACACTTTATAAAGAGTGTAATAAAATTATAAAATACAAATAAACCCTTAACCCTAATATTAATTTTGCATTTAACATTCTTTTGCTAGCTGTCCTTTTGTGTGACAGATGACGTCACAACGCTGTTATTGTGACAAGGTTCCATCGCAATATCATCGTGCGGGGCTAGTAAAGGTCATTGTCCTATCTAAATAAGGTGTGCTACCACGCAGCATGATGTCTGGTGATTCATGCATTAATTATGTATTTATGATGTCAATATGTATTTCTTATACATAGACATTGGTGTGTTTCTTAAGGTGTTTCCTGAATGTAGAGAAATTGTGGAGTATGGTATTTTGCAAGATGAATATTTTAAATTGCCTTGTAGGTAAAGTTAAAAGTAGAACTTGAATGAGCCAGGCATAGAGTCAGAGAGCCAGCAATTGGCAGCATTGTCAGTCCATAAATTTCCCACTATTGAGATACAGGCCTCCTATCGATGAAAAAGAATGGGCCATAATCCACAACATGTCTCAATGTCTTTCTTTACCATTTTAACAGCAATGGTGATGAAACAATCTATCAGTAGTGAATAATACCGCTGTCATTTTTTTTTTAATAATTATAAACTAGTGCTTGACTACAATCCCGCCTGATGGTAAGCAGTGATGCAATCGTTGATGGTAAAGCACACAAGTTTATTAAGCCTATTATTCACTTAAAAATCTTAGTGAGTAGGAAGGAAGACGGCAGTTGAGCGAGGTGATGCAATGTTAAACCCAACAACACGACCAACGTTGCTGCACCAGAGGGAGATTAATCTGGAAACCCTCCACGATCAAACTCCCGACACAATAACACACATCGCAATACAACTGCTCAGACCAGTCCTCCGTACGGATTCACCAGATATCATGCCGGAACACGCCGAATCGCTTGGTGGCAAGACTTTGTCTGGTGGGTGGTAACTTCTGCCGGTACCTGATATTATGGCCTACCACCGAGAAAATAAGACATTATTACCTAAATATTTATTACCTGAATATAATAATAAAGAGGAGTTATTAAAACCTTTCCAAGTATATCTTGGAGACCAATGACTGAAGGTAAAGGAAAACTTCTCTTTTTCTTGAATCTTGAGGAAACTTGGATTTTAAGTCAACCCGCATTGAGCAAGCATGGTGATTAAGCTCAATCCTTCTCTGTATGAGAGAAGAACTGTGCCCAGCAGTGGGATGATAAAAAGGTTGATGATGATTAAAAACTTATGTGCAACAATAAACACTTTTACCATCTGATACTTTAGCAGCAGGAAAAAATAGCATATAATTATAGCAACATCACCATGCTTTGCAAAAAGATTAATGATACTGTAAATATTATTATTAGTCAAAGATTAACCTGTCTTTACTAGGTATGGCAATATTGGCAAAGCACTGTTTCTTATTTGGTTTCATAGTGTAAATCCTCATAGACTCCTCCCTCTATTGTGGGGATGACAGAGGGTTATGCTGGACTCTTATTGGCTAACCACTGTGCTCCATCTCTACCTATGGCTGGAGTTGCGGGGATTCATATAAGCATGGAAAAAAAAAGGATATAAAATGGTTTTAATTTCCCATTGCTTCTTCATAGAAGACGAGTTACAGCACCAACAGGATTTTTGTTGCAATAATGAATCAACTCATTCCTAAGCCCATTCAAAGTGATGGTAAGCAGTAAACAGTTTTTGGTTGTACTGTGTATGACAGAAAGATGTATAGTACTGTAATGAGGGTACTAGAGACTCATATTCAATAAAAAAATCTATCCCTAATCCAAGTTATTTTTTTTATACTCACAATTTAGTCATCAAATCAAAATAACAAATCACTATAATTATGTCTAGCCTTTGCCCTATTCCCCCTTAATCGAAACACCACAGGAAGAAGAATAAACACCACAGAGTTTAAGCGGTTTAAGTTAAGTGACATGCAAAGATCTAAAATGTATGTTTAAACAATTGCTAATCACTAGTTAACTTTAGGCAGCGTTTATGATTATTATGTTGAGGATGTCTGTCTACCCAGTTACTGAGAAATATTTTTAATAAATCCTACTATTCTATGAATATTATAAACTTGAAAGCTTGTTAGGATAGATTTTTTCTTTTCCATGCAAAAACTATGCAACAGATTTAGATGAAATTTGTCACACAGATAGTTTTTTTATATTGACACATGGCATAATAAGTAGGTGAAACCGCAGGGCATTGCTAATAAAGTATAAGAGTAAGAAGTAAAACTCAATTAAATTTAATAACTTAACAAAACCCTGAAAATAATCAGCCAACTTTACACAGGTGTCACAAGAAAATTACAACACTGGAGACCTTTTCAAAAAACTAAATAATTGTCTATATTGACTGATTTGCATTCAGACTTAACAATGTGGTGTGAATGCTTTGAATATTTATTCAGCATTTGAAATGATATATCATTGAGTAAAATACTAATTTGGATATACGGCACTCACTCCTACACTGTATTTTAATGAGAAATATCTATGGAGGCGGGTTGAGAATAAAACAGGTATTATTTATTAACCTTGGGCACAATATTGAAGTGCAAATAATTCTTTCATTTGGTCATCATATTATCATTCTTGTCCTGTAATTATCGCTGTGCCTTGGCTTAGTTTCTGCGGCCAAACCGGCTGCATGCATGTGATTGGTTACACTTCCAGCCTAACTACAATATATTGAATATCATTCAGGCCATGAGGTGAAAGGCAGGTTTTTTTGTTAAAAAACTATAAATCTTCTTCTTCTTCAGCCTATAGAGGTCCACTACTGGACAAAGGCACCCACTAAGGGTTTGAATTGAGGGTTTGCCATAATCCGCATGCTTAGCAGGCAGTGTCTTTTTATCAAGATTTACTCGAGATCTACACAACATATCTTTTCTAGTTGTGTCATCTTGCTCACTCTTCAACCATTATTGTCTATTGATCTACCCCTATTATAGTAATCACATTTATACTCCAACCTTTATTCACTATACTTTCTTCATTATTTCACATCATATGCCGCTAATATAATCATCAACCTTTTTATCGTCCCACTGCTGGGCACAGGTCCCCTCTCATATTGAGAAGGATTGAGCGTAATCACCACGCTTGCTCAATGTGGGTTGGCGATTTCAGGTTTCCAGGTTTCCTCAAGATGTTTTCCTTCACCTTGTAATCAGTCATTGGTGTCCAAGATATACTTACAAAGTACATATAACTTAGAAAAGTTACTTTGGTACTTGCCTGACCTGGAATCGAACCCGTACACTCATACTTGAGAGGCTGGTGTCTTAACCACTAGGCCACCACGACTACTACTACTGCTAATATAATGACAACTAATTTTATAAACATTTCAGTTCCCCTGTGAGATATTGGGACTTCTTTTATGTATTCATTTCATATTCATTCACATAACACCACAATTCTCCTACCATTGTCATTCTAACTACACGTATCTGCAATTTTTGATTCTTTAAATAGGTGTTTGACGATAAAACAAAACACGCACAAGGAAAAGAATTGCGGAAGCAATCTAAATTTTGAAATAATATTGTCCTCTTTATATTATAGAACAAAATAATCAGTTTATCATAAATGGTTTTGATACAATGTTGGACAGGATGAGTCAAATATAAACCAGAGAATCTTCATACCCTTGTTACTCGGGGTTGGTGCCATCCATTTACTTCATACATTATCCCCTACATGCTATTATTCACTTCCTTTTCTAAGACAACCCATCCATATTTCATTTGATTTCTAGGGAAAGCATTGCATAAAAGGAACACAACCAATACTCAGCAGGGGGTAGAATATGGCTGTCAATAATGACAAAACTGTTTAACTCACATGACTCGGAATTTTCTAAATAAAATCCTTAAAGCTATAGTTTTATGTCACTTTAAGCTATATAATATTAAAAGTTTATTTCAAACCATAGAAAAATTAACTGTATAGGAAAAACCCATGAGGTCAGGGTTAGAGTCAAAGTTTTATGAATACTAACAACAGTTTTATAAGTTTAATACTTTGTTATCCCTCTATACCTTCATCTAGCAGTTAATTTTGTACGGCAATGTAACCAGTAAATGACCCTGACAGTGGTAGTATGTCACATGTACACTATGTGAGTGTAAATAGAGTATTTTGAATGTCTTTGCCACATTGTCTGCATCAATAAATAATAATATATTACACTATTAATTTATCATGCATAATAGCAAGTTTTATTCCTCTCTTATCCAACAAGTCTATCATAATCAGTATTTATGTGCTTATTGCTATAATACCAGCAAAAAGTTATCTTTTATCAAAGACAGATAACGAACAATTTCTCTGGAAGTTTTTATGATGCAAATGTTTATTTCCAATGCAATTCAGACTTATTACGTACAGATACAGCTGTGATAAGATAAACGGGTAGAAAGTTTGCCGCAATGTACGTGTAAAATATGTATTAAACAGCAAAACGGCCGCATTACTAATCATATATTATGACTCAAATTACACATCATACAACCAACGTATCATTGCATTTACGTCATAAACGAAGAATTCATAATGAACAAACCTCCTGAAAGTAAAATAAAACGCCCAAATAACGGTAAAAATAAAGCGAACATAACAAAAACCAAGGTATGTACGGCACTGTGACATTACAGGGGCCTAACGTTTTTGGAGACATTCTCGGCCAACTATTACCGTCTGGTGAGCGTTTTTCTAATTATAGATCATACCACGTCGTGAAAAAGACATCCAAATATAGGTAAAAAACAAAACACACGATTGTGAGGATAGTATCACACTTCGGACATTCTCGAAAGCGGTACACGAGCCCACTACGTGGGGCCACGACACGGTTTAGGGTTAGACAAATTTTCAATCACATTTTAACACTAGAACGCCACAATTCAACTATAATTGCACATATACCTTTACTTTCAGCGGTTTCGGTAATATCTTTCACGTCATCAACCATCTTGCTGGATGACAGTCACTCACTACACACTTTTTATTCGAACATATTTCGAAAACTCATACTTTGGTTCACTATTTTCAGCCAGCCAGCCAGCGAGCGATCTATACGACGACACTTCGTTCCGTTCACTGCCAACGACGACGTAAGACGTAAGCGATGGCGAACAACCTTCACACCGTTTGTTGAATTATATCGATGGCGTCATCAGTTCCAGAGTAGTTTATTTGATAAAACAGCAAACTAACTAATTTTTAATTTCCTTGAATTTATATTTTAATATCAGCTGATTTAAAATTCGAGTTTCAAAGTAGGCATAACGATTTTTTTACAGAGTCTAATCAATTGTTTAAAAAAAATCATGAATTGGAAGATATTCTCGTTTGGTGACAAATATAATTTGGTCACAAAAATAACAGGTTCATGCCATTTAATATTCTACATTTTCGTAAATTTAGGAATATTGTATTGAATACAATATTTCTAAATTAAATTTAATATTCCATAATTATAGTATAATTTATTGTTTCTCCAAAGAAATCGTAAGGTGTATGAGAATATAAGTAGTACTTAAGCGCCATCTATATACAAAAAATAACAACTTGCTTATAGTTATCAGCGCCATCTGTTATTTTATAGTTGAACGTAAACAACTGTATACGATTTTTTTTAACCAAGTGTACAGATAAACTAATTTTGTGCTAAAACAACAGATGGCAGCATTGGGTACCAAATTATGAAAATCATAAAAATGCCGTAGGTTTTTCAATAATTATGTATTTAGAATTTACTGTCGGTGACTTGCAGGGAAAGTCTCGGATCTAAAATTTGTTTCTAGAAATGAAATTAGTCCAATGTCGTCGTTAGCATTTCATAAGCAGGTACTGCCTAATGGAATGATACGAGTGGATTCGAAGTTGGTAGGTATCTGCTTATTATCAATTTTCTGGATATTTTTAGTTCCGCTAAAGCAAAATTCAAAAGACATGAAGTACTTTATTGTTACATGGAAGCAGCTGTCATTATAAAGAAATAATTGGTGTAACAAGCGCAACGAAGTGTTGATAATTATCTACCTACCTATACTTACTAACACATCATAATAACTGTTTGGATTGTTTGGAAACTTCACACTGTGAAGGTTTTTACTTGGCATAGCACGAAAGAAAAGCAGCGGGTAGGTTACCCGTCTAATATATTGTTACGGGCTAGGGGTGCTAAAACGCCGGTTATGGGTTACGAAGTTTATTGGCAACGAAGGTACAGTCGATCGTAGGCAATGACAAGTAGAATGTCGCTGACGTTGCACCGAAGTCTTCTTCTTACGTCCACGAAGTCCGTATCGTAAATACACGATAACACTACATGGCCTGATGTTACTTCACGTAGTACTCACAGTTCTCGTTACAGTTGTCGCAGTAGGTATTCTCAAAGATCGCTTCTTAACTGTCGCTGTTTTCGTATCGCTATACTCTGTTTTTTAATCTCGTAGACTAAATTGACACATGCAAATGTCAAATTTACATTATTAATTTTGTATTATTACGTTTTTAATAAGTACCTACACATTATTTCAGGATAACTTATTGTAAAAAAACGATACTTGATTTTATGAACGCTAAGTTTCAGCACTATTTAAAGAATTGCAATAAACTGCCAACACTCGTAATGTCAGTTTAGTCTACGAGATTAAAAAACAGAGTATAGTCGAGTGTAGACTGACTCTGCGTCGGCGTCACGGCGCTATATAGTATAGGCCGGCTGATCGAACATTCCAGATTCCTCTAGACGTAATAATAATACCCCATAACTTCGAGGTCACCGGCCAAGTAAGTACCTACGGTAATTCCCGGAAACGGGTTTCTAGAAATTTCGATGTCGACGCTTTGTTGACAAAACTGTTGAGACCTGTACCATTCGATAGGCCATCCTAAGTCTAGCAATGCGTTTTTATATTGTGCCTAGAAAATGTCTAGATCTGGGGAAATAGGACTTAAAAGTGACACACTGCATGTCACGCGATATTGAACCTTATGCCATCGACATAAGGTCCATTCATAACAATATTTTATTCCTTAAAATTCTTTTTAGGGTTCCGTACCTCGAAAGGAAAAAACGGAACCCTTATAGGATCACTTTGTTGTCCGTCTGTCTGTCTGTCTGTCTGTCTGTCTGTCTGTCACCACCCTTTATCTCAAGAACGCGTGGACGTATCAAGCTGAAATTCACATGAAATACTCAAGTCTATTGTCCCTTTAAGCAGTGAAAATATCAAACTTCTAAGCCAAGCCAATCAAAAGATACAGCCGATTATGTCGATATTTTCAACAAATTTTCGACACTCGCAAAGGAATCAAAACCTACAGGATACTTCCCGTAAACTCAGAATCTTGAAAATTGGCATGAAGCATTGTCATATAATGCAAATATAGGAAAAATTGCGAAAATCACATTTTTTTAGTTATATAATATAATAAACATATTTTAATAAAATTGAACTTACTACCTTATTTCTCACGAACGAATAAAGTTATCAAATTGAAATTTATACCAAATACCTAGGTCTATTGTCCCTTTAAGCTGTGAAAATATCAAACTTCTAAGCCAAGCCAATCAAAAGATACAGCCGATATGTCGATATTTTCAAAAAATTTTCGACACTCGCAAAGGAATCAAAACCTACAGGATACTTCCCGTAAACTCAGAATCTTGAAATTTGGCATGAAGGATTGTCATATAATGTAAATATAGGAAAAATTGCGAAAATCACATTTTTTCAGTTATATAATATAATAAACATATTTTAATAAAATGGAACTCACTACCTTATTTCTCACGAACGAATAAAGTTATCAAATTGAAATTTATACCAAATACCTAGGTCTATTGTCCCTTTAAGCTGTGAAAATATCAAACTTCTAAGCCAAGCCAATCAAAAGATACAGCCGATATGTCGATATTTTCAACAAATTTTCGACACTCGCAAAGGAATCAAAACCTACAGGATACTTCCCGTAAACTCAGAATCTTGAAATTTGGCATGAAGGATTATCATATAATGCAAATATAGGAAAAATTGCGAAAATCACATTTTTTTAGTTATATAATATAATAAACATATTTTAATAAAATGAAATTTACTACCTTATTTCTCACGAACTAATAAAGGTATCAAATTGAAATTTATACCAAATACCTAGGTCTACTGTCCCTTTAAGCAGTGAAAAAATCAAACTTCTAAGTTAAAGCGATCAAAAGATACAGCAGTTTATACCGACACCTTAGACGAATTTCCGTCACACGCTAGGGAATCAAAACCTACAAGCAAAGACATTAAAATTATATTTACAATAGACAGGACATCACGAACAAAATCCTAAGCCAATACTTTTATCGACTTGGTTGAAAGTCGGTCAGTCTAGTCTGCGAGTCAGGACGTAATTTGTGTCCACCAAGTATAAACATTTTCTAAGGAAATATGCCATGTTGCGCTTTGTGTTACTGTACATCTCGTTATAGTAAAACGACTGGACCTAACTTCAGAATGTTTTTCTATGAATTATTTATATTTCGTCTGCAACTCAAATTTAAAAAAAATCTTAGTTCTAGAAAATTTTCCATTATTGTAATAAGCGCCCTCTATTGTTGAGTAGTTTTACTATTTTCTTGTAGAAATGTAGTAATGTTATTTATCGATTTAGTTATCGATAATACTTAATAAGATGAATACATTTTGTTGTATTTTATTGACATTTAAAATATAGCTAAATAAACTTAAAATATTACTATATTTCAAGTTTATTTATTATTAACTCTATTTAAACATAATCATATCATATTAATAAACAAAATTGAATGAACAATTACTATTCATTTATCTAGGTTTTTGTTATTTTTGGTTTCCGAATAAAATAATGTCGTAGGGAAAAAGTGGATACGATTTGTCCAGATAGACCGTAGAGAAGAAAATTGGCTTCCGTCTCATTCGGCGAAATTATGCTCAATACATTTTAGAAGAGAAGTTATCTACCTACTTTGGAAAGACTTGTCGATCAAATTTAAAAAAAAAGAATCGGTACCTTGTATTAGAAATGAAATAGTAAGTTACTAATTTCATTACTTTTTTACTTAACCGTAAAAATTGGAATAAAATTTACGGTTAAGTGGATAAGTACATAGATTACATAACTTATTTATAATGAAATATATTCATAAAATATGTAGGTACGTATATGTAGTACAATGATTGCGAGCTACTTTATGATTTTGAGGATTCCGTACCTAAAAGGTAAAACGAACCCTATTCATGAGACTTCTCTGTTCGTCTGTCCGTCTGTCACCAGGCTGTATCTCATAAACCGTAATAGCGAGACAGTTGTAATTTCCAGAGATTGTGTTAGTATTTCTGTTGCCGCTATAACAACAAGTACTAAGAATAAAAATAATAAAATATTTAAGGGGGCTCCCATACAACAAACGTGAATTTTTGCCGTTTTTTGCTCCATATTAATAACGGAAACAGATAGACGCTTAAAATGTTCACAGAATATTTGGTTATATATTCAAACTAGTTTTCCGCCCGCGGCTTCGCCCGCGTGGAGTTCGGTTATATCGCGCTTTTTGGATTTCCCTCGGGAATATCATTTTTTTTCCGGGATAAAAGGTAGCCTATGTTCTTTCTCAGGGTCTAAAGATTGTCTGTGTCAAATTTCATCAAAATCGGTTGAGAGGTTTAAGCGGGAAAGCGTAACAGACAGACAGACAGACAGAGAGACCGACAGACAGACAGAGTTACTTTCGCATTTATAATATTAGTATGGATTACAAATAAATAATTAAAATAAAATAAATCCTGAAGGCGGGCTCCCATACAATAACCGTGATTTTTTTGCCGTTTTTAAAGATAATGGCGTACGAATCTTGTAAAGGTCTTGCTCCAGCAGACTACCATTTTTGTCGTGATTTGGACAATTATCTACGTGACAAGAAGTTTTCTTCCCAGGAGGCAGTTCTGCTTTCACACAGTTTGTGCAGTCTAGATCCTCAGAGTTCTATCACAAAGGCATAAACGACCTTCCTATATATTGATTATAAATGAATTATTTAAAAATTAAGAAATAAGCAATTATTTACATTTTCAGTACTAATCGGCAATTTTAAACTTTAACGCCTATTATATTAAAAGAATTATATAAATAAGAAACTTGTAAACTTGAAATTACCCATAATTATTCTGCTTCCTAATTTTTTGTTTCAAGCTATCATAATGCGAAAAAACATCGTCGTAGTAACTTCTTTGAATATTATCGATAACTTTATATCGAAATGATACAAACCCTACCACAGTTTTTTGCATTGCCATTTAAAAATATTTGCAAACAAACGTGTAAAAAGAATAATTTTGCTAAAAACGAAATGCAAACGAAAATTGCAAAACAAAATGCGCTTTATGGCCTAAAAGGTCTATTACACTCAAAAATCGCAGTAAACTGAGCGTTAAAATAATTCGTAAGCATAAAACATCTAAAATGCCAATAGACGGTGTCACGGTAAATGAACAGTAGCGAATAAAATTCTAAAACAGTATTTGTTTGTACAAGACAAGTTTCACTTAATTTATTTACTTTTCAATATTTATTTACCCGATTTGAACTATACTAGGGTATTAAATCGGATCTGGCAACATGGACCACACTGGCCACCTACCGGGCAATAGCTGAATATATTTTATATAAACTTATTTCATTTTTACTATTTGATGTCTCCAATTGTCGATCTAATTTTGCTATATTGTACTAGATGGCGGAACTGAACCATGGGATCACAGTTTTTCTATGCCATTTTGACACATGCCCTCTCTATATATCTTAAATCTCTTTGCCTACAAGGTACTTCCCGTGAACTCAGAATCTTGAAATTCGGCACGAAGCAACGTTATATTATAGTACAGACAGATAAAGGAAAATTGTGAAAATGATAAATTTGAAGTTACATAAAATATTAAAATATTATTTTTGCTTACATGACATAAAATATTTTTTTAATAATTATAAACTTACTACCTACCCTTTTTCACATGAACGCGTAGAGATATTAAAGTTGAAATTCATATCAAACACTTCTTAAATCTCCTCTAAACTGTGAAAAATTCTAAATCAATGCTAGTATTATAAATGCGAAAATAACTCTGTCTGTCTGTTACGCTTTCCCGCCTAAACCTCTCAACCGATTTTGATGAAGTTTGGCACAGACAATCTTTAGACCCTGAGAAAGAACATAGGCTACCTTTTATCCCGGAAAATTTGATGTTCCCGAGGGGAATTTAAACAGCGCGATATAACCGAACTCCACGCGGGCGAAGCCGCTGGCGGAAAGCTAGTACGTCATAAATTGTAAACCGCTACGTTTGTACGGCGGAACCCTCGGTGTGCGAGTCCGACTCGCATTTGGCCGGTTTTTTTTTTATCAAATTGGTAAAAAAAAAATCAGTTATATTTTACTCAATATTTTTTTATATTTTTTATTTAATCGACTCTTCACGTGACCAGAGGGCTGGGCTATTTTTTGGTCAAAGAATCAGCATCGCCATACAACGTGACAATGCTGCCAGCCTTTTAGGCACGTTTCCTGTTGACAGCGATGCAGATGAATTTTTTGATGCCCTCTAATTATTTCCATTCCTACTTTATAGACTTGTATATAATATTGTTTTTAAACTTTTTATCTTTATATATATAATTCTGCTGTACGTGTGTATGTCATTGAACTCCTCCTAAACGGCTTGACCGATTTTAATGAATTTTTCTGTATGCGTTTGAGTGGCGACCTGTATGGTTTAGATTCACAAATCAGCCCGGCAGATGGCGCTGATCGCTTGAAGAAGCATGTGATCTCGGAAACGGCCCTAACGATTTCGCTGAAATTTAATATGCGGGGGTTTTCGGGGACGAGAAATTGATCTAGCTCAGTTTTATGTCTGTGGAAGCGCATATTTTCGAGTTTTGTCTTTCGTAATATTTCACGCATAATATGGGCGCTAATTTCGCGCGGCTTGACATAGCGGCTGTGGCGTAGGCGATAGTGGTATGGTCTACTCGCGATGGCTGGTGTTCCTCGGTTCAAAACCGGGCAATCACAATTTTTTTTTTTGTTTTAGAGAAGTTTATAGCTGTTTTTTTAATTTTTGTAGTTACTTAAAAAGAAAATTGTACATAAGAACTAAAAGAGAAAAAAATAAAAAAAATATTTTAATTTTTTTTTTAACTAAAATTGTACTTATGAACTAAAAGAGAAAAAAATAAATAGAAATAAATAATTATTTAAGATTTATTATTTAACTTTAAGATACTGAAACAAGAGCTCTAGGGGTAGAGAGAGGTATGATATCTTTGTTACAAATGTAGATGACAATGCTTTCCATGGGTATATTCCTAAATCTGGTGTACCTGTGACCGTCACTGAATTCCTCCTAAAGGGCTGGTCCGATTTGAATGAAGTCTAATGAAAGTTGTGTTAGTTACTCTATTTATAACTCAAGAACCGCTTAACCAGTATGGCTCAAAATTGGTAGGGAGGTAGATAAGAACTGGGAGAAGGACATATCACAATTCACATAGGATACTTTTTATCCCGTTCCCGTTGTTCCCGTCGTTCCCGTGTGATGTGACATGGAATAACAAAACAACTCAGTCAAAATATAAGTTAGCGGTTCATTTGTTTAAAATGGTACAAACACACTGCTGCACTACCTCAGCATATTAAAAAAAATCTTGCTGGTTGAATGTTGATGCATTCATTTAAAGCAAGGAATATAAATACTCTCTGCCGGTTTAATTTTTTAATAAAAGCCCCAAAAGAAACTTCTACTTCAAAATTTCTAATATTGTATTGCTGTGCCATTTACCACTTCACTACATACTTTAAAACAAAGTTACTTTCTCTTCCCCTATGTCCCTTTGTATGATTAAATCTTTAAAACTACGAAACAGATTTTGATGAGGTTTCTTTTAATAGATAGAGTAATTAAAAAGAAACGTTTATTTGTATAATAACAATCCATAAAATCGCAGTACAGCGGACAGAGCTCCGGCGGGATCTCATGGCGACATGGAAAGTGTGATTGTCGCAATCCAGCACAGAGCACGCCACAATAGCGGCGGTAAGTCCTCTCTTTGAGGAGTAGCTAGAGAGGCGCCACGGCGTTCTCACCTTCCGACTGACGTAGGTCCTCACCGGACACGGCTGTTTCGGGAGGTTCCTGTTCCGTATAAGGCGGGAGGAAACGGGTGACCACTGTGTGCATCGCCCTGAGGACACGGTGGAGCATATGGTGGAGGTCTGCCCGGCTTGGGTAGAGCACAGCCGTGTCCTCGTGGCAGCGATCGGCGGCGATCTCTCGCGTCCGACCCTGATCCGGGCCATAGTCCGGAGCAAGAGTGCATGATGGCAAGCTTTCACCTCCTTCTGTGAAGCAGTGATGCTGGCAAAGGAGGAGGCGTAGCGCGTGAGGGAGCGGAAATCCCACTACTCTCACGCCTCAAACCGCCGCAGGAAGCGCCCTGGTCGGGTGGCAACATCGGACTCCCCGCGCGGGCTTGTGGGCGGCGAGCGATAGGCAGCTCGCCTCCTGGTAAGTACCAGGCCCGAGTTGACGGCGCGTTGTGTTTCACACGCGCCTCAAAGAGATGTCAGCACACCTTGACGGAGTCTACGAGGACTGGTCCACAGGGTTGCGGGTTGGTTAAAAAAGAAACCATGGCAGTGGCCGTTGCACAGGCAAGTGAAGGAACACGGGTGGGTTTTAGTCTAGGTAAAAGTCTGACACGCCCTTCCGCTCCGCCCAGAGCGAGAGAGGTCATTTGATGATTTCCCATCCAAAACAAAAAAAAAAGAACTGAAGAAGAGCAAGAAATTGCACTTGAAGAGCGCAGCCTTAGTATGGCTCGACTTCGTGCTTCTCACTCACCAGAGCAAAGGGAGGCAGCCCGTGAAACGGCTCAGTTGGCAATGCAAAATCGTCGAGCAAACCTCAGAGATCAAGCGCTAGATAATTTACGAAGCACAAGAAGAAATTCATCAAATACTGATTTGAATCGGGCAGCGTTTCTATACGCATATAATATAGCGCAATGACGTTCGCATTGGGCCAATGGATGTTGTTTCCGAGTATTGTAGCACATTAAAGATTTCCGGAGAACCGCCAGGATTGTGCTCCTAAATAAAGAATCATTGAATAATAATATTTATTTATTTAAAATTATCCTAATTTAAAAAGTAGTCATGTGATATTGTGTGAAGTTCGCCGGGTCAGCTAGTATTATGTAAATATTAGCCATTTTTTTTTCAGATTCCGGGAGTACGGTGTACCCTAGCTGCCGTGGATCCTGGCGCACAGGCCAATGAAGGAATACAGGTGGGTTTAGTCAGTACCCCTTCCGCTCTGTCCAAAGAGGGAGAGGTAAATTATTGAAACCCCACAAAAAAACCCTGAATTTTGAAATATTATAATTAAAAAAATATATTAAGACTTAAGATTGATTGGAAATATTTGACAGTTTCGGGTAGCTTGATCTGCCATCGTTCGTACAAACCCATTACCATTTATCATTCATCCTTACCTTCTTCTTCTTCAGCCTATAGAGGTCCACTGCTGGACAAAGGCCTCCCCCAAGGCTTTCCACGATGACCGGTCTTGTGCTACCCGCATCCATCGGCTTACCGCGACCTTCACCAGGTCATCGTTCCACCTTGTTGGGAGCCTCCCTACGCTGCGTCTTCCGGTACGTAGTCGCCACTCCAGTTTACTGCCCCATCGGCCATCGGTTCTACGAGCAATGTGCCCCGCCCACTGCCACTTAATTTTTGCGATTCGAAGAGCTATGTTGGTGACTTTGGTTCTTCTGTGAATCTCCTCATTTCTGATTCGATCACGCAGAGAAACTCCGAGCATAGCTCTTTCCATCGCCTTTTGTGTGACTCTGAGCCTTCGTATGCGGCCCGTTGTGAGCGACCACTTTTCAGTTCCGACTTTAGTCTTGAGACACTGTAGTATCTTGGACGACGAGTAGAGGTAGCGTAGCTACTCGAACGCTGCCCAGCCGAGCTGCATTCGACGAGACACCTCTTTCTCGAAGTTGGACCTACCTAGTTGGACTGTATGACCCAGGTATATAATAAACTCGTCAACAACTTTGAGTGCAGAGGAGGAGCAGGAGTTGGTGCGACATGAGAGTTTGACAATGACATAATCTTCGTCTTATCCATGTTTATCTTTAGACCCACTTGTTGGGAAGCTCTGCTGAGGTCATTGAGCATTTTGCCCATTCATCCTACCTAGTATTGGTAACTCATTTCGACTTAATCCATTTACTTTAGATAAACCTTGGTAAAACTATATCTCATCGATCCAATCGTAATACATTTATAATATAGTGTTTTTGTGACTTCTATTGCAGACTGTACATATTGCCATATCGCCTAATTTGCCAAATTAGGTGAAGGAGTGTGTGAGGAAATTGCATGCCATGGTTACAGAAACGCAGTGCTGCACTCTGATTCTTCAACTCTTCTATTATAATATGCAAAAAGTACATTATCGAATCCAAATCAATCAAAATCAAAAGTCATTTATTCAAATTATGCTGAGAATTAGTACTGTCTCATACCGTAGCCAGCTTCTGTTCTAGGGGGGGCAAGTCAGGCTAAGGGGTGGGCAAGTCCGGCCTTCAAGTCAAATTCATAGAGTGAGCGATCTTTGATCGCTATAACCATGGCTATAACCGGACACGGTTGTTTTGGCAATTACACCGTAGGTACATTTTGTCAGTGTCTACTGCGTGATTTATTTAAAAGTTAGAGATAAGTCCTCGTTCATTTCTCTTCGTTTAGTAATAATGGGAGTTCATAGATGTTCCGCGAGGTTTCCAGGGGGGGGGGGGGGCAGTACCCCCGCCTGCTCTCCTTGGTACACCCATGATTGTATTATTTGAAGATAGCAAATTGAAGCATACAGTTGTGTGGGTTGGGTCATTGCCCGGGGGAGCTCGCACACGGAAGCGACGTTGATAGCCACGGCTGCGGTGTCACAGGTGGTGAACCGCAACCGGCGCCTAGGCCTGGAGGTGGCCCTTGACAAGTCGGAGGCCATGGTTTTCCATGGCCCCCGGCGTGCGCCGGCGCCGGGATCGCATATCGTGATCAGTGGGGCCCGGATAGCTGTCGAGTCCACCATGAAGTATCTGCGATTGGTGCTCAACAGCCGATGGGAATTCGGGCCCCACTTCCGGCGGCTGGCGCCCAAGCTGATGGGTGCAGCATGCGCGCTGTCAACGTTGCTTCCCAACATGGGGGGCCCGGGCGCCGCCTGTAGACGGTTGTACGTAGGAATCGTGCGGTCCATGGCCCTGTATGGGGCACCTGTGTGGGCGATTGACCTGGCGGCCGGAACACTCGCCATTCTGCGCAAGCCGCAGAGGACGATGGCCGTCAGGGTCGTCCGCAGGTATCGCACGATTTCCTACGAGGCGGCTTGCGTCCTGGCCGGATCCCCGCCCTGGGACCTAGAGGTGAAAGTATTCGCGACATTGTAATGATGGCGCGAGGAAGAGCGGACACGGGGCTCCAGTCCGGCGACAGATCGAGCTGCGCCGAGAGGAGCTCCGTCAGGTCCTGGTGGCGGACTGGCGGCAGAGGCTTATGCGCCCTACCGCCGGCCTCCCTACCGTCGAGGCGATCCGGCCGGTACTTGACTCGGGAGAAGGCACGGCTCCCTGTCGTTCAGGGTGAAGCAGGTACTGTCGGGGCACGGCTGCTTCGGCAAGTACTTGCGTCGCTTAGGCAGGGAGCCGGACGCTCGGTGCCACCACTGCGTCCAATGCGGGGAGGCCACGGCGCAGCACACGCTCTCCGAGTGTGTAGCTTGGGAGGAGCAGCGCCGTGTCCTCACAAATGAAGTAGGAGGTGACCTGACGCTGCCGGCAGTAGTGCGGAGAATGGTCCGCAGCGCAGAGTCGTGGAACGCGGTGGTGTCCTTCTGCGAGCACGTGATGTCGCAGACGGACACACGCGCCGAGGAAGGGCGGATAATGCCCTTTTCATCCCCCCATGAATGGGTTCAGGGGCGAGGGACATGCGAAAGTCCCCGAGTTACGAGACACCGGGATGGTTTTAGTCAGTAAAAGTCTGACAGACCCCGTCGCCCACCCCAGGACGGCGGACATCCTATGAGGATTTTCAACCCGAAAAATAAATTTGGTTGTTCATACCGATAGAACATTAACATTAAAGTCGCCATAACTAATATCAAATATCAATTATGGCTTTAATAATGTTATATTTTAAAAGGACGATTAGTGATTCATAAAATGAAACCCCTAATAGTCTTAATTGAATGTTTGCGGTAACATTTAACTAATTATTCTTTAATAACTTTAAATGACCTCTTTTTGAAACAACTCTAGAAAATTTCAATAGCATCAAATTCAAAAATCATTTTTTCAAAATAGACTGCGAGTCGAGCCAGCGCTTTTTGAACGTCAATATTACATAAGAGAGTCCCCCAAACCAGCAGCCTTTCTGTGTCACTTCCTAGTGCTTTAGCTGGAAACAAGTTGCGAAACAAACTCCCCAGCAGCACAGCTGTCTATTTATTTAAAAAAACCGGCCAAGTGCGATTCGAACTCGGGCACGAAGAATCTTTAAAAACGGCAAAAAAAATCACGTTTGTTGTATGTATAAAATAAATATTGAAGGGGGGCTCTTCAATATTTATTTTATTTTAATTATATGTTTTTAATTTTAATATTATACCAAATATACTGTGAAGATTTCAAGCGTCTATCTATTTCCGTTATTAATATGGAGAAGAAATGGCAAAAACATCACGGTTGTTTTGTGAGTTTTATTTTTAGTATTTTTTGTTATAGCGGCAACAAAAATACAATATAATCTCTGAAAATTTCAACTGTCTAGCTAATACGGTTCATGAGATACAGCCTGGTGACTGACGGACGGACAGACGGACAGCGAAGTCCTAAGAATAGGGTTCCGCTTTAGTATGGCGACATGGAGAGTGCGATTGTCGCAACCCAGTGCTGGGCACGCCACAATAGCAGCGGTAAGTCCTCTCTTTGAGGAGTGGCTAGAGAGGCGCCACGGCGCCCTCACCTTCCGCCTGACGCAGGTCCACACCGGAAACGGTTGTTTCGGGAGGTTTCTGTTCTGTATAAGGCGGAAGGAAACGCCAGGGTGTCACCATTGTGTGGATCGCCCAGAGGACACGGTGGAGCACACGGTGGAGGTCTGCCCGGCTTGGGTAGAGCACCGCCGTGTCCTCATAGCGGCGATCGGCGGCGATCTCTCGCGTCCGGCACTGGTCCAGGTCATGGTCCGGAGCTAGAGTGCATGGCAGGCCGTCACCTCCTTCTGCGAAGGAGTGATGCTCGCAAAGGAGGAGGCGAAGCGCGTGAGGCAGCGGGAATCTCAACGCTCTGACGCCACTACCCGCCACACTGGTCGGGAGACGATATCGAACTCCCAGCCACCTTAGGCGCGGGCCTGTGGGCGGTGAACAGTGGGCAGCTCGCCGTCCGGTAAGGCCCGAGTCGACCGCGACGGCGCGCTATGTTTCACGTGCTTCTCAAAGTGATGTTAGCACATCGTGACGGGGTCCACGAAGACCGATGCCTCGTGGGTCAAGGTTGCGGATTGGTTAAAAAAGAAACTGGTGGCCCTGTGGCCGTCGCACAGGCAAATTAAGAAACACAGGTGGGTTTTAGTCGTAGACTATCGTTGCCACCACCCTCATATATCTTACGAGACCTCGTTGAAACGTTATGGATTATCTTTGCTCTCCGACCGAAGAAAATTTTTTGATCAAACGTTTCTTTTCAAAATCATCAATAGTCACATTGATTCACCCTCGCTATTAGAAAAAATATGTCTAAGAGTACCCCGATGTAATTCTCGCTTACGAACATTGTTTTCCGTGCCCTCTTATAGAACCACTAGTAACAATTTTTTTAAGCACAGTGTTAGCACTTATAATGAGGAATTTAATGACTTGGACATTTTTAACACTAGTTTATGTGTCTATAAATCTAAAATTAAGAACAAATATCAAATATTGTAAACTTTAGCAGTAAAATACCCATATCGGATACATTTTGAACCCTCATTTGTGCATTGCCATGTTGTTGTAAAGGTCTTCTGTTGTTTCTTTTTCTTTTGTTACTATTAATATTTTTAACTTTACTTGCAACTACAGAATAGGCTACTTAAAATTGGTGCCTGCATCCTGTTATAATATTAATGTTATGGAACTCTAAGTCCATATGTATCTAATTGAATTGTAATCATTGATTTGTAAGAGACTGTTTGTTTCCTAAATAAAATAAAATAAAAGTCTGACACGCCCTTACGCTCCGCCTAGAGCGAGAGAAGTCATTTGATGATTTCAAACCCAACAAAAAAAAAAAAGTAACAGAACCTTAAAAAAAACACATGAATCAAGTGGTTTAATCCAATTTAGTAGCTGACCGTACACATGAACTAGAATAAATAAGTGGTTATAAAACTGTTTCGTGATACAATTACTAATATTACAATTTGCGTTATGTTTAATTACTTAATTTAAATGGCAAACCAGCAAGCATTGGTTCAATGTTACAACCTGCACGATGATCGATTTACAAGCAAAAGAGTAAAACAATAATACGACAATAAATAAATAAATATGAAGTTATGGAAAAATAACGTTAAATCCTGCATAATAAAGTTAAGTTTACGCTAAAACTTTAATCTTTTTTATAACTTTTTCAATAATGCTTGACTCTGAAATCAGCTTAAAAAATAATCACAATAAAGCTGATATTTGCTTGACACCAAGTATTTTGAATATAGATTGATACACGAATGTAAAGAATATAGGTGCAACTATTATATATAGGCAAGGAGCTGGTTTTGTTTTAATTATATGTCATTGCATTTTTTTAATGGAGCTTTGAATGCCTATTGGTACCGGTCACGGCATACGATTGTAGCTTCGAACCCAATAAAGCGTTTTGCTATGTGTAAATTATTTCATCACATCAATTCACCGCTGCTGTCAAAAAGGTGAAATAAACATCGCAAGGAAACCAGCGCGTTGTGTGCAATTGTGCACGTCGAAGAACCCTGAATATACTTCATCATCTCAGCGTTTATCCCGGTTGCACCCGTGGCTTTTGCGTTGGAGCCCGGGGTCTACTTTCTTACTTCATTTCCTCCATTTCGCGCGATCTTTAGCATCCTGTGGTGTGAGATTGTTGGCACGCATGTCATCTGTTACAACGTCAAGCCAGCACTTCTTTGGTCTACCCCGCTTGTTCCGGCCCGGCGGAGGCGCCATGGCAAGACATTTGTGACCCACGTAACATGCCGGTTTTCGTAAGACGTGAACGTACCAACGTAGGCGACCCTCCTGTAGTTTGTCCGCTAAGTCACGGACATGACTCTTCATGTCCGTGACATAGCGGATGCAGGAGTTCCTGATGCGGTCTTTTCGCGTAACTCCACACACCCCCCGCAGCATATTCATCTCCGTGACACGCAGCTCCTGCTTGTGTCGCTCAAGCACAGGCCAGAACCCTGAATATACTTACACCGTGGAATTTTGGTAGACTTGCAAAGACAGTCCACTTTATCTATCTAATTACTACTAAACATTAGTAAAATAAAAGAACTAATTAACAAAAAAAAAAAAAAATCTGGTAAGTTAACTTTTTTTAAAATATCTTTTTAGTAGTCCTTGTATAGATGAAGTGGGCTGTCTTTGTAAGACAACTGAAATTCCATGGTGTATAGAACATTATGGAACATTCTAGGCCCCGATGAAACCTTCTGGAACACTCTAGAATCGGATGGAACTTTCTCGAACATTCTAGACTTGGCCGGGACTTTCTAGACTCGGCTGGAATTTTCTAGAATATTCTCAGATGGAACCTTATGGAATAGCTTAGAACATTCTGGACCCAGCCTGTTTTCCAAGAAACCGTTTGGAGATTTTTCAAGACATTTGGCGAGACAGTTCTAATTGATCGACCGAGATGAGGAAAAGTGTATACCAAAAGCAACAAATAAACCTTGCTGACCTTTATTATGGTGTTACTATCTCTCCATAACCCATAAGTGTTATCGTATATGTATTTATACCCATCTGACCTCCAAGTCAACTTATGTTCCGAAAATTCTTCACTTATCAGCCTATAGACGTTCACTGCTGGACAAAGGCCTCCCCCAAGGCTTTCATTCCATTGGGGGGGCATTACCATAATCCCCACGCTTGGCAGGCGGGTTGGTGATCGCTGTAATTTGTTATTCCTCAGGAGAAGCGCTGCTGCCCGTTTCCCTGGTGAGAGTTCCCTTAGTCGCCTCTTACGACACCTACGGGAGGACATGGGTTGGTTATTGTAAGCCGGTCTGCAATACGACTTTGCAATAGGTGACTACCTCGATAGGTCAAGTTTATTAAATTGGTAAATTTATCTGTCGGATGCCTTTGACATACTTAACACACGCAGTTGCAGAGTCTGAATATGCTGTTAACTGGGTACTAATATGGTCATGCAGAAGAGCGGCAAGCTTTATAACGAAAAATTCGTTAAATTTTACTCAATAAGGCGTACGTAAAAGTAATACCAGTTATCGTGCTACCTCACAGTGGCACTCTTCAATTTCGATATTGATTCATTATGGAAATACACCAAACATAATACCTTATGTTTCCCGGTGGAACGCCATAACATCGGCTGCCGGTAGAAATTACCACCCACCACATCTTGCCGCCAAACGATTCTTCGTGTTCCGGTATGCTGTCTGGTGGAATATTTTTTATCCATACTAATATTATAAATGCGAAAGTAACTCTGTCTGTCTGTCGATCTGTCTGTCTGTCTGTCTGTCTGTTACGCTTTCCCACTTAAACCCCTCCACCGATTTTGATAAAATTTGGCACAGACAATCTTTAGACCCTGAGAAAGAACATAGGCTACCTTTTATCCCGGAAAAGTTTGATATTCCCGAGGGAAATCTAAAAAGCGCGATATAACCGAACTCCACGCGGGCGAAGCCGCGGGCGGAAAGCTAGTATAATTATAAACAAGTGCTTGGCCGCAATCCGACCTGATGGAAAGCAGTGATGCAATCGTTCATGGTAAAGCGCGCTAGTTTAATAAGACCGTACCTATTCACTCAAAAATCTGAGTGAATAGGAAGGAAAACGGCAGTTTAGCGAGGTGTTGAAATGTTAAATCCAACGACCAACGAAGCATCGTAGCAACGTAGAAGCAACGTAGGGTCTCGAAATCAATCTCCTTCTGGAGCAGCAGATTGATTTCAAGACCCTCCACGACCAAACTTCCGCCACAACATCTTTTGGCTCATCGTACCCAGCACACTTCGCAATACAACTGCTCAGAGCTGCTGGTGTATAAGCTGTACGGAGGACGGATCTGAGCAGTTGTGTTGCATTGAAAACAGGGTTCTGTTTTCCATTGCTGTACCGTAATCTAATTTTATCTGCCCCAATCTATGTAGTTGGTCCTCCAAGTTCAATGAAAGTTGACTTGGGAGCAACAAAATATCAAGTCATCATACTAAGATTTTCTTTATAAATTGGCGATCATTGTATCTAGTTTCGTAGTAGCGACATCATAGCAGCTCATTACACTTTTCCGCTGTAAGATATCGGAGATAGTCGGTAAATACCTACAATTTTCTATACAAATGGCATCACCTTGTTACCGCACTGCAATGAACCACAGAAGTTTTTACGTTCAAATATTGAAAATAACGAGAGTATACGCAACAATTTGAAAATAAATGTAGAAAGTGTGATTGATAACGTTATATACATAGAATAAAGAGGGGAAGTAGGTTATCTGCGACCCAATCCGCGATTTAATTGCCTACTGTCTTAGGGTTGACGACAGTCCGCGCTTCGTCGGTTACGGTTGTCGCCCAAACCGCTAACAAATATTTATAGACTAAGAGCTTATGTTTAAATTATTTGCTTAGTATTTAGTTTACATATACTAGTAAGTTTTTTTTTGTAATTTTTATTTTTAGTTTTGTACACATAAAGAACCATATTTATTTTTATTTTTAATTAATACAAATATAAATAATACAAACATAACATCTATTGAATCACACATTTAATACAAAATTACAAATTAGCTACAGAAAAATACCTACTTTCTTCGATTTCGACTATTACGAAACGCGTTGTTATTAAACTTTAATGTGTAATATATCCGTATCCTTGTAAATAACTTTTAGAAATATAATTTGAAAAATATAATTCTTTTATTTGTTCATAAATAGACATACCAACTTTGCAGTTTATGTGATCATTTTTTAAAAGTTAATGTGCCGAAAAGCCGTGACGCGCGAACCTCGTTACGTGCTAGCCGCGACTAGCGCAGTCATAGGCACTCTAATATTGTGTTTAGGTGTGCGTGCGGCGACGCATAGATACTATGGCGCAAACATACAAGCCGCGCGCGGTCCGTTTGTATGAAGATAACGTACTTCCCTCTCTTTATTCTATGTTATATATCTGCACATACGCTCTGCGCCTACAAAATATAACCTGATCAAATTAACACGTCATTCAATTAAGACGCATGGGTAAATTATTAAGTAAATTTTCGATTTGGTCGGGTTATACGGGTCGTTTACTCCACCGGTTTGCACACCTGTTTCGCTGGCCGGCCATGCGCAGTTAGCGCTTGACTTTCGAACGTGATTCGACGCGCGCTTTTAGAAAAGTAAAACTGTCAAAAATTGGCGGCATTTCCGTAAGACGTAAACGAAAAAACATAGATTTTATAATTGTGCTTTAGTGGCAGTGAATAAAATGGGTGTGGAATAAATTAATTGTATAATAAAATTACGTTTGCATTCAAGTAATGCAGTGAAAAAGTGTTTTGGTGAAAGTGTAAGGATTTGAATTTTAAAAAGTCACAATGAATTCTTCGATTTTATTCGGCGGATGCCTACTATTGGCTGTTCTCATAGGTAAGGATCTTTAAAATTTTAAAATAAAACCTTTTTTATAATTTTCCAAATAAAAACTCATCATAAATTTTAAATTAAAAACAAACCTCTAGGTGAATATAATTAAGCGGTAATTGCAGTAGTGTAATTTTGATTTATGGTTTCATTTTGGTAGTTTAAGGCTACCGTAAAAATTATGACTATGACCTACTTTTAAAAGGTAACCAACGAACTTTGTAAGTGTTACACACCGATTTACGTATAATTAACATAATTAACGTCCGTAGTGCATATTCACGAAAAGCGAGGGATAACAAAAAATACCAAAGACTTACTTTTTTTTCTTTTTACAAAAAAAGTGTCTATGTCAAAAAACTGTGTCAGTAGGAAGGTTAGTCATGCTAAAAATATTCGAACAATATTAGCTAATATTTTATATCAATCATAGTAAAGCAAGCAAAATAAATAGGTACTCTATCCGCTCGGTCAGTGAAAAGGCGGGACCGAACCATAAATTGTTATTCATTTACCCCATAAAGCATCAAGCGTGAAGTTTAGGATATCATTACAATAAAATGTTTGGACAGCTCCGGGACTTTCTTTTCATTTTCTCTTTTATGATACAGTAAAAGTAAGTACTTTCAATTATTAATACGTTCAATAACTTCGACTCTCGCGGAGTTCGAAAAGGTTCCGCCTATAAGTAGGTGGTAGAACACTGGTTTACACACATGCTTATTTACGTTTTGTAATATATGTGGTGTACATAATAAAGAGTATTCTATTTTTCTCTATTACACAATTTATTTACGTAAAAGCAGTCAAATTAAGTTAGCGTAGAAATATGATCTAGGGTAAAACAAAAAGAAATTGATTTGATCATCAAATTGATCAATCATCAAGTGTAGGTACTTAGGGTACTTAAAACTAAAGTTAACTTAAACTAAACTTACTTTCTATTGGTAAAAAAATGTTCAACATTGATTGAGTGCGGCTTTCCACCCGCGGCTTCACCCGCGTGGAAGTCGGTAATATCGCGCTTTTTAGATTTCCCTCGGGAACATCAAATTTTTCCGGGATTCAAGGTAGCCTATCTTTTTTCTCAGGGTCTAAAGATTGTCTATGCCGAATTTCATCAAAATAGTTGAGAGGTTTAAGCGGGAAAGCGTAACAGACAGACAGCGTTAATATTAGATTTTCTATTAGTAACTACTATGATACCTGTCTATCTAAATACAGCTAAGTAGTCAATAGCACCAATACCTCGGGTTAACGTTAAAATTCAAAACACTAATATTGATAGCTTCTATCTGTGGGTCATAAAAGTCTACAAAAGGCGTGTATGTACAGTAATGCATGTGTTGAATAGGGTATAGCTGTACTAAGATTACCGCGTAGTTTAATTTATTTTAAACTAGCTTTCCGCCCGCGGCTTCGCCCGCGTGGAGTTCGGTTACATCGCGCTTTTTAGATTTCCCTCGGGAACGAACACTATATTATGCATTTATTATACATACAAACCTTCCTTAAGAATCACTCTATCTATTAAAAAAAACCGCGTCAAAATCCGTTGCGTAGTTTTAAAGATCTAAGCATACATACGGACATACAGCGAAAGCGACTTTGTTTTATACTATGTATTGATTGATACCTAGAATCAAAAGTACGGAACTGAAAAGTGGTCGCTCACATTGGGCCTCATACGAAGGCTCAGAGTCACACAAAGGGCAATGGAAAGAGCTATACTCGGAGTTTCCCTACGTGATCGAATCAGAAATGAGGAGATCCGCAGAAGAACCAAAGTGACCGACATAGCTCTTCGAGTCGCTAAACTTAAGTGGCAGTGGACTAGGCACATTGCTCCTAGAACCGATGGCCGATGATTCTGGAGTGGCGGCCACGTACTGGAAGACGCAGCGTAGGGAGACCTCCAACAAGGTGGACCGATGACCTGGTGAAGGTCGCGGGAAGCCGATGGATGCGGGCAGCACAAGACCGGTCATCGTGGAAAGCCTTGGGGGAGGTCTTTATCCAGCAGTGGACATCTATAGGCTGAAGAAGAAGAAGAAGAAGAATCAAAAGTTTGACTTAATAAGTAAAATGTAGATGAAATAATGAAATCACTTATAAGCCTAAAAACAAAAATCTGGATTCTGGTAATCACCACATTCCAGTAGGTAAGTAATGTATTTAGTACCCTACACACATTTGGTTAAGTATTTAAGTTTATTTATTACACTCATTTTATGTACATAAGTGGAACATATTATGATTGCAATCACAAAGTTTCTTTGAATCTTTCCGGCCTACATATTTGAGTGGCCTTTAAATGATATAATACGTATTTAGCAATATTCAACGACAATGGCGTCGATTCTGTTGTTCACGAACTAAACTAATTTTAAGTTATGTCCATCTTTTTCTTTCCATTTCTATAAGAAAAGGACAGAAGATAAAATGTCAGTTTAGACCTGTCAAATTAGTGCACTCCTGACGTAAACTGGCGTATTTTTAGTCGCCAAGTTTATAATGGCGTCTAAACTGTCTATGGAGTATCTTAATTTGACAGGATTAAATTTGAATGCTATCTTGGTTTTTTGACGGGAAGCTGAGTAGCACGCGCATTTTTCATTGGACTTTTAAAATTATTTATAGTGTCGTTTACTAAATAAAAGCGCGTGATTTATATAGTAAAAAGTGCATTCAGTAAATAATGCATAAAAAACATTGAAATATCGCAGCATAGTGACCACTAATGGCTTTGCATCAAATCTCCTCTTAGTCGGCTTACGCGGCCGATTTTTCAACTGTCATTGGCGATATCCGCCATTATTGTGAAATAATTTTTTAAAGAATTTCTTTAATTTGTTACACGTGATAGTGGCAAAATTGTGGTATCTAACCACAGAGGCTATTGAAGAGTTGAAGTAGTATTCACTCTAAAGAAAAGAAGAAGAAGAATGTTATCTTCTATTCTTTTCTTAACGAAATGGGAAGAAAAAATGCACATTATTCATTAAACTTAAAATTTGTTTAGTTGGTGAACAACAGAATCAACGCCAATGTCTCAGTAGCAGAGCGATGTCTGGATTTGTTTGCTGTTGATAGGATAGCCTTGCCACCTGTCATCTGGTGCCATGTGAGAGTACCTTTTAGGTATAGGTGCACCTAGGGTTGCCAAACGTCCATTATTTTACAGGATACCCTTTACCAGACCCTAAAAATAATTTTGTCCTTTAATTTAAAATGTCCAATAGTGGACAGTACTTTGTCCCTTATTTTTTGAATCTCGAGTGAACAGAAAACAAACTTCAACAGGCTATATAAACCACTAGCGGCCGCCAGCGACTTCGTTCGCGTGGAGTTAGTTATGCTCCGCTTCTATTGGTCGCAGCGTGATGTAATATAGCCTAAAGCCTTCCTGGATTAATGGGCTATCCAACGCAAAAAGAATTATTCAAATCGGACCCGTAGTTTCTGAGATTACCGCGAACTAACAAACATAGATTAGTATAGATTTTATCATTTTATTGTACGTAGAAAACGAAGAAGCTCTTAAAGCTGCAACAAGTAATACCAAATACAATTGGGTTGTATCCTAAAAATAATTTAATGTCCATCAGATAGATTTATAAAAAATACGGAACATGTATTTTTTATTTTTTCTTACATTAAAATATTTACTTAAAGGAAGTTAAGTATTATATTGATTTGAAATGTCGCATGACGTCACACTAAGTCGTGGTGGCCTAGTGGTTAAAACACCAGCCTCTCAAGTCTCAAGCATGATTGTGTGGGTTCGATTCCAAGTCAGGCAAGTACCAATGTAACTTTTCTAAAGTTATATGTACTTTCTAAAAATATCTTGGACACCAATGACTGAAGGTGAAGGAAAACATCTTGAGGAAACCTGGACTTTAAGTTTGAAATCGCCAACCCGCATTGAGCAAGCGTGGTGATTACGCTCAATCCTTCTCTGTATGAGAGGAGATCTGTGCCCAGCAGGACGATAAAAGGTTGATGATGATGACGTCACACCGTGGTACAAAAAATACCACGGCGTGACGTAATTAGCCCCACTCCGTAACTTTAATACGCTATATCTCAGTAGTTTTTGGACAAAATAAAAAATACAGACTGTGTGTTTTTTTTTGTCTTACAGACAATAAAAAAATTAAGACCCGTCATTTAAAGTTAATTATGAATAGTTAGTTAAATGTTAGCGCAAACATTCAATTAAGGCTATTAGGTATTTCTTTTTATGAATCACTAATCGTCCCTTTAAAATGTAACATTATTGTCGCCATAATTGGCATTAGTTATGGCGTCATTAATGTTAATGCTCCATCGGTATGAACAACCTAAAAGGACCCAACCGACACAATTGTATTTTTCAATTGAGCAATCTTCAATTAATACAATTTATGAGACTTTATACGTAAGTAATTAGGTGTGACACTGTGATATCTTGGACGATGAGAAGATGTAGCGTAGCTTCCCGAACGCTGCCCAACCGAGCTTGATTCGACGACATCCCTCTTTCTCAAAGTTGGACCTACCTAGTTGGACTGTTTGTCCCAAGTATATATACTCGTCAACAACTTCAATTGCAGAGCAACCAACTACAATTGGAGTGGATGCGACAAGAAATTTCGACATTATCTTTGTCTTATCCATGTTCATATTTAGACCCACCCTTGTTGGGATGCTCTGCTGAGGTCATTGAGCATATTGCCCAAGTCTTCCAGGGTCTCCGCCATGACCACGATATCATCTGCAAAACGGAGATTAGTGATGTACTCGCCGTTGATGTGGATTCCAAGTCATCAACTACGAGTAAGTTGAGGTTAGCTTCCAAGCTATCCGGATGCAACCGAATACATTTATTCAACATTGAGCGAATGACAATCTGATATTCACAATCCAGGTACTAGTTATTACGACACGTAGATATACGATATATAGCTTTATGAGGCACAGAGGGCTCAAATGTGGTGCTATTCCAAAAATAATGAAACACCAGCATGTCCTGTCATGTTACGTAAACTGATGGACGCTGACGAAGGCGTCAAACAAGTAGCCCAAATCTGAGCCGAGTCCATTTAGATTTTAGATTGCTATCGGTACGCTAAAAGATCAAGTATACAAACGCACTCTGATATAACCAAGACAAGATATATTTAATTGCATTATACATATTTATTAAATACCTATTTGTGGAATAGTGCATTATTCTTATAAATAATGCATGTGCTTATTAGTTATTTCTGTACTTCATCGTTATATCAGCCGAAACATATCCTCAGCTGAACATATCCCCCAAGAATAACTATTTCGATCGGTTCTGTGCTGTCCACATCATGGCGATTCCTGCCTTCACAAGGTCATCGGTCAACCTTGTTGGAGACTTTCGAACATACCTCTGTCCTTTCGTAAAAATATTAAATTACCCTGCAAAAGTCTTTAAACCAACATGAACATTCACTTTTGACCTATCAATGTTCTGCCAGAAAGTTATACTTGCAATAATATTGAAGAGTTAAAACCAGTTCTAAATTAATCCACATGACTAGTGCGAGATTTCTAAAGGATGTACCCAATGCCGAAAATCTAAACGTACTGTAAAAGAAAGCGCATGCGTACAGTATGTAAGGTCGAATAATGATTAATAGTGGTCAAGTTATTTCGGAATGGAGAAATTATCTACTGAGAGTATAAGAAGTGCTACTTTCAAAGAATTGTTTTCTTTGAAAGTTACTAGATTAAATAGTTCTTTTCGGTCAACATTACCTATTTATTGCCAAATGATAAATAGCTTTTAGTTTGCGTTTATGTGTTTATGACTTGAAGTAACAAAAACACAATCTTTGAATACGAGAGAAATAACTCTTCAAAGCTCTTCAATTCTCACTTCACCTAAATCACGGTGAAATCTCTATAGAAATTATATAAATAAATAAATATATACGGACAAATCACACAGATTGAGCTAGCCCCAAAGTAAGTTCAAGACTTGTGTTATGGGATACTAACTCAACGATACTATATTTTATAATAGATACATATATAGATAAACATCCAAGACCCAGGCCAATCAGGAAAAGATCGTTTTCCATCATGACCTGGCCGGGGATCGAACCCGGGGCCTCCACGTCGCAGGCAGGCGTGTTGACCGCTGCGCCACGGAGGACGCTTGACATGTGATGCTTATACAGTTTTATAAAGAAAAGAAAAAAAAAGAAGTTACATTTTTACAGTTTTAAAAAGAAGTTACATTTAATTTGAAGCCCGACTTCCGTACTGGGTGGTACTCGTGTTACAGGAGTCAGTACAAGGTGGACCGAGGACCTGGTGAAGGTCGCGGAAAACCGCTGGATGCGAGAGGCGCAGGACCAGACGTCGCGTCGTGGAGATCTTTGGGAGAAGCCTATGTCCAGCAGTGGACGTCTTTCAGCTGAAATGATAAATGATGATGATGCTCTTGATGTCGTTTGTGTTTAGGTGGCCACTATTGAATCTTACTTCAAGCTCAAAAGAATACACACACAGAAACAGATCTAAAAAAATTAAGTAGTTAAGAAAAGACAGATTTAAAAAAAGTCTAGAAAAAAACGTAAACAAACCTACAAATACCAATAGAATATTCATACCAATCGATCGATTCATAGGTCGTCATCGCTAAAATTGTTTTAAATGCATAACAAGTTGTGACACTTTCGCTTGGGAGAAAGTGGACGCGTTCGAAGTTGGTCGTAATTAACTACCTCGTGTTTTTGACTCGCTTCCTTGTGTGATTTGTGTGAAATATCAATCATGAGAGCAGTTTATGGTTTCTGATTGGAAATTTGGAAGATCCTGCTTTCATCAATGTAGCGAATTGGTGATGGATGCAATAATATTTCACAGGAGAAAATTTTATTTGAAAATGATTAATGTGTGTTGGTTGTAGAGTAGGTTTCAAATAAATTTAAGTAATTTAATACTGTTATAAATTTATAATATTGATCAGTATAATTATCATTCTTGACACCGCTACGATCCAGACAAAGCGCTTTGCCTCGTCTCTTACGGCTCGTGCATCGAAGGACTGGAGCAATTTGTCTGCGGCTGTCTTTCTGTCTGATAACAATTTAAGTGTCTTCAACTCTAGTGACTAAGCTCCTAATAAACTAGCACGCTTTACCATCAACGATTGCATCACTATTTACCACCTGGCGGGACCTTGGTCAAGCTTTATAAAAAAAAAAAAAACTGAAAGCATACCCAACTGCATATTATGTTGAGGTTTCCAGTTTACCCGGATGCAGGTGAATCGGAGAAATCACGAACAAAACAGCAATAATTTCCTAATAGAGATGCACCCAACACCTCATGCGTTATTCATAGTCTAGTCATAGCACAAAAAAGCGTACAAGGCACTTCACGCTTTTGCCACACCGATGTTACGCAAAGGCAAAAAACCCAAACATTCACGGCCCACGGCTTACAACTGGTCACTAAAATGGCCAGTAGTGGCGAGTCATGGTCAGGCAATCTGTAACATCGAATGCATTTTGCGAACTACATTGGGCGTAAACGCGCGCTTTAGGAGATATAAAATTTATGTTCTAAAGCGTACGTGTAAGCCAAACGCAGTTTGAACGACTAGAAATTATACCAGCGTATCACTAAGAGAAAAAACTATTTGGCAGATAAATGATGTAAAAGTGATCTCCGAACGGTTTCTTTTGTTTTAGATATGAATAATAGAAAATAATAGGACATTGCATTAAATTATTATTATGACAAGCATTCTCCAGTTCAAAATAGACACCTAATAATATTTGTGTTTTTTCTATTATGATATTAGTGATTTTTTTTTTCTAAATAATGATAACTAGTTTATAAATACCGTAATGCAACATCAGAAGATCAATTCTCGTTTTTTTAAACGGTCAAGATCGAGTCGCAGCGTGGGTAGGCTCCGACAAGGTGGACCAACGACCTGGTGAAGGTTTCGGGAGGCCGCTGGATGCGGGAGGCGCAGGACCGGTCTTCGTGGAGAGCCTTGGGTGAGGCCTATGTCCAGCAGCGGACGTCTTTCGGCTGAAATGGTGATGATGATGATCGAGTCGCAGTCTCAACTCAATAAAAAAATTTCAAAAACTTGTCAATATGTTGGAAATTAGATATTTTTTACAGATTGAAACTAAGATCAAGCTCTGAATTTTCATAAAATTAAGAGATTTGCTTCTCTGATTTACAAATTTCAATATGTTATAAAATCTCTATGAAAGTTTAATAAAAAAAACGTGAATATAATCACGAGACAAAAATACACTTGCCACTGGTAGAATCATGGTCAGTGCAACTGTTGCAATGCAATTCATGCTTCGGAATATTGCTGATTGATGTTTAATCACAGAGTGACTGATAGATGCTGTAAATAAATTTTAATTATACTTACCCGATATTATATTTACCCGAAGCATGAATTCCATTGCAACAGCAAAACTGACCATGATTCTACCAGTGGCAAGTCTATTTTTTTTTCCTGATTTCATTCACGTTTATTTTTTATTTATTATTCAGAGAAATTTTATAATATATTGAAGTTTTATAACACAAAGAAATTATTATTAAAAATTTAAAACAAGGTTTTATAACAAATTGATTCACTCGAAACTCTTCTTCGTGAAGAAAACGAACAGAAGGATATTGATAAAAGATAAATGTAGGTCAAACTTGACGAGAAGACAGACAAGTCTCCGACACGAAAAAAGTATTCAAAAAATGTCACTTTCGAATGTCTCCTTCATTGTTGATACAAATTCGGTCACATATCTCAAGACAAAAAATATGCAGGGAAACCATGGATATTAACTCGGAAATGTAACCCTGAATTCAGCACATTTCTAGACACCTATAAAGTCATATCAGTTTATAGTCGATTGTATAAAAAGGTTCAAGTAACAAGTTTGTTTCAATGTTTTAAGCCACATTGCTTAGGACTTTTTTCTTATAAGATTAGTAATCTCCCTATCCAAGGTCACAATCAAAACCTCACCGTCAGTTCCACAAAGTGAGGGAATAATGATGATAATAACCTGACTGGTTACGTCATTGAATTCACAATAATTTATGGTGTCTTTTACACCTGTTTGCTGATGGCACAGTTACAACCAGAAGGCCAATACTCGTAATTACTAGCCACAATCTCATCTGGGTGACAAACAAATGACCCTACTGGTCAATATGTCGGTAATACCGAGGATTTAAAAAAAATGAGATCGAGATCAGACAATGTAAGAACCTAAGAACTTTCGTTAAATCTCTAGAATTATCCGTCAAGTGAATATCAATCAGGTATTCCGATTCTCCGAGAAGGATACCGTTAGCTTTTATTAAATCTGTATTACTTTTTTGCTCGACAACAGTATTGCCCTGCTCTGGTTTGGAATGTGGATCATGCACTTCCGTAATTGTTATCATATTAGCTTTTCCAGCATCGTCTATAAAGCTTTTTTTGTCGAATCCAGATTTATCTTTCTGAATTTCAATGCTATAAATAATGAGTATCTTTCTTCTCACTCCCTATATGATTGCTATTATATTTGACATTACATTTTTTGCAACAGTCTTGTTAAGGGTAAATTTTCAATGAAATACCGCCATTTTAATCAGTTTGGCGTGATATTAATGCCCTATAACAAGAAAAAGATGCACCTGCAGTCAATCGTCGGGCGCACGCACAAAAACTCGTGCCGAGAACAATCGTAGGTCACGGGCTCAGGGTCGAAGCCCTCCGGCTAACGGAACGATGCGCCAGACATCTGACATAGTTATCACCGGATTCTTGTCCCGTCTGGCCGTCAATCAACTAGTTTTAATTTTAAAAGTCCATGTTGTTATTGTCACTGTATGAATATTGCCCGTTGCGTAATTTGCAACTGTATAGTGTGTTAGAAAGCAATTATTTTCAATGATTAGGCTCATCGTCATACATTCCTAATTTTAACTCTATTCTTACCTAGGTTTGGATGATAACTATCCTTCGTTATTGGCTAAAGAATATGTGTTGATTAATGTTTGAGTAAGGTGAATTCCTTCAGGCTAGGTGAAGCGAACATCTTTGCAGGATAACTGATAGCAGCTCGATGAGAGGCCTATATCCAGCAGTGATGATGATGGTGATGATATCTCAGCAGACAATAAAGCACTAAGTAATCCAATCATCATGATAAGTGATTTAATTTTAGTATTCTTATTATTGGTCATTTTAAAGATTTATGACAGAGATACTTTTAAATGAACTTTTTTATTTTGATGATCGTTCCATAATTTTATTGTTTGTATGATCATTAATATTAACTAATTTTATGCGTTCAGAGTTTTGACTTACGTGGACACTTTTATCTTGGCAGAATCATTTTAAAATTCTGTTTCAACAATCCGTGTTACCAATACTTCGGTTAACGGTATTATTGCATATTCGAGCCTTAATTCTGATGCTGACACACATACAACCGGTACAATTGTGGCCAATGCACGAGTAATGCCTCCCGTTCAATACTTAAAAGCATCTGATCCGTTAATCTATATCGAGATAGAAATCGTTGAAAGGAATATTATGGTTATGCTGGGTATTGGTGATAGGCGCTGGCCCCGGTTGTCATTCGTAGATATTAAATAGTTGCCATGGGTGGTTAGAAGGCGACAAGTCCTTCAGCCGATCTTATCAAAGAGTATCGTATTATCCAGTAATTGGGTTGAGGAGGTCAGATAGGCATTCTCTCCATCTCCTGCTCCTCTTCAAGTGGTTTTCCTCATTACTGAGGGTCGTGATGTCCCTGTTGAATTATCTTCTCCTTTCCGATAGTTCGCGTCTGTTACGATCCCTGGCCGCGAGTATAGCATCATGCAGGCCGGTGTTCAGAGATGAACGAATTTGGTCAGTCCACATTATTGGATTGCGACCTCTAGAACGTCGTCCATCCACCTTCCCAGTAACCATCAGATGTTCGAGATTGTCTCCGTCTTTTCTGGCAATATGGTCAGCCCCTCTATCTAACATCCTAGTATTCAGCTGCATCCGGTTAGGTTGGAAGCCTATACCAATACTGTTGGGAAAACTCCAGGGGCAGAGTGTTTGATATTAGTGAAACGAACCTACATGAAATGGAACACAATGAACCGTCCTCTATGACTTGAAATGTAACAACAAGGCTAGACTGAATAGGCTCTTAACAAACTAGCGCTCTTTACCATCAACGATTGCATCACTGCTCACCATCAGGCGGGATTGCGGTCAAGCACTACTTTATAATCTATATAAAAAGCGAATTTGTAACACAGTTTGTTAGAAATAATTTGTATCCAGCGGTCCAAAGATAAGCGTAAATAATGTAATATTTCGTAATAAAACACCAATGTCGGTCGTAGAAGCAAACATATTAATAAGGGAAGTTTTAACAACCATATGAATAATTTAATGGCATATAAATTATATTGATGCCATAATTATGATTACACTTCACCAGAGTTGGTATTTTAATCATTTTGTTTTATACAATATGTTAAGAAAACCCTGTCCGACCCGTAAGGATAGTAAAGCTTAGGTAAACACATGACCAAATAACATATATTATGAAATTTTAGATAATCAACATAGTAACAATACTAGTGAATTTTGAATTAATCTTTTTTTCCCGCGAATTAATTCCAACTTCCCCAAAATTTGGTAATTTTTAAAAAGTGACAACATTATTTTTGACGGTATAAATTCTGAGCGAATAGCGATGCGACCGCGTGCCGCGTGCCCTGCCCCTCTTCATCCGCGCCTGGATGGCCTACCGCACATGTTTTAAGTTACCTCTTTTTGCGAAATTATAATATTTATTTTTTTAGGGGGATTTTTTTTAAGTTTAGCCCGGCTTTGTAGGCATTAGTAGAATCAGTTATCGATACCTTACAATACCTTCACGGATCGGACAGGGTTTTCTTTACATATTGTGTGTAAAGTTCAGAATCACTAACACGTTCGATGTCGATCGCATTACAAATATTAATGATATCAAGTTACTAATCAACCTTCGGAATAATTCTTCTGCTAATTCTAACACAATTTGAATTTAAATACTTTTATGCAAGGACACTGTTCTGAAATTATGAATTCTAGTCATGATTTATGAAATTGTAATGAGGTTAAAGACTGATATTCGAGCTTTTGGTCCAAGGACATGGCGGTTTCCTCACGATGTTTTCACATGCTTTTTATTAGCTTCACTTGTATGTTTGCTTGCTTGCTTGTTTGTTTGTTTGTTTGTCCGTCTCTAACTCTTTGGACTACGAGTGAGCGGCTCATTACTGAAAAATGTCCCACCGTTTTCAATACGTTCGTTCGATCGTTCTTTTTTTTTTTTAAGGAATATCGAACTAAAAAGTTGAAAATAAATATAGTTTAAAAAACTAAAAAAACATGCTTTTAAAGAATATCAAAATAAAAAAAAAATTAAAAAAAAGCGTCAGGCCATAATTTTTGTATTTTAAGCCTCTCACGCTTTTTTTAAAAATTATTTTTAACTTTTTAGTTTGATATTTTCTTAGAGCATGTTTTTTAGTTTTTTAAACTATATTTATTTAATAAGCCTTCTAAGGATGAAGAAAGAGATGACGATAAAATTTGTCTTCTTCGCCACATTGCCATTAATTAATTCAGCATTTGCTGTGAGCAGTTATTCGTAACATATGAACGTAAACAGATAATTCAAACAAGAAACCTATTACTTTAATAGATTTTTTTTTTGTACTTTACTCTCACCGGTCATGGTTGAATGATGACATTCTAAAGGTAATGTTTATTTGGTAAACGTTTCTAAATTCTAAGTGCAATACGCAATTTTCTTGTAGGTTCTTGTGGTAATCACTTGCAAATGAAGCGTAAAAATGATTGGGTTTGTTCATACATATTAAGGACCTAACTAAGTAAATGTTTGTAAATAAAGTGGTAAAGTGGACTGTAAACACTTTATATGAAATGGTTCTTAGAGGACAGAAAAAATTACGCAAGCGTATAGTCATACACTGAAGTCAGAACTGCTCAGGATCGAGCTTGTTGGCGTGCCATGAAAGAGGCCTATGTCCAGCAGTGGACGAGTAGGGGCTGATGATGATGATGATGATGATGATGATAGTCACACACATATAAGGGTCTAGCGTAGTAGGCACTACATCAATAGGGTATTTGACTAAAAAAAACTAATAAGTCCGTCAGACAGATTTCCAAAAATTACTAGACACATATTTTTTCTTTTTTCATATAATAATAATAATTCATTTAATGCAGATTACTCCATATTTGTTAGTACAATTTTAAGCTTATAGACTAGTGTTAGTAACAATATGACAAAGATACATTTTTAACAATAAATGGCGGATCCAGTGGAGTCCCCGGTGATGCTGGAAAATCGCTATAAGACTGCGTGCAGTCTGATCCAGCGAGCCAGCATCGGAGAGTCCCAGCGGTCCACCAACACGCGCAGGATGGTATTGTATTGTATTTGTATAAACAAAAATTGACAAGTATAAAAGGCATCAAAGATCAGGAGTGGTGGCTGGTGACGTCACTGGTCGCTAAAAAGTGTACCGTCCAGTGACGTCACACGAGCTTTTAACGCGCTGTGTCGTCTTCATTTTTTGTTTATATAAAAAAAAAACGTGTCTAGTATTTTTTGGATATCTGTCTGACGGACTAATTACATTTTTTTAGTCAAATACCCTATTCTGCAAGGTAATTGAGTCATCATCATCAACCTTTTTATCGTCCCACTGCTGGGCACAGGTCTCCTCTCATACAGAGTAGGATTGAGCGTAATCACCACGCTTGCTCAATGCGGGTTGGCGATTTCAGACTTAAAAAGTCCAGGTTTCCTCAAGATGTTTTCCTTCACCTTCAGTCATTGGTGTCCAAGATATACTTAGAAAGTACATATAACTTTAGAAAAGTTACATTGGTACTTGCCTGACCTGGAATCGAACCCGCGCCCTCATACTTGACAGGCTAGTGTTTTAACCACTAGGCCACGACGACTTCGGTAATTGAGTAATCAGTAGCAATGGGTTTCATTTTGACAGTTAAGAAGGAACTCTTGTGGTGCTTTCTCAATACAAACGTATTCCTCTGTTTCCTTTGTGGATAATGCTTTTGGAGCAATTTCTTTTTTCTACAATTTTAAACCTGATTATACCTGATTATGCCCCTATCATTTTAAAGTAATACGATACTTCAAAATCGCGAAAAATATCCCATTTTTACCATGATGTTCGGATGACTATTAGACAAACGTGATACCTAAGTTTCTGACAAAAAAGAAAATAATAAAAGCATAGGTATCTTTCCTTACTGCACACTTTCACTGTAAGTCATCATCATCATCATCCCAGCGTTAATCCCAGTCGCATCCGAAGCCTTTTCAGCTTTGGAGTCTGGGGTCCGCTTTACCAGTCCAACTGCTGTTATGGCTAAACTTCGACATTTTCCGTGAAGCGACTGCCGTCTGACTTCCACAACCCGAAGGCGACATCGAAGTATTGCAGTTAGAGCAATTGCAGTTGGACTTATGAGGGCTCCAACAACCCTTAACGACTGCCATTAGATGTTCGTATGGCAACCGGGACCAACGGCTTAACGTGCTTTCCGAGGCACGACCAGACCAGTGCAAATATTGATATTCATGCATACAAATACTTGCACTGTGCGGGGATCGAACCCGCGCCACCTTGCGCAGCGGCCGCGTCCGCTACCGCTACGCCACGGAGGCTGTCCAACACGACAAAAGATATCATCTATAAATAAATATACAAATACAGCTTACTTTATGTTTATGATGAACATATAATTTCTATTTGGCAACGGAGTTAATCAACTCTAAATCCGCACAATTAGGTAAATCCAAATAGAAATCACTATTGTGTAGTCACTTCCGATAATTATTTTATATTAATTAACAGCAGTTTGTATTCTGATTCTTGATAAATTAAAGCAACGGAGTGTTATAATTTTTATGATGATTGTAGGTAGGTACATATTTAGAAAATTAAACCCGTCTCGTGTCAATCGCTTTTTTTTTATAAAACACTAGCTTTCCGCCCGCGGCTTCGCCCGCGTGGAGTTCGGTTATGTCGCGCTTTTTAGATTTCCCTCGGGAACATCAAAATTTTCCGGGATAAAAGGTAGCCTATGTTCTTTCTCAGGGTCTAAAGATTGTCTGTGCAAAATTTCATCAAAATCGGTTGAGAGGTTTAAGCGGGAAAGCGTAACAGACAGACAGACAGAGTTACTTTCGCATTTATAATATTAGTATGAATTGCCCCAACACCAAGAATTTGTCCTGTATCGTGGGTTGAACCCACCAAATACAATTAAACGATAATGTTAAAGTTCAATACGACTACTAGTTAAAAGTAAATTAATGTAAAATCAGTAGCATAGTCCATGGTCAGTGTGCTAGCTCATTTCTCTATGCCCACTGACGCGTTACAATATCTACTCGTAACGTAACGTTGCGTTACAGACTTGCGTGTAACTAGAGGCGCATTTGCATTGTAAGTAGTTTTTTTTATGAGACTTATACTTCGTTGGATGTGTTATGTGTTATCATACACTAGCAGTCGACAGCGACTTCGTTCGCGTGCAGTTAGTTATACTACACTCCTATTGGTTGCAGCGTGATGTTATATACCCTATAGCCTTCCTGGATTAATGGGCTATCCAACGCAAAAATAATTTTTCAAATCGGACCAGAAGTTCCCGTGATTCGCACGTTCAAACAAACAAACTCTTCAGTTTTTATATATTAGTGTAGTTATAGAATTTCCACACCAATTTTTTTTTTTTTTGTTTTGCCCTTACATATCAATTAACCGCTCTGGCCTCTGGACAATTTTGTGAATCCGAATTCTCCTAAAAATAAAACCAGGACGTAAAATATTAATAATTATTAATAGTTTAATATTATAAACATTATTGTTTTAATTATACCTACTGATTTAAATTTAATTATACTGATCTAATCAAATCTACACTAATATTATTATGTAGAAGAACATAAGTTGAACTTTATTGTACTTAGTTAATTTAGAAAGTCAGTTAGTTAAATTTTTTTGTTTTATAAATAAGTTTTTTTTTTAGTAAGCCATACAAGGCTTTTTGTTTATTTGATTATAAGTATTGTATAATCCTACTAAACGTTGCCACTTTTACCGGTTGCCATACGAACATCTTGTGGCAGTCATTATGGGTTGTTGGAGCCCTCAAAAGTCCAACAATTGGTCTATCTGCAATGCTTCGATGTCGCCTTCGGGTTGTGGAGGTCAGACGGCAGTCGCTTTACGGAAAATGTCGAAGTTTAGCCATTTCAGCAGTTGGACTGGTAAAGCGGACCCCAGACTCCAAAGCTGAAATGGCTTCGGATGCGACTGGGATTAACGCTGTGATGATGATGAATCCTACTAAACTTGTACCTAAATGGTAAAATTTTTGAGGATGTCGAAACTCATACGCATATTACGTGCTGGCGTTACTTGAAATGCAACCGTTAACCTCGAAACTGGCGTCTCAATTTTTATTAGAATACATTAACATTTCGGAACTGCGGTTAAGTAAAACGTGGTTACAATAGGCACAGTAGCAATAGGGATGTTTCCTGGGTAAAAAAAAATGGATTCTATTTAGTCCGTCATTCAGATTACAGAAAAATATTGGATACGTATATTTTGTTTTATCAAATCAATAAAAATTTACAAATATAAAAGGCATCAAAGATCAGGAGTGGTGGCTGGTGATGTCACTGGTTGCTAAAAAGCGTAGCGTGCAGTGACGTCACACGTTTTTATATGAAAAAATACGTGTCTAGTATTTTTTGGAAATCTGACTGAAGGACAAATTGTTTTTTTTTTTAATAATTATAAACTAGTGCTTGACTGCAATCCCGCCTGATGGTAAGCAGTGATGCAATCGTTGATGGTAAAGCGCACTAGTTTATTAAGCCTATTCACTTAAAAAACTTAGAGGAATAGGAAGGATGACGGCAGTTGAGCGAGGTGATGCAATGTAAAAACCAAGACCAACACGACCAAACGATGTTGCGCTAGAGGGAGATTGATCTGGAGACTCTCCACGACCAAACTCCCGACACAACAACATTTGGCGCATCGTACCCGCCACACATCGCATCACAACTGCTCAGACCCCTCCTCCGTCAAATACCCTATTCATTAACTTACATACATACTGTGGATTATTCTTCTCCACTAATCTATACTGTACTTTTGTTTATCAGTCTTGGTTCGTTAACACGCATTGTGCAGTGGCCGAGCTATCGAATGCTGCACCGCGTGTCGGTGGTTCGATTCCTGCACGGAACAAATAATTGTATCATCATCATCATCATCAGCCTCTACTCGAATATCAAAAAGGTGGCTGGTAGTGGCTGGCGGAGAACTGCTCAGAATCGAGCTTGCTGGCGTGCCATGAAGGAGGCCTACATATGTCCAGCAGTGGACGAATAATTGTATGGGCTACAGGTATTCGTTAAGGGTCTGGATGTTTGTGGACGTGAGCTTAAATCTTTGTAAATGTAAGGAGAAATTCCTTCTTTTATTAAAAAAAGATATTTATTTAGCAAATAGAAAATTTGCTTAAAAAAAATAATTGAGTAACCTCCATCTTATTGAATTCGGTTAAAAACCAACTCTAAAGCGGACTAGTTGAAGATAATTTAAATCTATTCCAAGAACATTAACTATTGCGTGACGATAAGTGTTATCAAATAAAACTATAACAACGCATCCCGAATTATCTATTTATATTATAACTTTATAACTTACCTTCCTTTCTCTTTTATAAATAGACATACCTAAATTTGTACCTATGTACATATTATGTACATAAGATCTAAATTAGTATGTTTGGTTGAGTCTCATTAAAATCGTATCACGACGTTTGCGTGTTAATTTTTTTAAACTTATAGAAAAAACAATCAAAGTCAAATGAAAGGAAGAGTGATTTTGCTTTTTAAACGTTGGCGTGGACCGAATTGAAAAAACCTTTTTGCGCTTAATAGCCCCTTAATACAGGAAGGCTTTAGGCCATAATTAAAACATCATACTGCGATCAATAGAAGCGGAGCATATCGAAACCTACGCGGGTGATACCGCTTGGCGCAGCTAGTAATTAATTAAAAAAAAAACCGACCAAGTGCCTCTCGGACTCACGCACAACGGGTTCCGTACCATTGATTTATGAAATTAAAGGTTTTAGGTTATTTGTATGAAAGAATATGCGGTATACGATTTACGAGGTATTAAAAAAAAAACTACTTACCTACTAGATCTAGTTCAAAACAATTTTCGTTGGTAGTTTTTATAGTAATGTACATCATTGCTTTTTTTTGATTTTTCGTTTTCTTATTTTAGAAGTTGGAAGGGGGGGACCGACTTTATTCCACTTTGGAAGCGTCTGTCACGCAGACTAGTCGGGGTTTAGAAAAAAAATATTTTAGAAACATCGATATCATTTTTGAAGACCTGTCCATAGATACCCCACACGGATGTGTATGATAAAAAAAAAATGAGTTTCCGTTCTAAGTATGGGGAGACCCCAATATTTCTGAAAAAATAAATAAAAGTAAAAATCTTAATGCGGTTCACAGAAAACATCTACCTACCAAGTTTCAACAGTATGTAGTACATACGGACGGACAGACATGACGAATCTATAAGAGTTCCGTTTTTTGCCATATTGCTACGGAACCCTAAAAATCAAACATCATATTATGACCTCTCCCGCTCTAGGCGGGGCGGAAGGGCGTTTCAGACAGTTACTAAAAGCCACCCGTGTTCACTTGCCTGTGCGTCACGGCCACGGCATCTCATTCAATCTACTCGCAGTCTTGGCAGGCATCGATGCTTATCCTCCGTCACTGTGTTCTGACATCTCTTTGCGCCCATGGAATTCAATGCGCCATCGACCCGGGGACCGGCGACCCCTTATGTCATTACTAGCGGTAAGATTTGATAAAAATTAAGAAGACAAAAGTATCTACACATAATTTAGACTTGGCTGGTTATAATTACAGGTAGTCCTCATACTCGCGGCATTTGAGGTTCTCGAAATACGCGACGTAAATCGAAACGACGTAAGTCGAGACATATTTTTTCATACGTATACATGTAAAATTCAAGGATCAAGATTCACACGTAATAAAAAAAATCTTTTATTACAAAGGATAGTTAGATACATAGATTATTATTAAAAGTAAGTGGAATGGAAACGATTGACGTATGTTTGAGGAATCGTATCAAAACATTATTCGACATAACTTGAAACGACGTAAACCTAAACGACGAAAGTCGAGGACTGTTGAACACACAGCATAAAAAATGATTTAATCAATATAATATTTACAATATGTAATAAATAAAATAGCACTTATAACGTCTCCATGTATTTAAAAAATAAGCAAAACAATCGTAGGGCATCATAATAATTCTCCTGCATCGCTGTCAAGAGGAACAATGCCCAAAAGGCTGGCAGCATTGCCGTTGATATAATATTCATCTAAATATTAATAGAATCTGGTACTAAAAACAACACGTTCATTAGTATAGTAGAAAAAGTAAAATAAGAGTTGTACTTGCGGCCAAAACCTTAGCCTTATAAGGAGCGAGGTCTGGCAGAACGGGATCGCAATTTGCGACTGCCACCAAAGTAGGTAGGTATATAATTATATAATTAATACCCAAGTAACTGAAACACTTAACGGTTTTAAATTGTTGTGATTGAATTCTGACTATAAGTTCTAGGTCACTAGGTCTAAATTCTAAGAAAGTAGTCTTGGTTCTAAAGTTCACGTTCTTACCTGTCATTAAATGACTAAATATAAATTTAAAGAAAGAGTTTCTTATTTTTTGGTGTGTTAGAACGTCGGAACAGTAAGGGTCAAAAGTGAACCTTTGACCCTTTTTGTTTGTGCAATAAAGTTCAAAAGTGGTAATGCACTTTTGACCCTTGATTGTACATTATCTCTGGACCCACCAAAAAAATCTGTCTGCATTGGAAAATGTAAACAAATCATGATCTGAATCATCTGAACGATATTACTAATCCATTTCATTGTATGTAAGAATTTTTTATAATCAACAATGTGGATAACGCAATAAATGTGGTTTTACTGTCAAAATTTAAACCTTTTAAGCTGTTAGTGTGTTAGCCAATAGGTGATACCGGCTGGTGTATGCAACTCGTCATCATACATACCTTTAAACATATTGAACCTATGACCCACTACTGGGATGCAGGCCTCCTCTCGGCGAGAGGTCGTGGGCGGTAATCTACCACGCAGGCCTACGTACCATCTTTAAAGTATTATTATAAAAGAAAGAAATGTTTAAAATACATTACTTTCTTTGCGGTAAGAATGATGCAGAAACACAAAAAAAAAAATATAGTTTAAAAAATAAAAAAAACCACTTAAAAAAAGGCGTGAGGCGCTTTGTGCCATAATTTTTGTAAGTATATCATCGCCTCACGCTTTTTTAAAAATTATTTTTAACTTTTTAGTTTGATATTTTTTTAAAGCATGTTTTTTTTTAGTTTTTTAAACTATATTTATTTTCAACTATTTAGTTCGACATTCTTCTTAAAAAAAAAAAAAACGAACGAAAGAACGTATTGAAAACGGTGGGACATTTTACAGTAATGAGTCGCTCACTCGTAGTCCAAAGAGTTAGAGACGGACAAACAAACAAACAAGCAAGCAAACATACAAGTGAAGCAAAAAGAAACAAATTGGGGGAAAATATAAGACACATTTCACTCAAAACTGCCATCGTTTGGCTTACGACCCAAAAGCGAGACAGAACACTTTCGCTTGCTCTATTGGTACCGGCTAGCCCAAAACAACATTATGTATGTTCTAAACCACCATTGCATAAGCATTAAGGCAAGTAAATGGTGTTTGTATTAAAGGGTCACAGAGTAACCGAGGGGTCATACTCGCGTCAGGTTAAATCTACTGCTCCAATGCAGATTGCTTTAACTGCAGTTTATATAGTGTGGTGATTGTATAATTTATTGTGCCATAAAGTTCACATTCTTGTAAGTATGACCTTCGAACTACTAGGAATACTATTACAATATTCATGTTCTTTGGATCACGCATTTGTTTAATGATTGATGGTTCGATGTTGACCCCTTGTGAAACAAACCGTCGATCCAACCAATAGGGCCCAATCCATTGATAAAATATTAAACTATGGTAGATATGTCATTAGCGCACTGAAAATGAAGCGTACAAAAGGAAGGAAAGTCCTGTATCTCGCCTTAGTCACTCTCGATACACTCGTAAAAACAAACGACAAACACTAACAGCGCAAATGACAAACACTAGCCATCTTTTTCTTCTCTATGCTTTAGATTGTGCCCCATCTCACTCACACTGTACCAATGTATGCGGAATAAAAATATGCATGTGTGCTGCTGCTGTGTTCGGCACATTCTTTTTGGTCAGTTTGTTAGAATATATCGTATCTGTATAATATTTTATTAATGGCCCAATCGTGATTCTTTTTTTAAATTTTCTCGTTTAAAAGTCCGAAGTAATTTCCTACAACCTCCACCTAGAATAGATACTACGAGTTGTAGATTGTACTTATGAGTAGATAAACTTCAAATTGCACGACTTTATTATAATTTATCGTTGTGCTTCTTCTATAGAAGTTTTATGAGGTTACAAAACTAGTGCTTGTCCGCGGTAAGCATTGACGCAATCGTTGATGGTAAAGCGCACTAGTTTATTAAGAGCCTATTCACTCTAGCCCTGAAAACGCTGAAATTGTAGTCAAACGGGAAACTCACCGTAGGCAAATTGTTTCAGTCCTTAGATGTACGCCGATATATTCATCACTAGCGGCCGCCAGCGACTTCGTTCGCGTGGGGTTAGGTATGCTCCGCTCCTTTTAGTCGCAGCGTGATGTTATATAGCCTAAAGCCTTTCTGGATTAATGGGCTATCCAACGCAAAAATATTTTTTCAAATCGGACCAGTAGTTTCTAAGATTAGCGCGTTCAAACAAACAAACTCTTCAGCTTTATACATATATTAGTATAGATTAGCTTATAGCAGTCCACTGCTGGGATTGGGCATGGGCCATTCCTATGGCCATTCATTTTGTTTTTGGGCGACTCTCTTCCAGTTGCTATCAACCATCAATCTTGCCAGAGGGCGTGCGATTAAGCAATGGATGTAAGGATCTTAGTAAGTGGCGTAATTTCTGAGAAAAGGCATTCTTTTGTCAAAAGAAAGAAACTGTGGCTTTTGATTACGCTCAATCCTTCTCTGTATGAGAGGAGACCTGTGCCCAGCAGTGGGACGATAAAAAGGTAGTTGTTGATGATGATGATGATAATAATACACATGTTTATACCTAGTGCACATTGACTTACAGAAGTGTCGAAACGAATCCATCTGAATTGCCACACAGTCTCGCAGAGCACAAACCACACAGAAAGCGATTAAACGAACATTATAAATATTAAACGAGACCTAGTCTTCGAATGTCCGATGTTTGTGGTAATAGGAAGAAATATATCACACGATATACTATATTAACACCAATTTGAATGGATTTCCCTTCTTTTTGCCTTCAAGTTTTTTTTTTTATTTAATAGTAGCGACCCGCCCCGGTTTCACACAGGTGCAATGCTGATACTAATTTCACTACAGAAAAACTGTGAATGTTATGTAACTCTAAGAAGAAGTCAAACCGTAATAGGCTTTCGTAAATAACTCACAATTACAACAATGCTCTAAGGCTTAATATTTCCTTCCTATCATTAAAATTAGTTTACCCATAAATTTATTTAACTACAATAGCCGTTGATCTGGTTTAAAATGCCTCGTTAAATGTGGTTTGTACAATATTACCTATATGCTACAAATACGCTCATTTTATACAACCGTCGACGACATTTTGCAAGCCATGCTACCCGCGAAACTGTCAAATTTTCCCAATCAATATTAAACCTTAGTGTTTTAGATATAAAGTTACCTTATGTTAGGGCATTGTGACGTATTAAAACAATTACTGTTCCATTGTGAAAAACTTTTTTACAAAAAAACAACCGACTTCCAAAAACCACTACAAAGTGAAAAATAACTAATTTCGGAAGTCGCTTGTCTTCGAATGTCCGATGTTTGTGGTAATAGGAAGAAATATATCATACGATATACTATATTAACACCAATTTGAATGGATTTCCCTTCTTTTTGCCTTCAAGTTTTTTTTTATTTAATAGTAGCGACCCGCCCCGGTTTCGCACAGGTGCAATGCTGATACTAATTTCACTACAGAAAAACTGTGAATGTTATGTAACTCTAAGAAGAAGTCAAACCGTAATAGGCTTACGTAAATAACTCACAATAACAACAATACTCTAAGGCTTAATATTTCCTTCCTATCATAAAAATTAGATTTAACTACTGCCAGGTGAGTTAAGAAACGACTGGTTTAGTTTACCCATAAATTTATTTAACTACAATAGCCGTTGATCCGGTTTAAAATGTCTCGTTAAATGTGGTTTGTACAATATTACCTATATGCTACAAATACGCTCATTTTGTACAACCGTCGACGACATTTTGCAAGCCATGCTACCCGCGAAACTGTCAAATTTTCCCAATCAATATTAAACCTAAGTGTTTTAGATATAAAGTTACCTTATGTTAGGGCATTGTGACGTATTAAAACAATTACTGTTCCATTGTGAAAAAGGATCTAGGTATATTTATAGGTAGTTACATAACTTAATTAAATTCACGTGTAAATTAGTTCCCCGTAAGAAATACACATAATAAAATTCTCTCGGTGGTAGGCCATAACATCGGCTGCCGGCGAAGTTACCACCCACCAGACAAAGTCTTGCCGCCAAGCGATTCGTCGTGTTTCGGCATGATGTCTGGTGAAGCCGTACGGAGGACGGGTCTGAGTAGTTGTGGTGCGACGTGTGGCGGGTACGATGCGCCAAATGTTGTTGTGTCGGGAGTTTGGTCGCGGAGAGTCTCCAGATCAATCTCCCTCTAGCGCAGCATCATTTGGTCGTGTTGGTCTTAAGTTTAACATTGCATCACCTCGCTCAACTGCCGTCTTCCTGCCTATTCCTAAGTTTTTAAGTGAATAGGCTTAATAAACTAGTGCGCTTTACCATCAACGATTGCATCACTGCTTACCATCAGGCGGGATTGCAGTCAAGCACTAATTTATAATAATTAAAAAAAAAAAAAAGCTTTTTAGGGTTCCGTAAGTACCCAACGGATATAAATGGGATCCTATTACTAAGATCCCACTATCACTTAATAAACTAGGGTGCTTTATCATCGACGATGAAATCCCTGCTTACCATCAGGCGGGATTGTTGTCAAGCACTACTTTATAATTAAAAATAAACAGTCTGTCATCAGACTGTACTTGACAAACACAGATGATGTCTTTATGTTGCCACTATAATAACAAATACTAATTTCATCAAATCAGAAATGAGGAAATCCGCATTAGAACGAGAGTAATCAACATAACCCGAAGGATTGCAACACTTAGGTGGCAGTGGGCCGGGCACATTGCCCGTAGGACCGTTGCCACGTATCGGAAGACGCAGCGTGTGCCCCCGGTAAGGTGGATCGATGACCTGGTGAAGGTCGCGGGAAACCGTTGGGTGCGGGAAGCGCAGGACCGGTTGTCGTTGAGATGCTTGGGGGAGGCCTATGTCGTCTTTGAAATGATTATGATGATGATGATAATGACTAATTTTATAGATAATGGTACGGAACCCTTCGTGCGCGACCCCAACTCGCAAATGACGGGTTTTTTATTTAAATAATTTGTGTAACACAGTTTTCGTGAGCCACGGAAAATTAATTGATAAATTGTTATTTTATTAAATACCAAATAGATAACTATTATGGCAATTATACGGTTTCAAGTTATTTTATTAATGGCTTCATCATTAATTTGCATACCTACTTTGATTGTGTGTTCATCAACGTGATCAATTATTTTTGTTTAATACAAGATTTTATTTACATATTTATTTATTCACTTACTACCATTACAGATTACTTAACCTAATGTGGAAGAAAGGATCATTTCTCGAGATGCATTTTCGAAAATTACACATAATAATCCATACTAATATTATAAATGCGATAGTAACTCTGTCTGTCTGTCTGTCTGTCTGTCTGTCTGTCTGTCTGTCTATCTGTCTGTCTGTCTGTCTGTCTGTCTGTCTGTCTGTCTGTCTGTCTGTCTGTCTATCTGTTACGCTTTCCCGCCTAAACCTCTCAACCGATTTTGATGAAATTTGGCACAGACAATCTTTAGACCCTGAGAAAAAATATAGGCTACCTTTTATCCCGGAAAATTTTGATGTTCCCGAGGGAAATCTAAAAAGCGCGATATAACCGAACTCCACGCGGGCGAAGCCGCGGGCGGAAAGCTAGTTTGTAATAAAAAAAAAAAAGAAAAAATTATTCCTTTTATTTTATTCCTTAATAATAATTAATTACTTGTTTAAAGTATACTAATAAATAATAATTATGTAATGTGAATGTATGTGGACTTCAGAAAAACTTGCTTACAAGCAGAATACAGTGACATTTAAGGTCAATTATTTTCAACTCAGCTTACACAATGTATTTCATAATACCTGAGTATCCCTGAGTACCTGTATCTTTGGTTTAGTGGTTGCTACTACGCTACTGGTTAATATGTCTTAAGTTCGTTTCCCAAGTCGGGCAAAGTGCAGTGCTAAAGTAAATAGGCTCCTTAATACATGTGCGATAAGCAATCCCTTCCGCGGGCAGCGGGGGGCAGGGCACGCGGCACCTGTGACGTGGTCGCTTATAATAATACCTTAACTAGTGCGCTTTACCATCAACGATTGCATTACTAAAAATAAACTTTATTAAAAAAAAACGGCAGCATTTTTGTAAAAACACAATAAAGTTAACGTAAGTAGGTAGTCTCAAACGGTGGCGGTAAGGTAAACCAGTATTAAATTAGGCTCTTTTGTACAAAAAAGTATATTTATAAATAACAGTCAGTTGAGCTGGCTTGTTTCTTCTCACATTAAGCCGAAACATAAGACTATTAGTAGTAATTAATTTTTGAAAGTATTTTAATTTGTGTCAAAAGTCTGGAATAAACGGATTGACATTGGAGTTAATTGTTTCTTAAAAAACTAGCTGCATCGCGCGGTTTCTGCCGTGTAAGTAGTAGTAGTACGATTATTTACTAAAGAAATGCACTTATCTATACTAATATAATAAAGCTGAAGAGTTTGTTTGTATGTTTGTTTGTTTGTTCGCGCTAATATCGGGAACTACTGGTCCGATTTGAAAAAATCTTTTTGCGTTGGATCGCCCATTAATCCAGGAAGGCTACATAACATCACGCTGCGACCAATAGGAGCTGAGCATAACTAATTCCACGCGAACGAAGTCGCTGGCGGCCGCTAGTTTATGTATAAAAAAAGATAAAAACCTATTCTCAGGCCTAACGAATGGATTTAAGAAATTTCATCAAAATCGGTTCAGCTTTTTTGGAGGAGTTCGAGGACAAACATTGGCGCCGATTCTGTTGTTCATAACACTAAACTAATTTTAACTTAACTGCGTCTTTTCCTTTATTTTTCATTAAGAAAAGGACAGAAGATAAAATGTCAGTTTAGACCTGTCAACATAACATCACGCTGCGACCAATAGGAGCGAAGCATAACTAACTCCACGCTAACGAAGTCGCTGGCGGCTGCTAGTAAGAAATAATAAATGATTATGAGGAAAACGGACTTACAACCGAAAATTCGAATTTTTATGCGGCATCCTCCGACGCGCGGGGACCTCCGTGGCGCAGCGGTCAACACGCCTGCCTGCGACGTGGAGGCCCCGGGTTTGATCCCCGGCCAGGTCATGATGGAAAACGATCTTTTCTTGATTGGCCTGGGTCTTGGATGTTTATTTATATATGTATCTATTATAAATATAGTATCGTTGAGTTAGTATCCCATAACACAAGTCTCGAACTTACTTTGAAGCTAGCTCAATCTGTGTGATTTGTTCATATATATGTATACTAGCTTTCCGCCCGCGGCTTCGCCCGCGTGGAGTTCGGTTATATCGCGCTTTTTAGATTTCCCTCGGGAATATCAAATTTTTCCGGGATAAAAGGTAGCCTATGTTCTTTCTCAGGATCTAAAGATTGTCTGTGCCAAATTTCAACAAAATCGGTTGAGAGGTTTAAGCGGGAAAGCGTAACAGACAGACAGACAGACAGAGTTACTTTCGCATTTATAATATTAGTACGGATTTTATTTATCCACCAAACCTCTTTGGACTTGCGTGGTGGATTATGGCCCACACCCCTTTCACAGCGAGGAAGCCTATGTCCGTCCCAGTAGTGAAAACATTTGTAGCCGATTGATAATATATTTGTTTTGTAAGTTTAGAATTTAGAATATTTTATTTTACGTTGTATTTAAGGGCGTGTAGGCCAAGCGAAATAGGTATTAAACGCTACCAAGAGTTGCCCGCGATTACCGCAAAGCGAGCCGTGCGCTAACGTCGCAGCCTCTCCGCGTCGTCGCGGGGAGTGTCACATTACAGATAAGCACGCAGTAGGTCAGCTTGTCGCCGGGCTTGTGCAAGCGGGCGTTATTGATTTATTTTAAAAAGAAAATGACAGATTTGATTCATTAAGAACTCTTTTTATTATAATTTGTAGTAATAGCGAATGTGCTTTATTGCCGCTAAAAGTAGAAATACGAAACTTTTACGAAACGAACTTTTTCCTGTGGCAACACTACAGCTGACAGCTGTTTAAATTTCTTCCTAAAGTTTTTTTTTAATTTTAAATATTAAATTACTTAGATTTGTAAACCTACTTCCAATTATTCATATAATTAGTGGAACAATAATGTATATTTTGTGTTAGGTTCACATAGATAGTGCGTATTTAGTGTAAAAAAATCGGTGACAGTTACCGGCACAAGTGAATCTTGCATTGTCATCTCGGTATCAGGTATAATACTTTATATTTTACTTGCTATTAGTTTATTTGCGTGCTTTATTTTAATCAGCAATAGCGTAATTCACCTTTAGAAAGGCTTATTAATTCCAATAACCTCTGATCGTAAACATAACCTTATTTTGGTTTGGTGACAGAACTCCCTTTTATTTACATCAAACTCGATTATTGGTCAACTTTTACTTTCAAAACACCTTTTATTTACTTAAATCTAAATCTCATTTTTCATTTTTACTGATTATCTTCATTTTCTGCCACAACTACCGCCTCACTTCTAATTTCTTGTCATTTCCTTATTTACCTAGTTTCAATAATGATCATGACTCGTAGTGCCCATGCTCAACTCCAAGAGTCCAAACTCAAAGAGGCTTTGAGCCTACTAAAGGCTTCGCGGGAGTCCTGTGACCAACTACTTAGGGAAATCGATGACAATGAGAGAGTCCTCTCCAATGCCCATGAAGCAAATAAGAAGTTGAGAAATGAAATGGCTCAGCTACATATTCAATACACTGATGCCATAGACGCCCGGGATAGGCTCCAGCTTGTTGTGGACGGGTTCAGCCAGTGTAGCTTAGAGTATGAACAAGTTCTTTGTCAGAAACACCTCTTACAACATCAGCTACATGAGGCTCAAAGTCAAATCATAGAACTAGAGACTTCCAATAATAACATCACTGCCTCGCTGGATCAGAGTCTATTTAGCGAGTTGATGCCTATCGCCCCCACAATGGTTTCTGCAATAAACCCCTCTTACACTATAGATTTGACTGATGACAATGATACAAGGTCATCAAATTCAGTGAGGGTAGTAACCAGCAAAAATAAATTAAAAAAATATATAAAAATTAATAAGTACATTGTCAAAACTCAAAAAATGGTGAAAAGACAAAGGTACTTTATAAAAAGTGTTAAGATGAACAGGGAAAGATTAAATTTGCTGAAACAGTTGGATATGTATTCTTATAACTTAGAGCAAAGTAATAGGAGGTATGACATAGACATGGAGTCATTGCAATCTGAACTTGACCATCTGCAAGATAAACTTATTTCAATGACTAATAAGTATAATACCTCAGAAGACCTAATGAGAGAATATGTGTTGGCGATGAATGAGCTGGTTAACTCACAAAAAACCAACTGTGAGTGCGGCCTAACATCAGATGTGCTTACACCGGATCATTCGTTGACATCATGTAATACCACCTTGCCGCAGCCCTGTGTTGATGTCATAGTTCCTTCTGCTAATAGTGCCAATAGCCGTGACTGTAATGATCTTAATAGTCTTAAACAAAGCTTGACTAATGATGTTGTGTTGTTCTGTGATGAGATAGGTAAGGGCTTGGGGCGCTTGTTGACTGATGAATGTCCGGGTCACTCAATATTGAACTACTGCATGCCTGGTTGTTCTTTATATGGAATTATGCAAAAAATTATTAAATGTAACTTTTCCCAGGATACAACATTGTTAATTTTTGTGGGTAATAGGGGAAATTTGAGCAAAAGAGAACTGCTTAAGAGTTGTGAAACATTAAGCAATCTGAATATTGGAAAGGTTGTCTTGTTTACATTCCCTTACAGTGACCAGTTGCCACAGGAAGAAAATAGGATTAGATTTGAACTAAATATGACAATGTCCAACTTGACATTTAATAATAAAATATTACATTTAATTGACATTAATAATTATTTTAAGAATTTGTATTTGACAAGAGATAGACATAACAATGTTATGTATTATCTTTCTAATTACTTTAAAAGACAGATAGCTGTGTCGCTATCATATTTTTTTTCTATTACAGCCAAGAATTTGGCTAAACAACTTGCTTCTTTTGAGCAATGCAATGACATTCGAATTAATTCTGCCAATAATTTGGTATCAGTTGACATCATTAATAATTTAAATTAGAAATTAAGACAATAGAGCCAACCTCTAGCTATAACAATATACAGGATTACAAAGGTAACTCGGGAGGAAATTTAAAGTCAATAGATAATATTAATTTGGTGCATCAAAATATTCAAGGATTTATGAACAAAGATTTAGAGGTTGATTTATTCATGAACCATTATGGTATTGATATTCTTTGCATAACCGAACATTGGCTAAAAAGTCACCAGTTCTTGTTTAATTTTAAGAATCACCAGGTTGGTAGTTCGTTTAGCAGAATTAATGCTATACATGGTGGCTCATTAATTTTAGTTAGTAACCTGTTGAAATTTAAAAATCGTAAAGACATTGTGGGCCTGTCTGTTGAACGAACAGCTGAAATTGCCTGTATAGAGTTGGAGGGCTTCATTGTGTTAAGTGTGTACAGACCCCCTTCAGGATTGTATGACTGCTTTGAAAAGGTAATGGATGAAGTCTTACACAAGATTTGTGTTTCAAACAAAGCCATTATCGTTTGCGGTGATTTTAATATTAATTTATTAGAGAACTCTGGTTATTGTAATAAAATTATAAGTCTATTTCAGTCCTACAATCTTGTAAACCTATTTTTGGAGCCCACAAGAATAACACCTACTTGTGCCACGTGCCTAGATAATATTTTTACAAACATAATACCAAGCCACAAAGAAGTTTTAAATTTACTTGATTCTGATCACTGCGGACAAAGGATTACTATTCCAAACCATAGTAAAAAAGTGGCCAAAAAGGATATCACTGTTAACCCCAAAACTGAAAGCCGCTTGGAGGTTTTTAGATTTGATCTCATCAATAAATTGCCAGTCTTATCCAGTGCTGTTAATGCTGATCCTAATCATCTCTATGACAATTTTTTTAATATATACTGTAAGCTATTTGATTCCACCTTTGTTCCCAAGACTATCTCTGTTAATAGTAAAGCATCTTTCTCTGATTGGGCTACCATCGGTATTCATAAAAGTAGAACTCGGCTTTATGAATTGTACAATGAGAGGATTTATATTAACACTGTTGAATTCAATTTATATGTTAGAAAATATTCAAAATTATTCAAACAAGTTTGTTATATGGCCAAGTCACGTTACTTGAGTTCAAAGATAAAGAACAGTGGCAATGTAATTAAAACGACTTGGAAAATTATTAATAGTGAAACGGGAAGGTCCAGTGATAGAAATACTAACTATAGCCTGTCTATTAATGACAACATAATTAAATCAGACTCGCAAGTCTCTGAGGCATTTGAAAATTTCTTTTCGGATATTCCTGTTTCAACTACTAAATCCCTAAACTCATCACCTTCTGTTGCGGAGTCTTTGCTTAAAGAAAATGTTAATGTTTGTGATTCGGAGTTTCATTTTGAACATGTTATCAGTAGAGATATAATTAAAATCTTTCACACTCTGAATGTAAAAAAGACTGCTGACCTATGGGGTCATTCGGTGGAAGTTGCTAAGTCTATTATTGATATTGTGGCACCCACTCTAGCTGTTATCTTTAATGCTTGTATTGACTGTGGAGAGTTTCCTGATCTCATGAAAAATAGTAAAATAATACCTTTGTTTAAATCTGGTAGTACATCAGACCCCACAAATTATAGACCTATTTCTGTACTACCTACCTTTAGTAAAATTTTTGAGAAATTAATTTTAAACCAAATGCTAAATTTTTTTAATAAACATAAATTATTACATAGCAAACAGTTCGGTTTTACAAGGGGTCGTTCAACTACTGATGCCGGTGTTGAACTTCTAGGTCATATATATAATGCATGGGAGGATAAATGCGATGCCTTGGGCATCTTTTGTGATTTGTCCAAGGCATTCGATTGCGTTCTTCACGATACGTTAATCAGGAAACTCCGCCACTACGGGATCCGGAACTCTGCACTGGATCTTATTACATCTTACTTGAGTGGTAGGATTCAAAGCGTTGACGTTAATGGAAAAAGATCTTCTGGATCTTTAGTAACAATGGGAGTCCCACAGGGGTCAATTCTTGGTCCTTTTTTGTTTCTTATTTACATCAATGACCTGCCGTACCTAATAAAGGATAACCACGATATAGTGTTGTTTGCAGATGACACTTCACTTTTATTTAAACTGAAACGTCAGCAGCAGGTTACTGATGATGTAAATAGCGCGATCTCCAAAGTAGTCCATTGGTTTAATGTTAATAATTTACTCTTAAACGAGAAAAAAACCAAATGCATTAAGTTTACTCTACCTAACGTGAGGCAGGTGGAAACTAAAGTGTTGATAAAGGGCGAAGAATTGAAATCTGACGACAGCACAGTATTCTTGGGTATAACTCTGGATGCTAAGCTTCAATGGGGTTCACATATAGAAAAATTGTCAAAAAAGCTAAGTTCTGCTGCATACGCAGTTAGAACAATTCGTAATTTGACTGATGTTGAGACGGCCCGTTTAGTGTACTTTGGCTATTTCCACAGCGTAATGTCGTACGGCATTCTGTTGTGGGAAATGCCGCCGATATTCAAACAATATTTGTTTTGCAGAAACGAGCTGTTCGTGCAATTTATAAATTAAGTCCGAGACACTCTCTCAGAGAAAAATTTAAAGAGATTAATGTACTGACCGTGCCGTCTCAATATATTTATGAAAATCTTTTGTATGCTCATAAAAATATAAAATTGTTTAAAAAATACAGTGATGTCCATGATATAAATACTAGGAACAGGCACAAATTTATTGTACCTACAACAAGGCTTAAGAAAATAGGTGGCTCTTTCAGATGCCAATGTATACATTTTTACAATGGACTTCCAGAGGTGGTTCAAGATCTGAGCCTGAATAAATTCAAATCCTTCATTAAACGTAAGTTGTGTCAGAAAGCATTTTATAGTGTGAAGGATTATATTGAGGACAAAAAGGCTTGGGCTTGAGCTGCGTCCGATTTCTATACAATGATTGTTCTTTGATTTTTCCTCTTGTAGTTTTAATATGTAATTGTTTATGTTATTTAGTCAAAATATGTAATTGTTTATGTTATTTAGTCAAAGCCTGTATTACACACTATGTAGCCAAGCATATTGTACGTTACGGAATTGTATCGCTGACAGAGGTGTTCGGCACTTGTGCAGCTGCAGCTGCACAGGAGTTAAACTTTCCACAGATTCGGGAACACTGTTGGAGCTGCTGAACCTTGGACAAAACTATCTTAGCATTGTGTAGATTCAATTTCTTAGTATTGTATAATTGCATGGCAAACGTGTGAGCACAATGTACGAATGTGCTGTAAGGCATTTATTTGTTGGGTTAGTCTTTTTTATTGACTTAATTGTGCTCTGGCTGTTGAGAGTATGTCATGCTCACTCAAATGTCTCGCTGATGGTGGCGTGTGTTTTGGGTCATTGGGTTCCCTTCGATATGGTTGAGCTGAATGATGCTGATCCATACGTCATGTTCGTGAACGGACGCCGTCGGAGGGGACTGGTCATCTCTTAGCTGCCACGGCGTATTTTAATTTCTGAATTGATTTTTGTATGTTATCCATAATGGACGCTCTCAGCGTACAATATATTTCTGCATCGTTCTCACGCGGTTGATTTCAACATGAATGATGTAATCAAATATTTGTAACAATAGCTTAAAAATTTAAAAGAGTGTCCATGGAGTTTCTTGCCCGTTCTTCTCCATAGGTACCTACTCTTTGGAATGGGCGACTAGCTTCATCTTATTGACTGACCGACCTTCTGACAATTCAAAAGTGCCTGTAACTGGTTTATTTGAAATAAATGATTTGATTTGATTTGATTTGAAAAATTAAAAAAAAAAATGAACTCGATATTTGAATGGAGACTTCATTCAAAACTCGTATATTATTATCTATACATATAAAAGAAAGTCCTGCAAGTACACCACTTATAACTCAAGAACGGCTGAACAGATTTAGCTGAAAATTGGCAGGGAGGTAGTTTAGAGCCAGGAGAAGGACATAGGATACTGATAGATTTTTATTAGGGTACTGTAGGGTAGGGTATTGTAGGTTAGTGTAGGGTAGAGTAGAGTAGTGTAGAGTAGGGTAGTGTAGAGTAGGGTAGGGTAGTGTAGAGTAGAGTAGGGTAATGTAGGGTAAGTAGAGTATAGTAGTGTAGTGTAGGGTAGAGTAGGGTAGTGTGGGGTAGAGTAGGGTAGTGTAGGTTACAGTAGGGTAATGTAGGGTAGAGTATGGTAGAGTAGTGTAGGGTAGAGTAGCGTAGTGTAGGGTATAGTAGGGTAGTGTAGGGTAGAGTAGGGTAGTGTAGGGTAGAGTAGGGTAGAGTAGGGTAGTGTAGGGTAGAGTAGGGTAGTGTAGAGTCGGGTAGCGTAGTGTAGTGTAGGGTAGTGTAGGGTAGAGTAGGGTAGTGCAGAGTAGAGAAGAATTTAAAGGTAAAACAACGTTTGCCGGGTCAGCTAGTTTTTTAATACAGCAACGCTAATATTATCACACAGTTGATAAAATTAGCGTGTGTCAAAATTATTATTCATGTACCACATTAATCATCTTAAAATTCTTCAAAATTTATTTCTCTTGAACTGGTGGCCGGTTGCAATTCTGATTGTGTCTCAGAAGATGACAGGGCTATGGACTGTACAGAATTGCCGATGTGTTGCGCAGGTGATGGCATCGTTGGAGAGTCCACATAATAAAAAAATTCATTTTCCTTGTCATCTTGTAAGGTTAACATCCTTATTGGCATTCCACGTGCATGTCTACTGTCCACAATTTCCGGTAATAAACACTTCATGTAAAATTTGACCAGCTTTGACTCCATTTGTGTCTTCCAGAAATTATCGTCCCTTTCGATACGTTTTGTAAGCAAGGGTTCATTTTCTCCACCCCAGATGCCGTTAAAACATTTGTGTTGCTTTGGTGAGATATTTTTGTGCTCAGCTCGAGCGCATACCAAGCAATATTTATTTTTTATTCCAATATAAATAACTTGACCTGTTTTTGTTCCGATTATGACTGCTGTGCCTGATGACGCTTTATAATTAGTGCCATAAGATCTAGCACACCATGAGCCGTCAACGCAAACATCAATCATAGGGTAGCCGTTCTTAATTCGACCTTCTGCGATAGCGATCTCTTTCTCCATTTGAGCTGCAGCTTCCATGGTAGCACTTGCCGTCTTATACCATTTTTCAAACACTTCTTCCTCCAATTTCGAATAGTATTTTGAACTGAAAACTGGAATGTTCATAGCTGAGCAAAGTTCCTCAAATTGGGAAAAGCCGATACCGGAAGCCACAATCCCAGTAGTGGCGGCTATGTTTAAATTCACTTGTTCTTTGTCGTTTTGGTCTTCCGAGTTAATCAAGCAAACTTGTTTGCAAATATTGCATTCAAAACGAAATACTGATAAAAGTCCTCGTCGTTTTTCACTTATTAAACGGAAGTTACCTAATGTGCAGTTAAATAAACCGTTATGACGAGCTTTTTCTTGTAACTCGTATAAAACGTAATTTATATCGATAATTCGCCGTCCCGAAATAGGTTGGAATTCATCTTTGAGTACATTTTCTACGATGAGGGAGTCTTCTGTGTCTTCAGTTTCTCTAAAAAAGAGAACATAAATATGGTAAGTCTTATAAGTTTGTCTTACACATCCGAGTAATTAAGCATTGTATGTAAAATGCGGTAAAAGCATAAAATGTGGTACTTACGTTAATGTTACAGTTTTTTGTGTATCAACAGGTTCCAATCCAATAAAAGAGGTTTTGGATACATCAGCTGTGTTGCTACATGATGCATTATCCTTGTAGTACCTGAAAACCCATCCATGTTATGTTAGTTAATGTACATTATGAGGATCCAGGACTTTAATACAGTTGAGTATCGACAATCCAAAAGTCGTTCAACCTAATGACCGCTTAATAAGTTCCCCAATTAGTATGGATAATCGACGCTCTATTATAATAATAAGTTAATGTTTTCCTTACGTGGGATTAGAATGAAAAGTATAAGTATACAGCGTGTTTCTTTTGAATTGGCCAAAAAGCAGAAATCAGCATCATACAATTTGTATGAAAAAATATTTTAGTTTTGACCAACTTTCGCCGTCTGGATTTTGTTTCTTCCGATACAATGAAATTATTCTTATACTAGCTTTTGCCAGCGACTTCGCCCGCGTGGAATGGTTACTTTAACCTGAATTTTGAAGCATTATTCATTGGCGCTTTCATATTCCTGTAGTGGATTACACACCCTACGATTGATTATTGGACACGTGACTATTTTTTTCGTATTTCTGACAGCAAACCTTTTTATTTGATACAATATCATGGGGGTGGGTTTCAACCAGCTAGTCCGCCATCTTGGGGAGGCCGCCATATGGGATTTATAATGGCGTTTCTTACCTTGTCATGTATTTTCATCAGAACTCAAAGCGTGTGCAAAATTACAGCCTGCTAGCTTGTGGGAAAGTGCCTCAAAATTGATTGATTGCAATCCAACCGGGTTCCTTTCACTGCTCTGCTGCTATTAATTATAGCGTGATAAAAGTATACTATAACCTGACCAGGAGTATGAAGAATAATTGTACCAAGTTTCGTTAAAATCCGTCGAGTAGTTTTTGTTTCTATAAGGAACATACAGACAGACAGACAGATGCATTTTTGGCATTAGTATCGATCACTAATGCCAAAAATGCATCACGTGACCCCTGATAGTTATTTTGAAAATATATTTCATGTACAGAATTGACCTCTCTACATATTTATTATAAGTATAAATAGATGAAACAGAGTAAAATGGCATTAAAAAATCGTCAATTTCACTCATTATTATAGACAACTCACACATGACCAAAAAAATAAAAATCCCAAAATTGTCAACATCAAAAAAGAGTTAAAGTTTCCTAAGAAAGTTTTCCGTATCTCTTATGGATACAAATTTCTCCCTTTGGCCAATTTAAAAGAAACACCTTGTATATAAAGTTGTATTCCGATTATTTATATATTTCTTGGTCTTCCTGTAATCCTTCATCAGCTTTTTTTTTTAAAGTTCGACATTTTCTTAAATAATTTCGATATTATTTATCGTAAGGGCAACCGAAGGAACAGGGCGGATTTAAGTCAGTACAAGTTTGAAAGTCCCTTCTGCTCCATTCAGAGCTACGGCTCTGAATGGAGCAGAAGGGACTTTCAAACTTGAACTTGAACTTGAGTTCTACGGAACTCATTTGATGATTTTACCACCCGAGAAAAAAAAAGATATACCTATTTTCGTTTGAATCCTCAAGTATCAGATTTGTTGCTGCGGCAGTGTTTATATTAGTTTCTTCAGGCTGTCCAACTGACCTATAACAAAACAACTGACCTATAATAAAAATAGACAAAATATAATGTGATTTTATCAAAAATCTTATCGTTCTGTAGTAGTTCTGATATTTTTGTACAGTGGTTCGCCATTCGCCAGGCACGACACCGAACGAAAAGACAAAATATGAATTAATTATCCAAAATCGTAGTGATCCTCGGTACTAATATTCATAAAATATAGTAAAATAATAAATCGTAAGTTTTACATCAATTAACAGAGACTGAATAAAATAAAATTTAATTTTGCGACCAAATTACATTGCAATACAAATAAAATATTTACGTAGGTACTTACTTGTTCACATATCTTTGGAGTGCATTCTTTCTGTTTGTGTCTTTTATCACTTTACGCGACTTTTTTCGCCTGCGTTTATTGCCCATTATAATTTATAACTGAACTCAACTGAATTGACTCAAAAAGAGATGATTTGGTGCGCGTAGTCGTCGTTGAAGAAACTGACACAGGTCCACCGTCGACAAGCGCCAGCACGCGACTGAACGGACCTCTGAGCAGTGTGACCAACCTTAAATTAGAGATCCTGCCCCACTTAGACAAGAAAACTGACAAATCCTGCCACAATCAAAAGCACAAAATGCCAAAATAATGCCAATATAATCTAAAAGTTTAAAATAAATAAACTTTTGAAGTTTTATTTAAAACTAGCTGCGGCACACGGATTCACACGCGTTTTTTTAAAAAATGCTACGCTCCTATAGGTTGCAACTTGCAACGTGATGCTTTATGGCCAAAAGCCTTCCTCGATGAATGGGCTATCAAACAAAAAAAAAAAAATTTAAAATCGGACCAGTAGTTCCTGAGATTAGCACGTTCAAACAAACAAACAAACTCTTTAGCTTTATATGTATAGGACCGAGATTCCGCGGCTTCGGCGTGGATCTCAAAAAAAAAAAAAAAAATCGGAAAATAGTTTTTTCGAACTCAGCGCATCCAGATCTATATGATTATCTATAGTGGTGAGGGTTTTGAGCAACTTCGGGCACATACATACAGACAGACATACAAACATACGCACTTTATAGGGATGGATAAGTAGGATAGATAATAGATCTTAAAGTCTAATGTGCGTATTCCAGAAGGAAACTCAAGCATTGATCTCTGCTTAAGCATTACTTAAAACTAGTTTCAACCAATCAAATGGCTTGAAAGGAGACTTAAGTAGAGCTTGAGTTTTGAGTGACGTTCTGTAATACGGACCTAAAAGTGAACTGAATTAAATTACACATTCCTATTAGCATCGTATTCTTCTGGATCACTTTCTTTATACATCGCTTTTATCATTTCTTTAGTTGGCTGGAATGAAACGCAGTAACCATATTCACTAATACCCTGTCTAACAACTAAAATAGAGGCGACATGTTTATTAATAAATCTGTTCCGCGTTTTTCTTTTATCAGATTGATTTTCGAGAATATTCTTTCACAAGCAGCTTTCGACTTGTTTTTGAACCATTACCTCTTAAGGTATTAATTTTTTAACCATAATTTGATTTTTTAAATTTCGTCATTAGAATTTCCTTCTAAACATTCTAAATTATTTTTTATTTAATTTGACATAAGAATTTTGTTCTAGATACATTCAACATTATTTTCTTTTGACATTTCTTTTTAGGATTTTTATTATTTTATTTATTTTGTATTGTTCCTAACAACAAATTGCTCTGTTCTCTGGTTGCAAGTTGTAACTCATGATTCGAAAGTGCTTGTATCTAAGCCTACTTGAATAAAGTATTATTTGAATTTGAATTGGATACTGCATCCTACTCTTTTTGTGGGCTGTAGCGGCTAGCGGCTATACTATATTGTTAATACTGCCAAAAGTGCCAAATCCTGCCAGATTTCTAAAACGTCAAACAAAAGTGCCAGAGAGTAAAATAAAGGGCTAAAACTGCCAAAAAGGCAGGATCCTGCCACAGTTGGTCACACTGCCTCTGAGCCACCGCGACCGCTTTTAATTCTTATTAAAACACAGTAATTAAGAAAATCATTTTATCAATTCAAACTCTGCGAATTTGTCTGTAACTAAATAGTTTCTTTATTATAGTACAAAAATTAAATGTAAAAACACGGTAATATAGTCATAAAATTGAAAAAACGTTTTAAAAAGGGGTAACTTTGCGTTTTTTTTCTATCGAGAGAAGTTCATCAGGTCTTGCAACTGAATGCGATTTTGACTAGATAAGATCCTTAACTAAAACATACATTTTTTTTTAAATTTAATACACTACAGTTTTTGTCTCAGATTGTTTTAAAAAACTCAAATTTGGGCCCACCTCGTCTTAATGAAAATCATAAGTTAGTTATTCAAATTAGGCTGACAATCAGAACTTTTTGAAAGTTAATAAAAATACATTAATAACCATTTGATGGCCAACGAGATTCGAGCCCAAATTACTGAGTGGAATACGTTTATCTTGACCATAACCTCGTTCTAGTTAATCATTAATAACACATTACTTGAATGGAACTCATTTTGTCCTTAAACTGACCTTGGGAAGGAGGTATCAAGTTTCATTGGAATTGAATGCCAGCCCACTATGTGCCTGTTTTGTGGCTTAAGATCGCAGAGAGGAGACCTGTGTTCCAACCGTGGCGATATTATTTCTCTTATTACAAAACGAAATCTAACTTTTTCCCAGACTTAAACTTTGAGTCAGTATTGGCATTTTGTTTTTTTTTTTTTTATCTATACTAATATATAAAGCTGAAGAGTTTGTTTGTTTGTTTGTGCGCGTTAATCTCAGGAACTACTGGTCCGATTTGAAAAATTCTTTTTGCGTTGGATAGCCTATTAATCCAGAAAGGCTTTAGGCTATATAACATCCCGCTATGACCAATAGGAGCAGAGCAGTAACAAAAAATGTTGCGAAAACGGGAGCTAACGCAGCCGTACATATTGCCAATATATTGCCAATAGGAGCTGAGCATGACTAATTCCACGCGAACGAAGTCACTGGCGGCCGCTAGTAAATTATAAACCAGCGCTTGACCGCAATCCCGCCTGATGGTAAGCAGTGATGCGGTCGATGATGGTAAAGCGCGCTAGTTTATTAAGAGCCTAATTACTCTAGCCTTGAAGACACTCATTGTTCCAGTCCCTCGATGTACGCGGTATAAAAGAGGAAGCGATACGCTTCGTCCGGATCGCAGTGGTGTCAACAACGTAAGGGCGGAAACTCGCCGTACGACGTGTCGTCCGATGGTGGATCGGAGATGGGGGAAATAAATCGTGCAATTCCCTTGCACACTCTCTAGAATGCATCCTATAGAAGACCGAAAGACTGGCTACTCTACGCCTGTGCTCCAGGCTTTGAAGACCGTTTCGAGTTAAGTCTGGGTCGCCAATCAGCCTCTTTGCACGCCTCTCCACTGAATCCAAAGTAGCCAGGTGACAGTTCGCAGCACCAGCCCAAATGTGGCTGCAGTACTTCACACACGAACGGACCTGTGTTTTGTACAACATTAGAAGCTGCCCCGGTGTGAAGTACCGTCGGACCTTTGCGATGACGCCGACGCCGAAGTTTTCTGGCAGCCACCTTGGCCTTGGACTCAATGAACCGCCCAAAGTTTAGGTTCGAGGAAATCTCAACTCCCAAAGGCTAAAGGCGGTAGGTGTACTCCAAGGCTACATTCTGAAAAGTAGGAGCCAAGGTGAACGGGCTCCTTTTGGCGGTGAAAAGTCACGCCTGTGTTTTGGCGGCATTGAATGCTACAAGATTGGCTTCGCCCCATTCGGAGACTGCCTGTAGTGCAGCACTCGTACGCTCTACCATAGCCTCTCTTTCGGACCGGATTGATTCCTTACTAGCCCGAGCTTCCGGCAGGCATCTCTCCACAACTGTGCTGTCATCTGCATACCCATAGATGCCGGGCATCAGCAGATCGTTAATATGCAGCAGGAACAGAGTTGCAGTGTCAAAGTCTTGCCGCCAAGCGATTCGCCGTGTTCGATGTTGTCTGATGAAGCCATACGGAGGACGGCCGGGTTCGGACCGCCCAATGGTCCGTTCCGTCCAAACGATCCCAACTAGTCGCAATCATTTGACAAAAATGTGTTCGCCGTTTAGGGGGCCGCTGGTCTGAGCAATTGTGTTTCTGTGTGCTGGGTACGATGGACCAAATGTTGTTGAGTCGGTAGTTTGCTCGTGAAAGGTCTCCAGATTAATCTCCCTCTGGCGCAGCATCGTTGGTCATGTTGTTGGGTTTAACATTGCCTCACCTCGCTCAACTGTCGTCTTCCTTTCTATTCACTCAGTTTTTTTGAGTGAATAGGCTCTTAATGAACCAGCGCGCTTTACCACCAACGTTTGCATCACTGCTTCAAGCACAAGTTTATAATTATGAAAAAAAAAAAACTGACATTACGGTATATTCCAGGAATTAAACTCTTTAAAGATTGACATAATAATGAGTTAACTGTTATTATACTGTGTCATGTTTGTATCAGACTAAGTTATTATGTAACATACATAGGTACGTGTTAGGACAGGATATTACTTTTTACATAATGTACTTATTATGATTCGGTCTTGACCTAGTTATATATAACCCGTCTTAAGGTCAAGTTTTGCAAAGGTAGTTGTCACTTTAGTGGTAATAATTATAAATATTGTAATTAAGTGATAGTTAGCATCGTAGGCTTGATATATATTTATTTATTCATCGTCTAAAGGCTCCGATTAGTACATTTTTGATCGAAGGCTGCATTATAATTTTAGTTTAATATATAGTTTTTTCTATTTTATTTATATACATCATTCATCATCATCATCATCAACCTTTTTTTATCGCCCCACTGCCAGCAGTGGGGCGATAAAAAAAGTACCTGGCCTCTCAAACAGAGAAGGATTGAGCGCAATCACCACGCTTGCTCAATGCGGGTTGGCGATTTCAGACTTTAAGTCCAGGTTTCCTCAAGATGTTTTCCTTCCCCTTATATACATAGGCATAGCAATTTTGTTTTTAGCTTTTTTTCCTCCCGGAGACGACGAGATTCTGGTACAACAATTTCCATGAAGTTTCTTAGTAATTGACTCACGTCGTGTTTACCTACGGAGACCTCATTTATATACGCATATTGCTATTTTATTGGGCTTGAGAATCTAAGATAAATTACAAGACAGTTGATTTCAACCACAGTTGTGTCTTTTTAATTACGAGTTGATTAAACTCTGAAAGGGTCAACAGTATACAGTTACTTAGAACATTGGTTATAGAGAAATTACGTCTCGTGCCACGTAATTGAACGGGAACTAAACAGCTTTCCGGTCATTAGCTAAACCAGTAGGCACATGGCAATGAATGAGAAACATCGCAATTTAGAAAATTGCATACGCAGCTTCCTAAAGTACTCATTACTTATGATGTAAGTAAAATGTGTTATGTATGTACATATATGCACGTTATGTTACGGATGAAGTAATGGAATTGTATAAGTAAAGCAATCTGGTAATTTTTGTAGATCATTTTTTTTATCTCGACTCCATTTTTGCTTTACCTACTTTTGGTTCATCTATAATTAATTTTACTATTAAAAAAAATAGCTACCATTACCTACCAATATGGTTAACATTACAGAAACCCGTCGTACGGCGACTTTCCACCCTCACGTTGAGGCCACTACGATCCGGACGAAGCGTTTCGCTTCTTCTTTTATACCGTGTACGTCGAGGGACTGGAACGATTTGCCGGCGGCGGTGTTTCCGTCACACTACAAATTGAGTGTCTTCAAGGCTAGAGTGAATAGACTCTTAATAAACTAGCGCGCTTTACCATCAATGATCGCATCACTACTTACCATCAGGCGGGATTGCGGTCAAGCGCTGGTTTATCTTCTTTATATATATAATTCTGCTGTACGTGTGTATGTCATTGAACTCCTCCTAAACGGCTTAACCGATTTAAATGAATTTTTCTGTATGCGTTTGAGTGGTGCCCTGGATGGTTCAGATTCACAAACCAGCCCTGTAGATAGCGCTGATTGCTTGAAAAAGCGTGTGATCTCGGAAAAGCTGTTTCGGCTTCTCCTACACTTTTGTGCTACCCTGGTACCTTGCACCCCCACAAAGTTCTTCCAGGTATTTATTATCTATAAATAATTATTATAATATACCTACAACATTATTTTTCAAGAACGGCTGATCCCGTTTTTGTTAAAAAATTGGTAGGGAGAGGTAACTAAGAACTGGGAGAAGGACATAGGATAATTTTTAACAAGCTCATTCATTCGCACGGGAAAGACGGGAAGTCTTTCCCGTGCGAATGAATGAGCTTCATTGTTTCGACTTCTCCTACAGTTTTGTGCTACCCTGGTACCTTGCACTCCCAAGGTGAAGGAAAACATCTTAAGGACACCTAGACTTTAAGTCATAAATCGCCAACCCGCATTGAGCAAGCGTGGTGATTATGCTCAATCCTTCTTCTTATGAGAGGACAGCTATGCCCAGCAGGGGGACGATAAAAAAAGGTTGATGATGATGATGAGCTTCATTTTTTCGACTTCTCCTATATTTTTGTGCTACCCTTATTATCCTTATTTAAAAATAAGATCATGTGATATTTATTGCCTTTAAGTGGAACAAAGTTTGCCGGGTCAGCTAGTAATTTCTAAAAAATAATAAAAAAAAAAACTGAACGAACGATTAAGTAATTGAGTTTACAATAAAGAGTTGCCAAAAAAAATATCTCCGACGTTAGAAATATTTGATAGATAGATGATAAGGCTATTGAATATTGTGAATTGTGTTACAATTTTCTAGTTCAACATGACGACTGGCAGACAAGAGACATAATAAAAAACCTGCTATTACCTGCCCGGTGTTCGTGGTTGCCGTAAATGCTGTCAATTCCGTTGCCCACAAGCTGAATTTAGTTCTTTCTATTTTATTAAGAAAAGAACAGAAGATAAATCTTAGTTTAATCCTGTCAATTTTTATTCTTTAAAAACGTTCCCCACCCGTTGGAATTTCTCCTGTATCGTGGGTGCGTTTACAAACATATAACACACACACAAACATCCAGACCTGGAACAACTACTTGCATCTTGGTCATACAAATATTTGTTCCGTGTAGGATTCGAACCCACGACACGCATCGCAGCAGTCAAACATTTAACCACTACGCCAACCGTGTCGTAAATTCAGATACTCCATAGACAGTTTAGGCGTGATTATTATTATTTTTTTTATATATTATAATCTAGCGCTTGACCGCAATCCTGTCTGATGGTAAGCAGTGACGCAATCGTTGATGGTAAAGCGCACTAGTTTATTAAGAGCCTATTCACTCTAGCCTTGAAGACACTCAAATTGTAGTCCGACGGATACACCGCCGCGGGCAAATTATTCCAGTCCCTCGATGTACGCGGTATAAAGGAGGAGGCAAAACGCTTCGTCCGGATCGTAGTGGTGTAAACAACGTTTACGGGTGGAAACCAGCCGTACGACGGGTCGTCCGATGGTGGAATGGAGATGGGGGAATTAAATCATGCAATTCCCTCGCACACTCCCCAAAATGCATCCTATAGAACACCGAAAGGCTGGCTACTCTCTTTGGAGACCATCTCGAGTTCGATCAGGGTCACCAATCAGCCTCTTCGCACGCCTCTCCACTGAATCCAAAGTGGCCAGGTGACACTTGGCAGCACCAGCCCAAATGTGGCTGCAGTACTCCACACACGGACGGACCTGTGCTTTGTATAACATTAGAAGCTGCCCAGGTGTGAAGTACTGACCTTAAACACATTTCTACTAAAATAGGCACGTCAACTTATGTTCAATGCAAATTAAATATTAGGGAAAATATATGTAGAAAGGAAAAGATGCGCTTTACCTAAATTTAGTATCAACGCCAATCTATACTCTATCCATACTCCATACTAATATTATAAATGCGAAAGTAACTCTGTCTGTCTGTCTGTCTGTCTGTTACGCTTTCCCGCCTAAACCTCTCAACCGATTTTAATGAAATTTGGCACAGACAATCTTTAGACCCTGAGAAAGAACATAGGCTACATTTTATCCCGGAAAAATTTGATGTTCCCGAGGGAAATCTAAAAAGCGCGATATAACCGACCCCCACGCGGGCGAAGCCGCGGGCGGAAAGCTAGTACTAATATAAAGCTGCACAGTTTGTTTGTGTGTTCGAAGTCGCTAATCTCAGGAATTACTGCATAAGGTACTGCGTAAGGTTTTTAAGGTGGTAGGCATAACATCGGCTGCCGGCATAAGTTACCACCCACCAGACAAAGTCTTGCCGCCAAGCGATTCGTCGTGTTCCGGCATGATGTCTGGTGAAGCCGTACGGAGGGCGGGTCTGAGCAGTTGTGTTGCGATGTGTGGCGGGTACGATGCGCCAAATGTTGTCGGGAGTTTGGTCGCGGAGAGTCTCCAGATCAATCTCCCTCTAGCGCAGCATCATTTGGTCGTGTTGGTCTTGGGTTTAACATTGCATCACCTCGCTCAACTGCCGTCATCCTTCCTATTCCGAAGTTTTTTAAGTGAATAGGCTTAATAAACTAGTGCGCTTTACCATCAACGATTGCATCACTGTTTACCATCAGGCGGGATTGCAGTCAAGCACTAGATTAAAATATTAAAAAAAAAAATAACTAAACCACGCGAACGAAGTTGCTGGCGGCCGCTAGTACCTTAAAAAGTACTCTATCTACTCAAAAAGTGGTTTTTTCATATAAAATGGTCAATAACCAGCAGCCATAAACCATTCTTTAAATAAAACTCATTGATTGAAAAGCACTGTTGTCCCCACTAATTTGAATGCTGCGTTTGGATGCCGACTACAACTAAGTTCACGCATGAATAGTAATTAATTGATAGTACCTTATTGGCCTTGCTTCTACTTATATTCCCTTCCAATGCTATTTAAAAGATTAGATTAAAATTTTAATATTATTTATACAACTTTTCGAAAGTCGAAATTATAGTACAGGAGCAATATGTAGGTAGTACGTCCGCGTTAGCTCCCGTTTTCGCAACATTTTTTGTTACTACTCTGCTCCTATTGGTCATAGCGGGATGTTATATAGCCCATGTACTTTGTCAGGCTTTAGACTATCTGTGTACCAAATTTCATTACAATCAGTTCAGTAGTTTTGGCGTGAAAGCCGGACAGACAGACAGAGACACTTTCGCATTTGTAATATTAGTATGGATTTGTAAACACACCTGCGATACGGGAGAAATAATTAGTATGCAAAAACGTCTAAAAAAACAAAAGACAATCATACACCTACGTATTATTTCAGCATATAGTAATGATTCCTAAGTACTTACGACCATATTACCTCAACACTACGAAACTTAGAGTTTTTTTACGAAACAGTGGCCTTCGGAAGTTGATAAAATTATGGATACTATTGATCATTAGCATTAGTCCATGCGTTGCGAAAGTATTTTGTAACTTCACAAGGCTTATGAGATACTAATTTATTATTTATATACCTATTGCTGAAAATGGTGGACGGCCTGTTGCATTAGGGCCTTTTTGAGTATACGCCCAGTTGTACCAAAGTTAGTAATTTTCATCTGGCGCTATATAGGTACATCAATCTGCAGATCATTTTCTTATCTATGTTGGGCAGTTTAAACGGAAGCAGTTGAACGAAAAAGCATGACTTCATATTATTTTATTTTTACATTTTAGGGAAACTTGCAGCTAGCATATGTATATACAGGTAGAAGATAGTTAGTGAAAGAAGGTCAATAAAAGGTTTCCACGGACAATATTAGGTTAGCACAAGAAACAGTAAGGCCGCTGCCTCGAATCTTGCTGGCAGCGGGGCGGCGGCGGCGGCGATAGCATACATACTTTGCTAATTGCACCGTAAACTCTGATTGCGAGATGTAGAATTCGTGTGACGTCAGTTTGACACGTTGTTCCATGTGGCGTTTTTAGCGCTACCACCTTTTAACGTGCTTTTCGAGAAAAGCAAAGGTCCCGATTTGAAATTCAAAGTAGTGGCAACCTATCTATGAACCGATTGTAGCAAGCGTAGCTTACTTTTGATTTTAACCCGTACAGTTGTTATCATTTAGCTACGAACGATAAACATCAAATATAACTGTCTCTGTTCTCTTCAAATGATAGACTTTTAAGAAACTTAACGATGTTTCAAAACGGAAACTGAATTGCGTAACACAATAATCATTTCAATCTGAATAATTTTGAAGCTTATCACTAATCCATTGCTTAATAAGTTCAAAAAAAAAAAATGTACTCAATAACGTAAAAAACGCAATGGATAATGTCATTATCTACTGTTAGTTTGTGTCGCAAGGACACCGCCATTTGACTGGAATCATATATGTATGCTTCAAGCGAACAGTTGTGTAAATCAATCGCTTCAATGTAGTCTTTTGGAGCAAATCAATTCATTGGATTTACCACAAAGATGCTTAAACAACACATAGGTAAAAATAGGTGATGTCAAATTACTGAGTCAGTCAACCCTGCCTGGGTTACAAATGGATTATTCACTGGCAAGCTGATTGTGACTGAATTATTAATTAGCATGTGAGGTTGAGCTGACTACTGACCTATGTGATTGTGTGAAACCAGTCTTTCATTTAACGAATAAATTACGCTACTTAAATTTCTTTCATTAAAGTTCTTGACAGGTTCAATAATTAAAAAAAAAAAAATATGAATGGTTTGAAATGAAGGGAGTAAATGATAGCGTGATGAGTGAACGCGGAGAATGGATGAAAAAAAAAACTGAATAATCATGATTGTTAATGTTCACCAAAACGTTTATTTAGCTTGTAATACTACTTTAGCTAATTATATTGCTTCACTTCGTAACCCGCAGAGCGTAGAGCGCAGAGCGCCTAGTCTATAGAACGTAGCACAGGTTGTAGGAGCGACCTATTTAGATCTCGTAGCTAAACTCGTAGCAACGTAGCGCCGTGCCGTAGCAAACCTGTCCTATTTTTCCTCGTAGCTCTACATACTCAGATCCTATTCTCGTAACTTTAAAAACATACACATATCCGTCTCAATATGTTAACACTTCTAATTTCTCTATATTTTGACATTTGTTTGTCGTGAAAAGATTTTAAGTTGCGAGATTTGACTTTTTGATTACATGTCTCTAAATGTAAGCGATAGGTTGGGAGATTTTTAACTTTGCCAAATATATCGAGGCAGGCCGCAAAAGTTAAAAGTAAAATAAGCTTTCATTTAAACCCATCTACGGACTTATCTTTTAAATGCATGTAATAAATACATCTTTACAACTTGTTCACTGTTTCTGCCATCAACTACGCTGACACTTCAAAATTAACGATATTTATGTTCTGTAACCTTTTCTTATCTGTAAAATTATACTTTTATCTGCGTTACAAAATATGTAAACGATTTTTATTTACTGCTTTGTGTAAGTAATTAATATAAGATTTTGAGTATATGTGGGTTCAATAGTCCGGCCATATGTTTTTTGGCTGTTTGTGGTCTGTAACTGCAACTATTCTAGTAGCTAATAGAGTTCAAATTCGTTAAGCAGATATCATTTATCTGAAACTGACAGAAGTCATAAATTCATTCTATGTAGTGTATGTTATTCTGTGTTTACTTACAGATTGTTTAGGGTCTTGGTTGACGTCGAAAGCAAGTGTCCAAACCCTAAACAGTGTTTAACCTTGAACTGTTCTAGTAACTCAGACTAATAACTCAGATAATACTAGTTTTGGTATGTAGGTATTCTGTTTCACACATGATACGTCAGAAGCTAGGTGTATGGTTCCAAATCACTCGACACGCTCAGACTCGACCTGAAGAATAATACCTGGATATTTATGTTTTTTTTTTCTATATATATATACAACCTATTGATGGTGATCGGATACGAAATGAAGAAATCTGTTGCATTACCAAGGTGACCGATATGAATCGAAGAGTTGCCAAACTTAATTCTGCAGGGGTGATGCTTTGCCGCATATTGGTCGTCATCATCTCAGCGTTAATCCCAGTTGCATCCGTACCTTTTTCAGCTTTGGAGTCTAGGGTCAGCTTTATCAGTCTAACTACTGATTTTGGCTAAACTTCGATATTTTCCGCATATTATTAACTAGTGCGCTTTACCATCAACGATTGCGTCACTGCTTACTACTAGGCGGGATTGCGGTCAAGCGCTATTAGTTTATATTTTATAAAAAAATGGTATTTTGCCATATTAATCCATCTTATAACATCAACAGCAGTTCTTGAAATGTAGTCAAACTCATTCGAAAATGTTAAAAAAACTTTTTTTGGATATCTTTTTAGATTATCGAAATGCAAGTTATGTTTGTTTCACTGTAGGACCAGTAAAAATTGGATGCACCCAATACAGGCAGCGACGGCATCGTCTACGTCTTTTGCTTACTAACAAAAGCGCGAGATGGGAGGACAGTGTAAGCGTGTCAACATTACAAGTACCAAATATTAAAAAAAATATATAGAATTTAAGGACAGGCAAATAAAATCAAGTGGTGATTCAGGTCTTGATATAAAAAAAGATGCAATCCGATCTGAAATTGACCAAGACTTTCACAACACCAAAGGCGATAATAATAATTTATTTAAAATACTTCTTAATTAATATTAACTGTTGACCACAAACGAGAATTGAATTATAAAATGACGATCTCCTTTTCGCAACGTATTTTATTTACTATCACGAACACTTGCTCAGTCAAGCTCACACATTAAGTGTAATAAAGTGAATGGAAGTTTGTGAAAGGTTCAGTATAGTTATTAGTTTTTGAGTTCCATTTGTGTTCATATAAAGAGTTAGCGAGGAGTGGCCTCACCTTCCGCCTAACGTCTGGCTCACCGGGCTCGGTTGTTTCGGGAGGTTCCTGTTTAGAACAAGGCGGGGGTAACGCCAGGGTGTCACCACTGGTTTTAGTCAGTAAAAGTCTGACACGCTCTTTCGCTCCGCCCAGAGCGGGAGAATTCATTTGATGATTTCCCATCCCAACAAAAAAAAAAGGGTGTCACCACTGTCTTGATTGCCCGGAGGACACGGTGGAGCATACGTAGGTAAGCTTTTGACAACCAAGCACATTACACTTGGTCTTCCCAGAAGGTTAGGTATTCTTGGTATCCAATAGATTTATGAAAATAGAAACATCCATATATAAACTTCAGATCAAATTATGCAATCGATTGGTATAAAAGAGGGATATTGTCAGGAAAATTCTCATAATTGAAATATTACCAAATATCACATATAAATATAAAAAGATCGTAACATCCAAAGACATACATCATCATCATTTCAGCCGAAAGACGTCCACTTTCACAGCGGTTTTCGGCGACCTTCACCAGGTCGTCGGTCCACCTTGTCGGGGGCCTACCCACGCTGCGTCTTCCATTGCGTGGTCGCCACTCGAGAACCCGTTGGGGTTACGGGCAATGTGCCTGGCCTACTGCCACTTAAATGTTGCAATTCTCCGGCTATATCTACATCATACAATAACATAATCAGCCCAACATGTTCCCACTCCCACAGGCCTCCTCTCGGTGAGAGGGAGTGGGCCGTGATTTACCAGGCCGGCCCAGTGCGGGTTGGTAGATGTCACATGCCTTCAAAGCCTCTAGGACATGCTGGTTTTCTCACGATGTTACCTTCACCGTTACAAAATCTAACTAGGTAGTAAGAAAATTTTCACATTTACGGAATGCCAAGTCCTATTGCACATCTCTAACACGTACGGTCAACATTGGAAAGTCAATGTCAAACAGATTCACACATACACAACATTTAGCTTATATGTATAAACAACCCAATAACTTGATTGTGAAAGTAAAAAAAAAATGGTTAGAATTTAAGATGTTAAACAAGTGCAAATTGATTCAAGGTTGACGAAGATGCGAAGCGCGAGTGTTATGACGATATCTCACAGTTTTCTTGTTGACTTTACTTAGAAGTTAATTATTTAGTACCTAATTTTACATGAAGTGTGACAAAATTACTTAATATTAGGTATTTTTAAAGGTGTCTTAAAAGCATGTAGGTGCAAATTAATCGAAGGCTGACTACGTGCAATGATACATAAGTTACACACTATACTAATTTGTTGTTTGGTACGTATAGTTCACATCAGTGGTTCCTAACCTGGGGGTAATTACTCCCGCTGTGGTCAAACGGAGAGTCTATGGTGTAACACGGGATGGCATGAAACAGTATTAAAATAGCAATAAACAAAATAATGGATTAATTATGAGATGCGCGTTGAGTGAAACCGAACCAAATATTGTCAAACTTGCGAATGCAAAGCAATTTCAACCTTCACATTAGTTAACTCCAAGATTTATATACTTATTACTTAAATACTAGTTACCTAAACGTGCAATTTTTTACATAATAAACATATTTTAGTTCGAATTTGTGTGATTTTAATTATTTTAATTTTAAATTTTTCCTTACAAGGACCTACAGAGGTATTGTACAGGTTGTCTACTCAACAGTCAAAAGTCAACCTTATGTAATACAGGCTGGCTTCAATTTAGCGCGAATTGAATTCGGGAGATAAAGTAATTTTTCCATAACTTTTTATTTACATTTTTGCGAATAACAAATTGTGCTCGTCACTCAGAGAATGTATGACTCAACGTCTTATTACAGTACAAAAGATACAATTAAGTGAGTACCTGACTTAGGAATTTAGGTAATTAAGACAAATTAGCTAACTGCTTTGCATTGGATCACTAAATATTATAATTTTATTACTTTAATAATCATGTCACTAATCTTTCCCTTATTTTGTTGCAGGTACGGATTCGTTTATGAAATATTAAAATGAAAACGGTAATGTCTAAAATATACTTAGTTTTAGATCTATTCAATAAAAGGTCTTGGTATGTCAAGATGGTGTCATGAACCTGTCGACGATTTTATTACATTTAGGGCTGAACGTTCCAACGTATCCTTGGAATAATTTTGAATTATTGACTACTCTTCCATACAAAATCTCCCAGACGTCCAGTTTTTTCTACGAATTAAATTATTACTTACTTGTTGTCATAGAGGTGTCAAAAACACGTTAGTTATCTGTGAAACTTTCAACATGTCTGACTGCAACGTGGGGGCCCCGGGTTCGATCCCCGGCCAGGTCATGATGGAAAACGATCTTTTCCTGATTGGCCTGGGTCTTGGATGTTTATCTATATATGTACATCTATTATAAATATAGTATCGTTGAGTTAGTATTCCATAACACAAGTCTCGAACTTACTTTGGGGCTAGCTCAATCTATGTGATTTGTCCGGATATATTTATTTGTTTTATTTTATTTATTTTATAACTTGTCAATTAAAAAACATCTCGGCCATAACACCAGAAGTAAAACTTCCATTGATTTTTCCTTGAACAAGAGGCCAGCTATTACAGAGAAATGTTGTCAGTTGTCACATGGCAGCAACTAGAGCGGGCGAGTGAAATTATCTGTGAAATTACCTCTTTATCGATATCGGCGCTACATTTTTATCGATCATTGCCCGTGACTACTGTCAGGGTTATTGTTTTTTTTTTTTATTATTTCGCATTCGCGTTTTTGGTGCGATACGTTTTGTAATGTTGTACATTGTCAGTATTGATTGCAGCATGAATGTATAGATTGTTTAACTTTTTGTGTAGAACGTTGAACCACGACCTAGGCATAGTTTCTGAGGCAATACGTGTATTCAATCAAAATCAATCAGTGGACGACTGTACTAGAAGGGGAAATCCAAAAAGACACTGGATTATCTGTGTGAAAGTTGATAGAAAGAGGGTGAATTCAGAAATGACGATAATTAAAAGTCAAACTTAAAGCATTTACTTCAAAGAGATATATTATTTTAAATTGTAATCGACCTTCGTGGCGCAGCGGTCAACAAGCCTGCCTGCGACGTGGAGGCCCCGGGTTCGATCCCCGGCCAGGTCATGATGGAAAACGATCTTTTCCTGATTGGCCTGGGTCATGGATGTTTATCTATATATGTATCTATTATAAATATAGTATCGTTGAGTTAGTATCCCATAACACAAGTCTCGAGCTTACTTTGAGGCTAGCTCAATCTTTGTGATTTGTCCGTATATATATTTTATAAGTTAAAAACTAGCGCTTGACCGCAATCCCGCCTGATGGTAAGCAGTGATGCGATCGTTGATGGTAAAGCGCTCTAGTTTATTAAGAGCCTATTCACTCTAGCCTTGAAGACACTCAAATTGTAATGTGACGGAGACACCGTCGCTGGCAAATTGTTCCAGTCACTCGATGTACGCGGTATAAAAGAGGAAGCGAAACGCTTCCTCCGGATCGCAGTGATGTCAACAACGTAAGGGTGGAAACTCGCCGTACGACGGGTCGTCCGATGGTGGAACGGAGATGGGGGAATTAAACCATGCAATTCCCTTGCACACTCACCAGAATGCATCCTATATAAGACCGAAAGGCTGGCTACTCTACACCTGTGCTCCAGGCTTTGGAGACCGTTTCGAGTTAAGTCTGGGTCGCCAATCAGTCTCTTCGCACGCCTCTCCACTGAATCCAAAGTAGCCAGATGACATTTCGCAGCACCAACCCAAATGTGGCTGTAGTACTCCACACACGAGCGGACCTGTGTGTATTTATTTAATTGTTGTGTGTTTGTCAGCCATTTTTTATATACAGAATTCATGAATAACCGAGGAATCCATCACATTACTATTTATAAAGAATCATCTCTTAGACATAAATAACAGATGTCTTTAATGAATTATTCATCAAAGTATTATTTTTAATGTGAGATTCTTTTCATTCCGTTTACTTTCACCTTCTTCACGAACTAAACGTCGAGAATGCTTGCTTGTGTGTATGTGTGTCTGTGCTCACGTATCTAACCGTATAAATAAATGATAGTTTAAAGGCGTCGCTCCACAGCAGCCTAGAGCTATGCTACACACGTGTTCTAACAATGGCAGCACTGTATAATAGCTTGTAATGCTTGCATGTTTGTATGAATTTCCATAAATCTTTGTATCACCCTATTAGGAACAAGATAAGATAATTAAACAAACCTTTTTACAGCACATTCAACCGATTTAGATATTCTAAAGAAATAATAATGCCAATTTATCTTTGATCTGATTCTTATACTAAAGGATATCAAAAAACATCATGTATAAGCTAGCAAATGTGAATAAAGATAATATAATACATTGTGGTTTGGGTCATAATATAATCTCCGTAGACAGTACTGACTCACCGTCAACTATATGGCAATGTTTCGACTCACTGGAACCTCTGCTGGCCTGCCAAGCATCGCAAGTAATAGTCCGGGAGGCAGCGGCTATTTTTATTAGTGTTTTTATGCCGATCTTTACTTCACAATACTAGTGAAGAAGCTGTTCCTGATTACGAAAGTGAAGGTCAGCTGACTATCAATATCAAGTTTCTGTAAATGTCTAAAATCATGTAAAAAAATTTCAATCGGCATAAAATTATTTTATTTTATTTTTGGCTAGTTCGGACGCTCAGCTGACGCATAATCCACCCTCAGTCGCGCAGCTGACTACTTTCTTTTAATTGTAATCAATGTCAATAACATGTGAAAAAAATTTCATGTGGTATAAAATATTGTTTAGATTTTTATTTTTTAACGTATTCCGCGGCTTCCCAATCTTGCATCCACCGCAACTGGAACAGCTGACGATCGATTTCGTCATAAGCCACATGCATTCTGTTTTCTATATTAATATCAGCCGGCATAAAATGACTTGTTTAAAAAGCCGCTGCCTCCCGGACTATAAGAATACTCAGCTCACTATCGACCTCCGGTCTCCGGAGGTGAGTGATGTAGTAGTATCTACAACCGCCACATGCGAACAACGCACCATATTGAAGTCACACGAATTCTACATCTCGCAAGCAGAGTTTACCGTACAACTAGCATACAATACATACAACTTCCCAAAATTAACCGCTGGGCAAGGGCCCGCCAGATAAAAACACCTGTCTGCTCGGAAGATCCTCCCTTTCCTATGGAGGATGGTAGAACTTTATACCCTGTTCCTCATACCTCGCAAGAACTATTAATTTATCGAATTGATAAGCTATTTATTTTTTTGTTTTCACATGTCATCTTACATTGCCGCAGTTTCACTTCGCTTGCCACTGCGCACTGTGATCCACAGCTAAGCTCGAATGCATGGCTGTCCTACAAATGAACCGCGTAGCTAACTTGGTACGTCTTTCCGTGGACATCCTTCACAGAAGTGGACAATCAACTTAACAGTTGTATCAAATTCTTATTGAAGACGTTTGTTAAAGCTATTGTTGTGTTTGAAAGAGCCTGTAAATTACTCAATAAAAATAAACCCTTGGGGTTTCGAGTTGCCGCCAATACTGCACACAGTATATAACCAAAGACCCTTTTTAAAAGATAATTGGAAGCCGTGCCTTCGACAGTGCATGGTAGGCCATTCAAAGGCAAGGTTCGCGGGATCAACAAAAGTGAAATGCACCACGGTTTTGACCCAACTAAGATATGAGTTCATGGGTCAAACTACACACTTAGTCAAGATTAAAATACTATTTAGTGGTTGTGTGAAAATCTCTGCATTATTTTAAATATTCGTGTTAGTTGCTTATTGAAAAATAATAACGCTAGCACGTGTCAAGTCAATTCGCTTCATCTAAATACTGCAACTCTGCTACGAGCAGTTAGACTGGAACGCGCTAGCGTGTCGATGACAATCTAAAAGAATCCACCGAGAACGCAGCGCTAACGTCGATTAGATTCTATGATGTGCAGCGACCACGTAGGAGTGTAGGACACACGTAGGACATTAAGTGTACCATCGTTTGTGGAACAGCACCACATTCAACATCATCTCAGCAGTTGCATCCGAAGCTTTTCAGCTTTGGAGCCTGGGGTCTGCTTTACCAGTCTAACTGCTGATTTGGCTTCGATATTTTCCGTGAAGCGACTGCCGTCTGACCTCCACAACCCGAAGGCGATATCGAAGCATTGCAGTTAGACCAATTGTTGGATGTTTGAGGGCTCCAACAACCCGTAAAACGACTGCCATTAGATGTTCGTATGGCAACCGGGACCAATGGTTTAACGTGCTACGCCACGGAGGAACATGAATCACCACCTAAACAGGTTTTCTTTGCTTCGACTAACCTCGGTCCGGAGTCTCTTTCAGGATTCAGGAAGAGATCTGACCGAACGCTTAACAATGACAAAATATTGTAGGTATAATGATAATATCAAACTTTTTATCACAATAATTTTAGGCAAATATAGAAGTGATAATGGCTTAAATTAAAATTGATAGTACTGAAGTTAAATGAACTGCTTTGATTATGATAATGGTGACAGCCCCCGTGGCGTAGGGGTTACAAACGCGGCCGCTGCGCAAGGAGGCGTGGGTTCGATCCCCGCCCAGTGGAAATATTTGTATGCATGAATATGAATATTTGCACTGGTCTGGCCGTGCCTCGGAAAGCACGTTAAGCCGTTGGTCCCGGTTGCCATACGAACATCTAATGGAAGTCGTTACGGGTTGTTGGATCCTTCAAAAGTCCAACAATTGGTCTAACTGCAATGCTTCGATATCGCCTTCGGGTTGTGGAGGTCAGACGGCAGTCGCTTCACGGAAAATGTCGAAGTTTAGCCAAAATCAGCAATCAGACTGGTAAAAGCGGACCCCAGACTCCAAAGCAAAAAAAGCTTCGGATTCGACTGGGATTAACACTGAGATGATGATACTGAATGGTAATAGTAAATAAACTGTTTATTTATTTGTGTAACTAGATTTAAGAGTTTATTACATCGTCTCAAACTTTTTCGTCTGGGTGTTGCATGTCGCGTGACGGTCTGCAGGGATACACTGAAAGGCGCTCGTTAGAGCAGCGAAGGCCAATATGGCGGCGATTATTATAGCCTTAATGGAATATTGTCTATAAAGTGAAAAAAAGTTTCACTTACCGTAGTTTCATAAAACCAAACAATCCTTTTCTGTTGTTTGTCATTGCATTCCCTCAACCAAAATGTACGATCACCCTTACCTGGAAATCCTACGTACTATCCGTCTGTTACCTTAGGTCTCTTGGTGCAGACACTTATTTATATATTTATTTATTGCAAACTATATGGTAGGTCAGGGCTGTAGGGCTTACAGGACTTAGGGTCGATCCGGACCGGATCCGGATCCGGAATCCGGACCGGATCGTAGGGACTGTAGGGCTTATAGGTCTTAGTTTAAGTTCTGTTAACTTGCCATATAGGCGTATGTACTACCGCTACCTTTAATAAAGGTGGTCGTACACACAACACACTCTTCACCATCATTGGTTGACGGGTAGAGAATGCCTAAGGCTTTAAGTCCGCCTTTGTACCTTAAATAAATGATATTGTGTAAATATTTCAAGGGATACATAGTTATTTAAATTTGACAGCCTCCGTGGCGTAGTGGTATCGGACGCGGCCGCTGCGAAAGGTGGCGCGGTCTCGATCCCCGCACAGTGCAAGTATTTGTATGCATGAATATGAATATTTGTACTGGTCTGGTCGTGCCTCGGAAAGCACGTTAAGCCGTTGGTCCCGGTTGCCCTACGAACATCTAGTGGCAGTCGTTACGGGTTGTTGGAGCCCTCAAAAGTCCTACAATTGGTCTAACTGCAATGCTTCGATGTCGCCTTCGGGTTGTGGAGGTCAGACGGCAGTCGCTTCATGGAAAATGTCGAAGTTTAGCCATATCAGTAGTTGGACTGGTAAAGCGAACCCCAGACTCCAAAGCTGAAAAAGGCTTCGGATGCGACTGGGATTAACACTGGGATGATGATGATGACATAGTAATTTAAATAGGCTGTTATGATTGAGGCAATATTGTGCAAAGATTTCAAGGGTAATTGGAAATGTATAATCTTGTCGACAGTCTTTATATGTTAAATAATTTCGGATTAACATAATATTCTATAAATGTGTCCAGCCCACTGCCACTTTAGTGTTGCAATTCTTCGGGCTATGTCGGTTACTCTCGTTCTTCTGCGGATCTCCTCATTCCTGATTCGATCTTTTTTCAATTTTGGTCAATTCCTAAATCTTTCTCAAGAACTAAGCTATTGAATGTAAAAAGATTGTTTTAAATCAAACTGCTTAACGGCTTAACAATGTGAAGAGATAGATTGAGTCTCACAACAATTGAGTATCTTCTCTTGATAAACCTAGTGATTTGATCGGTTTTTCCTTTATGGTAAATCCCGCTCATTTCTATGCGAACTATTGAATTTAATATTCAGACAGAGCTAATTGAAATCTAATATTACATTTATTTGTTGATGGGTAGTTTAATAAGCTTTCTACCTCTTCCTTATAAGAATTGGCTATCATTGTCATCGATAGTTTAGTAAAGGCCTATAGAATGAATTCTGTTTCTCGAAGCTCTTTCTGTTGTTATTTCGGTTCCAGACAGAAAAAAGAAATAATAAAAAGAATGACATAGGATTCAGTCTATTGAAATAAGGCTTTTAACCTTCTTCTTTTTTATTTTAACGGTCTGAGCCAAAAAAATCTCTTTAATTTTACAATCAAATCTGAGGTTGAATTGAAATAATTGCCCCCAACCGCATCAGTCTGCTTGAATAGTGAATGTTTTGACTTCCTTATTGCATATTGGATTTATTACATTAAACGTATTAAAATTATGTATTACTAGCTTTCCGCCCGCGGCTTCGCCCGCGCGGAGTTCTGTTATATCGCGCTTTTAGATTTACCTCGGGAATATCATATTTTCCGGGATAAAAAGTACCCTATTATTTATCGGACTTCTAACTTTACGTGTACAAAATTTCAAAGCAATCGGTTCAGTAGTTACGGAGTGAAAGCGGAACAAACAAACAAACAAACTCATTTTACCATTTATAATATTAGCATGTTAATAAATCAAATCAAATCAAATCATTTATTTCAAATAAACCAGTTACAGGCACTTTTGAATTGTCAGAAGGTCGGTCAGTCAATAAGATGAAGCTAGTCGCCCATTCCAAAGAGTAGGTACCTATGGAGAAGAACGGGCAAGAAACTCCATGGACACTCTTTTAAATTTTTAAGCTATTGTTACAAATATTTGATTACATCATTCATGTTGAAATCAACCGCGTGAGAACGATGCAGAAATATATTGTACGCTGAGAGCGTCCATTATGGAAAACATACATAATACAAAGTAAAAAAACTATAACCCAACTACGACAAAAAACGACGCTGAAAAATTGTAAAACAAGATTTTCAGAATACTGAACTGGACAAAGTTGCTAATATAGTTGCAAGTAAATGGACACAGTAGACTCTACCAAGATGCCTTCGTTGTAAATTGACAATAATGTCTTACAATACTATTCTGAAGTATGCAATATTCACTATGTAGGGATAAATTTTCATGTTTGGAAAACCGCAGTCACACGTTATCAAAGTGCTACGGTAGGTAGGTATATGTAACGTGTGACTACGCCTTTCCAAACATGAAAATTTATCTCTACATAGTGAATGTTGCATACTTCAGAATAGTATTGTAAGACATTATTGTCAATTTACAACGAAGGCATCTTGGTAGAGTCTACTGTGTCCATTTACTTGCAACTATATTAGCAACTTTGTCCAGTTCAGTATTCTGAAAATCTTGTTTTACAATTTTTCAGCGTCGTTTTTTGTCGTAGTTGGGTTTTAGTTTTTTTACTTTGTATTATTTGTACTATTTTGGTGTTAAAGTGTATTTGTGGCGCATAATATTAACAAAAGTTAAATTGACGAACTAAAACTAGGTAGTTAACATATGACATCTCTTTTGACTTATGTATCGGCGTATAGTAATATGTAGAGATGTCCTATTTTACTATTTCGTAGCGCTTGGATCGTAGCGCGTATAGCAACGGTTTCCCCGTATGAAGCTCCCGGTTTTTCGTAGTAGCGACGCACATTTGCGTCGATGGCAGCGAATGGGTCATGAATTAGTGGATGAGGTCGTTAGTATAAATAGATTGGATGTTTTTCTAACGGTGGTAGGCCATAACATCGGCTGCCGGCAGAAGTTACCACCCACCAGACAAAGTCTTGCCGCCAAGCGATTCGTCGTATTCCAGCATGATGTCTGTGAAGCCGTACGGAGGACGGCTCTGAGCAGTTGTGTTGCGTGGTGTGCCGAGTACGATGCGCCAAATGTTGTTGTGTCTGGTGTTTGGTGCTCTGGCGCAGCATAGTTGGTCGTGTTGGTCTTGGGTTTAACATTGCATCACCTGGCTCAACTGCCGTCATCCTTGCTATTCCTAAGTTTTTTAAGTGAATAGGCTTAATAAACTAGTGCGCTTTACCATCAACGATTGCGTTACTGCTTACCATCAGGCGGGATTGCAGTCAAGCGCTAGTTTATAATTATTAAAAAAAAAAAAACATATATTAAGAGGACCTGGGAAGATTTCTTAATCTATCTAATTCTGCTAACGATCGACTGTCATGTGGATTTTTAAGTAATTTATTATGATCCAAGGCACTTATAAATAATCCCTCTATGGTTTTAACTCTACTGAGAGCGACATAGGCCTGTCCTTTAGCAAACAATGACTTTTCTAGATCGATAACTTTTTTATCTAGAGTACAACCTTGTAATTTATGTACAGTACAACCCCAAAAAAGAATCAGCGGGAGCATTTTAATTTGCCCAGACCCCCTCAAGCCGTCAAATTCAGTGAGGCAAGGCTCGATTTTGATAAGTCCGTTAATATCTGCTTTTATGGATGCGTCGACAAATTGTATGAGAACAGCGCTTGGCTATTCTCCTGTTCCAACTGATCGCGCCGAAGAGCAGGCCATTCGAAGGCCTTCACCACTCCCATCGCTCCGTTTACCAAACCCTGGTTTACATTAAAATTTCTAGGAAGCATTACTAGGGATTATGTACAAACATAAAGTACTTGTGAAGATCTTTCAGATGACACCAAATACGGTATATTTATTTTAATTTTATATTAACATAGAACTTTTTGTCCGCTAGAGGGCGTAATACTAAATTTGGTGACAAGCTTTATAGCTCATAACCAACAGAATATCAAGGCCATTCTAATGGTTCTGCAGTGGTCTTATTCTGATAAGTAGTAAAGAAGCTATCTATGAACGAAAAGATGTGAATTATATGCAATCAGCCCATGAATACAGGTAAAGCCACAAGCAAATGCTAGTAATATATATATATTCAAAATGTACAAGTAAAGCCCTTTCAAATGATACTAAACACGGCATATTTATCTTAACTTTATTTTTTTACTCTGTATATTTTGTCCGCTACAGGGCGGCACATTAGATTTTGTGAAACTCCATATAGCCTATAACCAGCGGACAATTAAGACGCTTCTAATGATATGTCATTTGTCGAATTCGAATAAGTAGTTTAGAAGTTACGAGGGAACAGATGAACATACATACATACATACATACATACATACATAGCCTGTCAAAATCATAACCCTCCTTTTGCTTTGCCGTAGTCGGGTAAAAAATCAATTAACTTTTAATTTAATAAACTATAAAAATAAAATAATTAAATTAATAAACATACAAAAAATAGATAATAATTCGTTTATTTAACTCTATTTTCTGGTTTAGGAATTTAGTGTGAATTATATTAAAAAAAAAACAGTAAAAAACAAATCGGACTCACATATTGTGACAATATTTATTTACCAATCCGTACAAAATTCAGACCTTATTAGGACCGCAAAGATATGACACACTAGATTAGGTCAATCTCAGATTTCTACCGTGTTCCGAAAACGTGGTATTAACGGTTCATCTCACGAAGGCGTGGTGGCTATTTCGCATAGTTTATGAGATCTGCATCCTTGATACACCCACTGATAAGAGCTGTATTTGGGTTTATGTTGTAAAAGTAGATGTTTCTTAAAAGACACCTCATTAGACAGCCTTGGTTTGTAGTTGTGTGACCACAAATGACATTGACCGGATTGTAGGTTTCTTTATTCGTTTTGAATTTTAAATGGCTATTTACATTCAGATAAAACTGGCTGGCTAAAGGGTATGATTTTTAAATTCGAAATAAATAACTTTGATATTCGGCTGTCTCGCTGTGCGCGCGCACCTAGTACCTCCATCTGCCGTGAACTGTGTTGTGCGCTCGGTGTAAAAATGATTGGAATCGATTCAGTTGCTTTTTTTTTGTATATAAACTAGCGCTTGACCGCAATCCTGCCTGATGGTAAGCAGTGACGCAATCGTTGATGGTAAAGCGCACTAGTTTATTAAGAGCCTATTCACTCTAGCCTTGAAGACACTCAAATTGTAGTCCGACGGAAACACCGCTGCTGGCAAATTGTTCCAGTCCCGCGATGTACGCGGTATAAAGGAGGAGGCGAAACGCTTCGTCCGGATCGTAGTGGTGTTAACAACGTAAGGGTGGAAACCAGCCGTACGACGGGTCGCCCGATGGTGAAACGGAGAAGGGGGAATTAAATCATGCAATTCCCTCGCACAGTCCCCAAAATGCATCCTATAGAACACCCAAAGGCTGGCTACTCTACGCCTGTGCTATAGGCTTTTTTGGTTATTCTGAACAAACTACATTCAGGTTTGGTATAAAGAAAAAATAACGATGTATAAACATTACAGCTATTGACAATCTTATTCCACTATTTATTGACTACAAGTGCTCTCAAATTTTACTGCCATACGTCGGCGAAGAGAACATTTATGAATTTTTCGCACTTGTAACACTTATAAGGAAATTCCAACATATCAACATTTCGCCATTGAACGTGCTCAAAGTTCTGTGCACCCGTGAGAACTTAGCACTGGCCATGAATAAGATACGAGGAATTTGCATAAATAGAGGGTCGTGCTCAATGAGTCAAACTAATTGTAATGACGCTATCACACATTGTTATTGGCTACATACGATTTGCTGCTCAAGGAGGCGCGGGTTCGATCCCCGTGCAGTGCAAATATTTGTGTGCGTGAATATTAATATTTGCAATGGTGGTCGTGCTTCGGAAAGCACGTTAAGCCGTTGGTCCCGGTTGCCATACGAACATCTAGTGGCAGTCGTTACGGGTTGTTGGAGCCCCCAAAAGTCTAACAATTGGTCTAACTGCAATGCTTCGATATCGCCTTCGGGTTGTGGAGGTCAGACGGCAGTCGCTTCACGGAAAATGTCGAAGTTTAGCCAAAATCAGCAGTTAGACTGGTAAAGCGGACCCCAGACTCCAAAGCTGAAAAAGCTGCGGATGCGACTGGGATTAACGCTGAGATGATGATGATGACCAGAGAGTGTTCACGGAGATTCCATGACTTAATTCCTTCATCACCTTTCTAACCGAACGACCCGTCGTACGGTTAGTATCCACCATTACGTTGTTGAAACCACTACGATCTGGATGAAGCGTTTCGCCTCGTCTTTAGAAATTTTCAAGTTTAGCCGAAATCAGCAGTTGGACTGGTAAAGCGGACCCCAGACTCCGAAGCTGAAAAGCTGCGGATGCAATTGATGATTCGATTTAATTTAATAAACTAGTGCGCTTTGCCATCAACAATTTCATCACTTCTTGCAATCAGATGGGATCGCGGCCAAACACTAGTTATAAACTAGATAAGAGATCTTATAGAAAAGGTTAGTGGTTGTTACGTTAGAAAAAAATTAGACTTGCAGTTACTTACCTACGTTTCATTATAGAAGCCTGGTATTAGACTAGTTCTTCTGCTATAAAAGTCACATTAGCAGTTGGGATTGAATAAAGCAGAAGTAACAAAAGTCAAATAAAAGCACTTGATTTAACATCAAATCCAATTGGAAATGTCCCAAAAAAATTAATGCTATACTACGACCAGATTAACTTAAATGTATATGTCGTGGTGGCCTAGTGGTTGAAACACCAGCCTCTCAAGTATGAGTGCGTGGGTTTGATTCCAGGTCAGGCAAGTACCAATGCAACTTTTCTAAAGTTACATGCACTTTCTAAGTATATCTTGGACACCAATGTATGAAGGTGAAGGAAAACATCTTGAGGAAACCTGGACTTTAAGTCTGAAATCGCCAACCCGCATTAAGCACGCGTGGTGATTACGCTCAATCCTTCTCTGTGTGAGAGGAGACCTGTGCCCAGCAGTTGGACGATAAAAAGGTTGATGATGATGAACTTAATTGGGCATAAGGTTTTTAACCATACATTATGTACATTTATGTCTTTTTTCTCGTGGAATTTCTCCATCATGGGGGGTGACAGAAGGGTATTCGGGCTAAAACTAACGCGGTATTTCACCTCTACGTATGGTCGAGTGTGCGAAATTTGCATAAGTACCACCGCGCCCCTGATAGTCGGAAATCTGCCGGAAACATTAAAAATTCCCTAAATGATGGTGTAAACCACGCATCTAAATCTATTGCGGAGTTTAAAAAAACTACATTAACAGACTTGAAAAGCGACTAATTATAATATTTATGGATGCAATAAACCTTGTTTAGTATATGGGATATACTTAAGATTATCTACTGCTTGAATCTCTGCAATGAACTACTTAGCTGGCACTCAGAGTCACTTGGTCAATACCAATGTACAAAACACGTTTTATTTATTGCTGTGCCTGGAGCTATATTGATCTAAGACCAGCATATTATCGTGTGGGACTTATGTAGGTATATACGACGTGTTTTTTTTATATCAAATAAAAATAATACAATAACTAATAAGGGCGGAGAATATGTGGTCCAAAAACGCACAGTTGAAAAGATTTAAGATATCTACTCAAGTTTCGGTGACAAATACTAGTCATTCATTTTCTTTCAACCCATTCATCATACCAAACTCATAATTAAAAGCATTAACAAGTTTCGATGTTGCCATAATTCACGGCAGGGTGTTCCATTACGAATCATGACTGTTCAATATTTTAATATGAAAAATTAAAACAAAGAAAAAATGAGAAATAACTCATATGACCGTTGATGCTTTGATATGGTATGAATAGAGTTAAGGAATATAAAAATACCTTGTATAAGTTTCTTCACGATTCAAAGTCATGGTGACCTTAACGCTATGGCAAAAGGATGTTATGAAATTTAGAATCGGAAACCAATTAATTAGAGAATATTATAAACCGTAATTATTTTTTAGTTACGTAATGATGGATTTTAGTGTATATCTGAGTAGATGTATAAGAAATTAATCAATATTCGTCTATCGTTATGAATATTGGTAGATATAAAAATCAAAATACTGTGGAGTCTAAAATAGTCGTATTAAATAATTTTCCAATGCTCAGGATACAATTTATGAATGGCTTTCTTCTATTAGACTATTGAATATCATCGGATATTTTTGACTGTTTATCAAAAATGCTTTCTAACATAAAGAAATTATCAAAATTGTAAGAGCAAATTGCAAAAGTTGTGATCAGACATAAAACGAAGAAAGCATCCATCGTTAGTAGACAAGCAGAAAACAACCAAAAATATCAAGCTTACAACAAAAGTATAACAAAAAGAAACCGGCCATAATTTCAGACTATTACATTAAAAGATCAAGGTCATGATTGCTATATAATAATATATCTAATTGCTGTTTATTACTAAAGATGAGAGGATTTCGGATGGAAAGACTTTCACGAGCCAGTGCAGTGAAAGGTCTGTTGAAACTTTATAGGGCACTGGACTTGCCCACTGATACAATATAGAATGCTATCTAGTACTAAGTGTAGGTTTAACTGTTGGAGGCTTCAATATTCTTGGTAATATTGACAATTTATGCAATTAGATATTCCGGATGTGAGACTGGACTGATCTTTTGTTTTTACACGTTCTTGCACTTATCCATCATCATCATCTCAGCGTTAATCCCAGTCGCATCCGAATTTTTTTTCAGCTTTGGAGTCTGCGGTCCGCTTTATCAGTCAAACTGCTGATTTTGGCTAAGCTTCGATATTTTCCGTGAAGCGACTGCCGTCTGACGTTCACAACCCGAAGGCGATATCGGAGCTTTGCAGTTAGACCAATTATTGGACTTTTGAGGGCTCCAACAACCCGTAACGACTGCCATTAGATGCTCTTCTTACACTTATAATCTTTTGTTTTATCCATTTCTAAACATAGTCATCTCAGCTTCAACGTTACATAACTTTTTTTTTTATAATAAAATAATCTAGTGCTTGACTGCAATCCTGCCTGGTGGTATGTTATGATGCTGCGTTAGAGGGAGATTGATCTGGAGACTCTCCGCGACCAAACTCCCGACACAACAACATTTGGTGTATCGTACCCGCCACAAATCGCACCACAACTGCTCAGACCCGTCCTCCGTACGGCTTCATCAGACATCATGCCGGAACACGACGAATCGTTTGGCGGCAAGACTTTGTCTGGTGGGTGGTAACTTATGCCGGCGGCTGGAGATAATCATTCAGTCATCTCAGCTTCAACGTTACATAACCACACCCCACCCAATAAAACGGTTCATAAACCATGTTATAGACCTTTGCTCACCTTCCAAATAATATTATAAGATTGTTTTGCTTCTTATAGTGTCAGTATTTTTAACTCAGCTGTCTAATGGACATAAATGATCCAGCAGTTCAATAGCGATTCCTTTATCTCGAATAATATCAACGATTTTTAGAAATTATTATTTGCTGAAACACGTTCCGATTCGCCGTGTCCCGGTATGATGTCTGGTGAAGCAATATGGAGGACGGGTCTGAGCAGTTGTGTTGCGATGTGTGCTGGTTACGATGCGCCAAACCACGTGTTGTGTTGAGAGTTTGGTCGTGGAGGGTCTCAAGATCAATCTCCCTCTGGCGCAGCATAGTCGGTCGTGTTATTTGGTTTAACACTGGATCACCTCGCTCAACTGCCATCTTCCTTCCTATTCACTCAGTTTTTTTGAGTAAAAAGGCTCTTAATATACTAGCGTGCTTTACCATCAATTATTGCATCACTGCTTACCATCAGTCGGAATTGCAGTCAAGCACTAGTTTATAATAATTAAAAAAATGATACCGTAATTGTTGTTAAGACTTCTAAAGCTTGTACAGACTAGTTATTAGTACTACTAGTTTCTTCAGTGAGTGTGAAAGACTTTGATATAATCTACAAACATTATGTGTTAACATATTGCATATAACAAAACATATGTTCGTCTTGCTTCATTAAAAGTATTTTAGAGTGCTACTGAAGTTTGCGCAAAAGATTTGTAAGGAAAGATGTTTTCTGTTGCGATATTCGTATAGGTCAGCGCTCATACAGTGGAAATTACATAAATGTACTTGTATTACGGTAATAAAATGAAACATTCTTCACGAAAACTGCCTATGATGCATGAGAGCATGACATAATAACTTATGTATTGTGATGTATAATTATGGACCATGTTCTACATTTTATGAGCCTATTCTTATTCCAAAGTCTATTAAGAGAGGACTCTAGTGCCGAGGAATTTGGAAAATAGGTATTTGAAGAAACTATTGCCGTCGCGCTGCTTCCAACCTCTCCCGGTAAAATGCGAAAAGGACAGTTGCAGCTCAGGCTGATTTTACCTACAAAAACGTTGACTAAAAGACATTTCGTATTCTGCCGTTTTCTTTTTCAAAACACGACAGATCTCAATTATTTTTATATTAAAATTTAGAGGAAAAGTATACCTATGCTTCTATTATTTTCTTTTTTGTCAAAAACTTAACACGTTTGTCTAATAGTCATCTGAACATTACGGTAAAATGGGTTATTTTCCGCGATTTTGAAGTATCGTATTTCTTTTATTAATTAAGTTTCGAAAAAAATCAAATGATAGGGGAACGTACAATCAAGCTGTAAAAAAAAATTGCTCTAAAAGCATTATCCATAAAGGAAACAGTGAATACGTTTGTATAGAGAAAGCACCACTAGAGTTCCCTCTTAATACATATCTATCAGGATTAATAAAAGAAATGATAGAAGTGGAATGGTTTGGAATGGAATGGTAGAAGTTTATTTTGAAGCAAGGTTATACCACGGCGTGACGTAATTAGCCCCTACTCCGTAACTTTATTATGCTATATCTCAGTAGTTTGTGGTAATTTCGATAAAATAAAAAATACGGGTCTTAATTTATTTTATTATCTATAAGACGGACTAATTATTTTTTTATTTCCATACCTTGAATACATCCCTATTGTATGTCTTTTAAAATAAAGTGTATAGTACCGCTTTTTCTTTTTCTTTTTTATATCTTTGCGTTTTTACTGAGTGGACATGGTCTTCACGTTGCGGTGAGATTTCAGATGCTGTGATTCTTACTCAGTGCTACGGTGCCATATTTCTCTCTCTGGTTACCCACTACGATTTTAATTTGGGTCGATAGCATGGGCGATCTCACATTCCTTCCACCTTTCTCTATACTTTAAACAAGACTTTCTGTAAAATCGCTTTCCCGGCGTGGCATATGCCCAAGGAATTGGTGTATTAGAGCCAGTACTGTAGCTGTAAGAGGCTATTTTAATGAGATGTGTTGGTGCATTTGGTCACAACAAGCCAGCCATTTGTTTATTCTCAAGCTGAATGCTAAGCTGGCATGTTCTATCTTGAACAGCAACTGCTCATGTGGTCAACTTTAGTTGCGAATAGCGTAAAACATCACTGTATGTATATCTAATTATGTCCATATTAGGACACATAAGTGACATAAGCATATTATGCTATTTGCTATTGTAAACACAATGTCGTTACTCTAGGAAATGCTTATAACATTTTGCCAGTATAAATTAATTCCACCACTTTTTGCCTCATCAAATAAGCTGAAAACGCGATTTCAAAGCAATATACATCGCTCATTGCAACGATTCTTTCTAATTCTTCACGACAACTGCCATATTGTCACGCGAATTATTACTTTGGAGCACTATTTTCTACCGCAATGTGCATTTGGAATAATCCCATCTGTTTTTATTCTTCAATAAAAAAAGGTATTTTCATAAATGATTGATGTTACATTTTTGAAGCTTATTTTTAAACTGGCGAGATCCTCACAGGATGATATTAAACGAGTTGTCATCATCATCATTATCATCAACCTTTTATCGTCCCACTGTTTGGCACAGGTCTCCTCTCATACAGTGAAGGATTGAGCGTAATCAACACGCTTGCTCATTGCTTGAGGAAACTGAAGTCTGGAATTGCTAAATTTCAGACTTAAAGTCCAGTTTCCTCAAGATGTTTTCCTTCCCCTTCAGTCATTGGTGTCCAAGATATACTTAGAAAATACCTAGTAGTAACTTAAGAAAAGTTACATTAGTACTTGCCTGACCTGGAATCGAACCCGCGCACTCATACTTGAGAGGCTGGTGTTTTAACCACTAGGCCACCACGACATATACAACATAATTTTTTATTCATACGAAACCTGAAACACGTGCCCAGTATTTTCAGGTAAATTATCTATGTACCCAATTTCAAAAAGATATAAACGAAAAATCACAAAGTTATGAGCTTGCTATTCTACTTGGTTGTCCCAACAAAAATATGGACAAAGCTGCGCTCAAGCGGGTGAGCGCGGTGCATTGACCTCTGGCGTCAGCTGTTAGCCGCGCGCGAGTACTATGATCTAACGTAAGCTGCGTTCGCGGGCTCGGTATCCACACTGCAACAATATCTAAATGTATTTGGTAAAAAATATAACGTGGTGTAAAAATTATTGGAATCGATTCAGTTGCTTACTCTGAACAAACTATATTCAGGTTTCGAATAAATAAAACATAACTTTGTATATATGTGGAACAGTAGGCATTATTACGTCAATCACTAAAAGTAAGACAATAGAAGTAGAAAGCGTACATACGTTTTGGATACACACGTAAAATGTTTTGTAACTGACCAGCCAAGGACCGGTTGGTCTTGTAGGAAGAGTTATAGCGGTAACACTTAACACCGAAATAATTCATATTATTTTGAGTTTCCTAGGGTTATTTCATATCACGCGTTCAAACTAGTTTGTTATTATTTCTTGCATAAATGGTTTCATCATGTTATTGTTATTGTTGTGTGTATTTCCTTATTGAAGGACCGCATCAGAAATGAGGTGATCCGACAGAGGACCAGAGTTACCGACATAGCTGAGAGGATTAGCAAGCTGAAGTGGCAATGGGCTGGTCACATATGCCGCAGGACCGACAACCGTTGGGGTAAAGGAGTCCTCGAGTGGAGACCGCGTCTCGACAAACGTAGCGTAGGACGCCCTTGGGCGAGATGGAGCGACGACATCAAAAAGGTAGTGGCTGGCGGAGAACCGGTCAGGATCAAGCTTGTTGGCATGCCATGGAGGAGGCCTATGTCCAGCAGTGGGCGAATAGAGGCTGATGATGATGATGATTGTTATTGTAACATCTTGAAAAGGAGGCTCTCTATTAAAAAGTTTTTTTTTTATCAGAAACCAGGAACTGAATCAAATGATACAGTACGGTAAAGGCATCCTTTCATACATGAAAGACATGAGCGTTGTTTATGGTGTAAAGTCATGTGTTTTTTTAAATGAACAGACAGCTGTGCTGCTGGGGAGTTTGTTCCACCACATCTTCCCAGCGAAAGCACCAGGAAGTGACGAAGGGCGGGCGTTTTGGGGGGACTGTCTTATGTAGTATTGACGTTCAAAAAGTGCTGATTCTCAGCCTTATTTGAACTAATGACTTTTGATTTTTATTGGATACAGGCAACTTCTTACACAGATAAGGCATGATTATTTATTGAACATAACGGGTACTATACCACATGTAACGTAAAGGCCAATACATACTGAAGGCATGGCTATTAAAAGGGTTTTTTTTTTCTTATATCAACATGATCGAAAGCTATTGAAAAACTCACATTGGTACCTGCCCTAATCGGAACTCCTGCACGAGAAGCGCTTTAATCAAGAACCACCGCGAAATTATTAACTTTAATTTTATTAGCATTAAAGCATTGTCATTGTTTGAGCAACTTACCATCTGAATACATAAATACACTACACATGGGCATCCCCTCAAACCTCTATTATAAGAAGTTCGAATACAACATTACCCTGCTTACCATATTCAGCCGGATAACACGGGCTGACAATCATATATCTCCTTAAAGCCACAGACACCCTAGGGGACAAATGTGCCACGACAAGACGTATCGGCGACATGGCAAGCGGAGCCGGCCGATTTCGCCTGACAAATATGGCGACAACGCGCAACTTATGTCCACAGCGACGTCAGATGAAGTCGTGAGACTTCGCAAAACTCACCTGACATATCTGGGGACATCGCGCGACTTATGTCCGTAGCAATATAATAGTAAATGTAGTTGGCGACACGTGTCGCGCGATGTTACCAGACATGTCGAGCGAAGTCCGACAACGTCGCGCTACCTCTTCTGACGTCGCTGGTGACCCGCGTCGCGCAATGTTGCCAGACATGTCGACCGAAGTTCGGCAACGTGGTGCTACTGCACCCAACGTCGCTGGTGACACGTGTTGCATGAAATTTGTGTTGCGTGTTGCATGACATTTGTGTTGCGTGTTGCATGACTAGTGTGTCTGTGCTTTAATATTCTTTTGGCGGATCAAATGTAACCACAAATATACTAAATATAGCCATTGTTGCTGTTGCAATATTGAAAGCAGTTCTATCTAGTGTCTATGTGTCATATTTGACTGTACTAAGACCTGGGTGTTTCCATAGATTGTAAGCATTGATAATATATTGTTACCAAATACTTGGCACAGTCACCCGTGGTCGAACCGGAATCAGACTTTTCATATTTGAAAGTTGGGCCGAGATTCTTTGAGATGACGAATAATAAAGACTTAACTAATTTTACGTAATGATGTTTGTCAATTTGCGAAATACGGAAAGATAATCAAAGCTCGTTTATTTGCAGTAAGCCTGAAAAATATGAACATAAAAAGAACAACTTGCATGTGTATATGATATTTAAAATGATTTCGAAGCCTGCTTGTCTTTGATAATATCTGAGATCCGTATTAAAATGATCCATCATCTATCTAGCCTTTTATTTCTGTTGGGGTCAGCTTCCAGTCTAACCGGATTCAACTAAATAGTATTTTACAATTTAAAATATTCAGAATCAAAATAATATATTATCTTACATAAACCAAAGGTTGTCTGTAAAATTTTGCTCTTAGCGATAAGACCGCCCATGGTGTCACACTTAGTAAAATATTTGTATTTATGTTCTGTAATCTATATGGTGTACACAATAAGGAGTATTCTATCTATAAGGTCAACCGGGGCAATTGCGTCTTTGGGGCAATTGTGTCTAATCGAAATTATTTTAAATCTATTTGAAAACCTACCTGTCCTGCCATCGATACGTTATAGTTTTTTATTCAAAGTAAACAAAACAAGATGGCAGGAGAGTGGGTTTTCAAATAGATTTAAAATAACTTCGATTAGACGCAATTGCCCCAAAGACGCAACTGCCCCGGTTGACCTTACTAATATATAAAGCTGAAGAGTTTGTTTGTTTGTATGTTTGTTTGTTTGTTTGTGCGCGCTAATCTCAGGAAGTACTGGTCCGATTTGAAAAATTCTTTTTGCATTGGATAGCGCATTAATCCGGGAAGGCTTTAGGCTATTTAACATCACGCTGCAACCAATAGGAGCGGGGCATGTAAAAAAAAACGCGGGTGAAACCGTGTGGCGCAGCTAGTTATCTATAATGCTGAAGAGTTTGTTTGTTAGTTTGCTTGTTTGAACGCTCTAATCTCAGGAACTACGGGTCCGATTTGAAAAATTCTTTTTGGGTTGGATAGCCCACTAATCCAGGAAGGCTTTGGGCTATATAACATCACGCTGCGACCAATAGGAGCGGAGCATAACTAAACTACGCGATCGAAGTCGCTGGCGGCCGCTAGTATTCTATAAACCAACATGGGTACTAATGAAACGCCAGAAGCTAGGAGAACGGTTCCAATAAGTCATTTCTCACGAGAAAAGCTACTCAAATTGGTTACAGAACCGTGAAAAAGATCTCTCCTAAGACGCATAATATTGCTCGCCTTACTTATTTCATTATTTGTATTATAGCCAAAAATAAATGTATTGTTTTATTGCCTCCAATAACAATCATCATCAGCTTTGTCTTTCGCACTCTCTTGTTAGACGCTATCTATTCATACAAGCTCAACAATACCAATTTCTCCGTCTTCAATCAAAACGTGTGATTTATTACTTATTGTTGTTACATTGTTAAAAGATCTTTAGCGTGTTGGTATGTTAACAAAAAAATAGCGTGCGACTGTAATCTCTTTATATTTCTCCTTCCTTTACTTTCATTGCTCTCATTATGATACGCTCTTCTGGTGTCACGAACTACATTCTTTCATTTATGATGAAGATTTTATTTGTATCCAGTGCTTTTAACTTACTTCTTTTCACACAACATTCTTCACCTCTACTATTAAAGTACACGGTCAGCCGTGTCAATGTGTGCAGCGCATCTGTCGAACACTCAGCCATTGCACTGCTGCTGTGATAAGTTATAGGTTCGCACCCGACGCAAACATTTGTATGGCCTCATGGGTGTACCCAGCTTCTGGCGTATTGGGGCAAGTCAGGCCTAGGGAGTGGCAAATAAAATTGTTGGAGTGATCGCACGCGTCGTTTTTGGCAATTACACCGTACATTTTGTCAGTGTTTACTCCGTGGTTTGTTAAAAGTTACAGAGAAGTCCTCATTTATATTTTGTTTAGTATTTCGGCGATTTTATACATGTCCGAGAGATTTTCAGTGGGGGGGCAGAAGCTGCCCCCCTTGCCTCGCCTATACAATATGTAAAGAAAACCCTGTCCGACCCATAAGGATAATAAAGGTTAGGTAAACACTTGACCAAATATAATATAAAATTTTACATAATCATCATAGTAACAATATTAATGAATTTTGAAATAATCCTTTTCTCCCGGGAATTAATTCCAATTTCCCCGAAATTTGGTAATTTTTAAAAAAGTCACAACACCGGTATTTTCATAAGCGAATAGCGACGCGACCACGTCACAGGTGCCGCGTGCCCTGCCCCCCGCCGCCCGCGGAAGGGATTGCTTACCGCACATGTATTAAGTTACCTCTTTTTGCGAAATAATATTTATTTTTTTAAGGGGATTTTTTTTTTAAGTTTTGCCTGTCTTTGTGGGCATTAGTAGAATCAGTTATCGATACCTAACAATACCTTCACGGATCGGACAGGGTTTTCTTTACATATTGTATATAGCCTACTGGCAGTTGTTCCTGGTTTGGCTGTTTGTATATGTGAGTTTTAAGTGTTTCTAAACACACCCACGATACAGGAGCAATTCCTAATGGGCCTTCCGTTGGGCAACGTTTAACAACGTACAATATATTTTCATTATTTTTAAAATAATTGAGTTCCACGATTACCGTTTGTCCGTTGTACCATGGTGAGTCTCAATTAATTATTATTCGTGAAGTCGTCTACTGCTTGGTTACCCTCAATCACCACTTTGTTCAGTGTTTCTCGGATCCTGTGGCTTCCAGTGGCTTTAACAGGGCTATCGGTCCACTTTGTGTGGGGCCATCCAACGCTACTTCTTCCTGTATGCGGTCGCCACTCCAGAACTTTTCGGCCCATTGGCCATCTGTTCTACGAGAAACGTGCACTACCCACTGCTAATTAAGTTTGGCAATTCTTTAGACTATGTCGGTCACCTTGGAGCTCCTGCGGGTTTCTTCATTTCAAAATCGATCATCCAGAGGAACTCCACGCATAGCCTTCACTTTACGTGACTATGCTTTGACTTGGATTTCCCTTCCATAATATGAACACCGCAAGCAGTGGTTATTCTTACAGTTGCAAGTCTATTAATTCTATTTATGTGGCCACAGAGGCCATAATCTCTCCAAAAACCATTTCGTTAAAAAAATATTCCTAATTCTCATTAATTTACTCTAATGAACATAATAAGGGAATAATGGCATTAAATGTGCGGTTGTGTCGTCAAATTAGATGCGTGCGCGCAATCATTATGTACCATTAGGCGCGCGCGCCGTGTTAGACGGTTATCTCTACCATTGTGTTCAATTTGTCTCGTAGGTTAGGTTACAGTTCATTTAAATGTTGGCATCTTGTTTTAAGTGGGTCATTAATTATAAGAACAAATGAGATATTATTAAAGCTCGTGTGTCGGTCTCTAGAGACCTTTAACCTATTTGGCATATATACGAATGTGTCGCAACCAGCTGGTTAAATTAGCCTTTTAGTCAATTGAAATGAAATGAAATCGTTTATTATGCAAGTAGGATTACTGATCACTTCAAACGTCACATTTTTTTTTTAATTAGCTGGAGCCGGCATTCCTAACTGACTACTCAGGAATCATCGTCTTTTTTCCAGTCCAGACATTAAAAATGAAAATGAAAGTTGCAATTGGCACTCTCGGCTGCAGTTAATAACAGTTCTAGTTCTAGCCTGAATATCATTCAGGCTGTTATTAACAATATCATTCAGGCTGTTGGTTGCACAGGTTTAAAGGCTAGGCGTTTAACTGTTTGTTTACGGGTGCGTTCTTCCGTTAGCTGCAATTAATGATTATTAAATATCTTCGGGTGCTTTGAAACAAAAGTGTATAATATTTTTTATGACAACTAATTATGAACATTACTCCTAATAGACAGCTTCCTTGGCGTAGCGGTAGCGAATGTGGTCGCTGCGTAAGGAGGTGTGGATCCGATCTCCGCGTAGAGTAAATATTTGTATGCATGAATGTGAATATTTGCACTCGTCTGGACGTACCTCGGAAAGTACGTTAAGCCGTTGGTCCCGGTTGTCATACGAATACCTAATGGCAGTTGTTACGGGTTGCTGGAGCCCTCAAGAAAAAAGTCCAACAATTGGTCTAGCTGCAATGCTTCGATATCGCCTTCCGGTTGTGGAGGTCAGACGGCAATCGCTTCATGGAAAATATCGAAGTTTAGCCAAAATCAGCAGTAAGACTGGTAAAACGGACCCCAGACTCCAAAGCTGAAAAAAGCTTCGGATGCGACTGGGATTAACGCTGAGATGAAGAAGAAGGCTCCTAATAGAGCTCACATGAATATCTATACAAAGTAAGAATCATTTAAAAACAACAGTATTTTATAAGAGCCTTTAAATACAATCTGTGATCGCGAAATTCCAAATAAAAACCGCTACTAAATACATGAAATTAGCATTCATCCGCCATTTCTCCCATGAAATCCATTGTTTCTCTTTAGAATGTGCAAACTGTTTTCCCATTTTCACTATTAACAATAGTCAATATTTACAGTTAGAGAGAGTGCATTGTATGATGAACGAAAGTATTCAGTAGTCTATGAGGATATTGCCTATTTATTTGTAAAGAGAGACTTTGAGGGATCGATTTACATCGAGGGACGAACAACTTAACATCGGCGGTGTATCCGTCGGACTACAATTTTAAGTATCTTTAAGGTTAGATAGAATAGACTCTTAATAAACTAGCGCGCTTTACCATCAATGATTGCATTACTGCTTACCATCAGTTGGGATTGTGGTTAAGCACTAGTTTGTAATGTATATAATATATACAAAGGGTTGGGGTATGGCTACAGAAGAATCTGGTAGATAAATAGGTTGTGCAATGGGCCAGTGGCTTGTAGTTTTTGTTTATCTTCGACAACAAGTAGGTACTCATAGTCTGTTCTTGATTCTCCGGACCTATTTAGGTACTAAAAAACCCTCGTCTTCTTAGTAAAATAGGTCCAGACGGGAGACTCATGGCTAAATTTATAACAGCTGCACAGGTCGATCATCAGGCTTCACTTGCCGCTGCTGGGTTACAGATGGGTAAACATCTTTGGATTACGAGACCTCTTCATGCTTTCGAAAGCATGTTAAGCCGGTCCCGGCTGTCACTCGTAGATGTTAGACAATCTTTACGGGTAGTCTATAGCTCGCAAGTCTTGTAACTTGATGTGTCTGTACTACAGAGTATGTTAAAAATAAAGGAAGAACAATAATTAATGATAATTCAACTGGCCTTGCTTAGAAGTCTGAGATTTCTTCAGAAGCTAAGATTTCAGCATTGTTAAAAAGTTTAATGTATAATAATACAAAAAAAAAACTGTAAAAACTGTACGCTAAGTATACATCATCATCATCATCATCAGCCTTTACTCGTCCACTGCTGGACATAGGCCTCTTTCATGGCACGCCAACAAGCTCGATCCTGAGCAGTTCTGAATAAACTAGCGAACTAGAGAATATGTATCCTGATAAGTATACATATTCTCACGTAATTGTGTGTTTCATTTTGCTGGATAGAGGTAACATTGATCATTCATCATCATTCTTCTCTCGGCGCAACATGTCTTTTTCATCAATTAACAAAATTAATATCTGTTATTGTTTAAAAAAAAAACAGTTAATTACTTTAAGTTTCCTATTTCACACTAGCGGCCGCCAGCGACTTCGTTCGCGTGGAGTTATGCTCAGCTCCTATTGGTCGCAGGGTAATGTTATGTAGCCTAAAGCCTTCCTGGATTAATGGGCTATCCAACGCAAAAAGAATTTTTCAAATCGGACCAGTAGTTCCCGAGATTAGCGCGAACAAACAAACAAACATACAAACATACTCTTCAGCTTTATACAGGGAAACTTTTTTTCGAGTGCGCAAAAACAAATGGGTGGCTCAGAATCAATAACAGAACAAATCTGCATTATTAGTTTAAAATAAAAAATCATGTTTTTGTCCGCCCTAAAATCAGCAAATGAGACACCAATTATTCATATCAATATCGTAGTATTAGCATATGGCCGCGTAGTGAACATGAGGGCGGCGCGGGCGCGCGGGGGTCCTGTGATGTTCCCGCCGTCCCCACTCCGCCGAACAAGAATGGGACCGCGTGTGGTGACCATAACATCGATTTCATAATAAACATCTTTCGTTATCAATAACTATTTTTTTTTGTACTAAAACATACCAAAGTAATAATATTTTTATCTATAAAACTTATTTACCTATAAGTTGACAAAGTTTGCGCACTGGATAAAATTTTATCCTGTATATTAGTATAGATAAGATGCCCTGACGACCCCAAACTGTCAGATATTCCCAATCAACCTTGAGCCTTAATGCTTTAGAGATAAAGTTGAAAATTTAATAAGGAAATCTAACAGATCGTAGTAGGTTGATGTGCTGTCGTCTGTACAATAAATGGTTCGAATAATCTGATCGCCTCAAAAACCCGATGAAATCGATCAATGACTTGACGTTCACTCTACATTTTAATCTGACAATAGCACAATGACAATGACATTGAGTGACGGTTGAGATTAATCGTGAGTTCAAATCTTTATCTTCGCCTGAATAGTTTTATTGTCACGGCATTCTTAGTTTTACAAAAAAAAAGTTTAGTTAGGTAACTACTTCATCATCATCAACCCCTTTATCGTCCCACTGCTGGGCACAGGTCTCCTCTCATACAGAGAAGGATAGAGCGTAATCACCACGCTTGCTCAATGCGGGTTGGCGATTTCAGACTTACAAAGTCCAGGTTTCCTCAAGATGTTTTCCTTCACCTTCAGTCATTGGTGTCCAAGATATACTTAGAAAGTACATATAACTTTAGAAAAGTTACATTGGTACTTGCCTGACCTGGAATCGAACCCGCGCACTCATACTTGAGAGGCTGGTGTTTTAACCACTAGGCCACCTGCACGACATATAACTACTTAGTATAAACAAAAGCGAAAGTTTTTTAAGCATTTAAACTTTCTTATCACTTAAGTTTCCTTATTATAAAACAGTAGATGCTGGAGACGGATTTTTCGTAATTCAAAATACCTACAGAACATCACGCCAGAATTCCCAAATGGGTTGGGTTATGGCCATCATAATGGAGGAAATACTTCAAACTCTTTCGAATTTATATATTCGGGCCGTTTGGGGTTTTTTCTTACTGCTACCTCCAACAATAAACAATATTGGAGCCGATTCTCATCAGCTCTCTCTCACTCATGCTAGTTCTCACATTGATTCTTCTCGCACTTTTATCCTTCATACGTGATCTTTCTTTCATTCCATGTCCTCATTCATATCTTTTTTTTTTTATATATTATAAACTAGGGCTTGACCGCAATCCTGCCTGATGGTAAGCAGTGACGCAATCGTTGATGGTAAAGCCCACTAGTTTATTAAGAGCCTATTCACTCTAGCCTTGAAGAGACTCAAATTGTAGTCCGACGGAAACACCGCCGCTGGCAAATTATTCCAGTCCCTCGATGTACGCGGTATAAAGGAGGAGGCGAAACGCTTCGTCCGGATCGTAGTGGTGTTAACAGCGTAAGGGTGGAAACCAGCCGTACGACGGGTCGTCCGCTGGTAGAACGGAGATGGGGGAATTAAATCATGCAATTCCATCGCACACTCCCAGAAATGCATCCTATAGAACACCGAAAGGCTGGCCTCTCTACGCCTGTGCTCTAGGCTTTGGAGACCAACTCGAGTTACATCAGGGTCACCAATCAGCCTCTTTGCACGTCTCTTTTCTGGGTGGGTTGCCCAGCTAATATTCTTATGTAGCTATCTTTTCTTATGTGTATTTATTTCTTTGGGTGCACTCAAAACATTAGGGTTCGAATGCATATTTAGTTGAGACATCACCAAGCGGTTAGTCGACTCTTCAGGTGATTAGGGAACTGGCCTATTATTTAGTCAAAGAATTAGCATTGCCATACAACGTTGCAATACTGTCAGTGCCTTTTCCAGACGACTTTTCTATTGATCGCGATGCGATAGAATTTTTTTGGCCTTTGACAATTTCTCCTCTTGTTTATATACTAGTACATATTATTATTATATTAATACTAGTTATCAAATTTTGTATTTTTTTATTGTTAATAAAAAAAAAAACAGACTACCATTTCTCAATTTATCTAATGTTAACTTTATTTCATTATCATTATTTGACATAATTAAGAAAATGCTTGTTACTGTTTCTTTTTTTTTTTACAAATTTTATTATTGTGTCTTGATGGAATTTATTGTTTAATATAATTTTGTTGTCATTGTCTTAAAATTTAGTTTAATATAACAGTGTTTTAAAATTTAATTAATAAAACATTGCTTTAAAATCTAATTTAATATAACATTGTTATAAAATTTAATTTGATACAACGTTAAAAATTTGTATTCATGCTGTTTTATTATTATTTACATACTGTGACTTCTTATAAGTGGAGAAGCACAAGGTCATATCCTGTTATTTATATTTTCTAGAATTCAAGGTGTTTTCTCTGTTAGAAGTCCAAATAAATAAGTCTCTCAACTTGGCCCTGTTATACTTATTGATGGCACTTTCATACATTAGCATAAAGCGTTTCTACGCATCCGCTTGGTTGGACAAGTAACATTTGTGCGTTGAGCCTCACTTCTGTATCTGGGCCAAAAGCATGTTTGTTTAAGTGATATTTTATGAAAGTTCGTCAATTTCACATTTCATTTCATCTGCAGATATCGGCTCGGTCTACCTATGCATCTTCGGTACTTTATACTCCATACTTCGAAAAGTTTAGGCAGTTGATGAGATGTAGGTTCGTGTACTATTCTTGAGCTAGAATCAATAAAGCCTCTTTTTACATTACAATCCAAGTTGTTCAGACATATAGGCTACTACCTGCGCCGCGCGGTTTTACGCGCATCACTCCGCTCCTATTTGTCGCAAAATGATGTTATATAGCCTAAAGCCATTCTGAACTAACGGGTTATCCAACAAATCGGACCAGTAGTTCCTGAGATTAGCGCGCTCAAACAAACAAACAAACAAACTCAGCTCCAGCTTCAGCTTTATATATTAGTAGGTATCACAGGTTCCTGTGGCCAGTTTCCGACGTTATGCGGGCGAAGACACGAGCAAAAGCTAGTTTAATGTCAATCACAGTAATGACCCACGTCTCACCCATAGAGAAGGCCATATAAGGTGCAAAACCATAGCACCTTATGGTCAGTTGACCAATATTGTTATTGATTGATCGATAGCCATAAGAAATGACAGACCGTTAGCGCATGCATGCATATTAAAAGAATTTTGTAATAATTTTCCTTAGATGAATTGTGCGAATTGTGCCTTTAATTTGTTAAAGGACTGCAAGAACTGTGATTAGCAAATGAATCACCATCATCATAGTTATCCTACTCTGTAATAAAGTGTGCAGAATTGAAATCATTTGCCTGTTATCACGCTTATGCTGAGCACGGGCACGCTGACTCGGTGAAGGTGGCTACATCCTGGATGCTATCGCCTGCAATTATTGTTTAATGTAATACCTTTATTATCACATCATAATTTGCTTAGCTTTTCCAGTCTTACCAATGTTTACATAGAACGACTGCCTATCTGACCTCCATAACCCAGTTAACGGGTAATACGATACCCCTAGCAAGCTGTAGTGGCAATGGGCTGGTCACATATGCCGCAGGACCGACAACCGTTGGGGTAAACGAGTCCTCGAGTGGAGACCGCGTCTCGGCAAACGTAGCGTAGGACGCCCTTGGGCTACATGGGGCGACGACATCAAAAAGGTGGCTGGTGGTGGCTGGCGCAGAACTGCTCAGGCTCGAGCTTGTTGGCGTGCCATCAAGGAGGCCTATGTCCAGCAGTGGACGAGTAGAGGCTGATGATGATGATAAGGTAAGATTTGTGGAATGTTCGAATTAGAGCATTCAAATTTTCGACCTTGGTATCGACGAGATGAATGAATAATTTATTTTGTGAGAAATGTTGTCATTTGAATAAAATTAAGATCCATACATAAAGTTACGCCATCTTCCCATGGTCGTGGCCAGAGATTAGAGGACGCCAACTACTACGCTTCTAATACAATAAAATACGAAAAGAGATGGCTAAACCACTACCCCTGCTCGATTAAACGAATAAAAATTTCCCACTAACACGTGATATTTGTATTATTCATTCATGAATAGGGTAGTTGACTAAAAGAAACGAATTAGTCCGTCAGTCAGATTATCTCACTAAAACTATCCCGGTGATCACCATATACGCTTAGGGGTGTTCTCGGTTCCTCTTAAAAGACCAATAGGGTAGTTGACTAAAAAAAAACTAATTAGTCCGTCAGTCCGATTTCCAAAAAAAACTAGACACGTATTTTTTTCTTTTTTCACATAAACAAAAAATGAAGACGACACAGTGCGTTAAAAACTCGTGTGACGTCACTACACGCTACACTTTTTAGCGAGGAGTGACGTCACCAGTCACCACTCCTGATTTTTGATGCCTTTTATATTTGACATTTTTTATTGATTTGTTAAAACAAAATATACGTATCTAATATTTTTCTATAATCTGAATGACGGACTAAATACAATCAATTTTTTTAACCAGGAAACATCCCTATTGTCTAGTGTTTAAAAAATTCTTATAAATTTCGTGAACTAATAAACATAATAAACTTTTTAAATTGTTTTTATGCATTATTTTGGTTTGATATAACAAGATCAGGGAGTATCGTTAATCTGTTGTATCAAGTTCTTTTCTTGCAATTACCTTACCTTAGCGTAAAATCACCACTGAAAAATACAAGTATCAATAAAAATCGTCGTAGACACCTGAAAACGCCTAGATAAAAGGCTTGGCGCTTGGTGGGAAGACTTTGTCTGGTGGGTGATAACTTCTGCCGGCGGCCGATGTTATGGCCTACCATCGAGAAAATGGTAGATTACAGCTCACTCCCTCTCAAGAGGAGGCCATAACATCGCATCGCATCATAAACGCGCTGGTTTATTAAGAAATAAACTAGTGCGTTTTATCATCAACGATTATATCTCTGCTTACCATCAGGCGGAATTGCAGTCAAGCACTAGTTTATTTTTCTTCCATACTTCTCTACAAAGACATTAAAATTATATTTACAAAATCTCTCTGCTTCTCTATTAGCCGCCATTGAAGTCACGCCCTTTCTAACCATCATTGACACAGTCCATTCAGCATTGATTTGCTTAAAGAATTGCCTATTTTTTTGTGTGTTAATTATCATGGTTGTTAATGTCGTGGTGGCCTTGTGGTTAAAACACCAGCCTCTCAAGTATGAGTGCGCGGGTTCAATTCCAGGTCAGGCAAGTACCAATGTAACTTTTCTAAAGTTATATGTACTTTCTAAGTATAACTTGGACACCAATGACTGAAGGTGAAGGAAAACATCTTGAGGAAACCTGGACTTTAGGTCTGAAATCGCCAATCCGCATTGAGCAAGCGCGGTGATTACGCTCAATCCTTCTCTGTATGAGAAGAGACCTGTGCCCAGCAGTGGGACGAGAAAAAAAAAGGTTGATGATGAATTATCATGGTTACGGTATGCACGACGATGTCGGATGTCATCCTGTATACAATAACAGGCATTGTTTGCTTTACCTAATGATTGCGAAATCCAGTGAAATTCATTTAAACACATTATGGTTATTACTGGTTTCATAGCTGTGTCAATAGTAGCCTTGACCGCATCGGTGAGTGTTGTCATTGACGTGGAGTTGTGAAAGCTGATGAGTTTTGGATGAGCCTACTAAAGTATTAAGCAATTAAAATTTCGACTCATTAGAATGGTATTTGGTTTTAGCTAAGCGTATACTTTGATCATTATGCGTTTTAAATGATGAGGGCATTGATGATTTCTGGCAAATAATGTCCCTTTAATGTGTGTACACATATTAAAGGGACACACTTACACTTAAAAATACATTCAAGCCAAATATATTCTTGATATATCAAACTTAGGTAGGGTACAGATCGCGCCAAACATCTAGTCCGCTCTGAAGTTGCTTCGCGCAGGTGTACAGTCACGTATACTATATATATATATATATACGTGACCATGTAGTATGCGTGACTGTACACCTGCGCGCACGCATACTATATATATATATTTATACATATACAATATGTAAAGAAAACCCTGTCCGATCCGTGAAGGTATTGTTAGGTATCGTTAACTGATTCTAATAATGCCTACAAAGCCGGGCTAAACTTTAAAAAAAATCCCCCAAAAAAAATAAATATTATTTCGAAAAAGCGAGGTAACTTAATGTATATGCGGTATGCAAACCGATAGCCCCGCCCCCCTTCACCCGCGCATGTATGCGCGGGTGAAGAGGGGCGGGGCATACGGCATGTGGTCGCATCGCTATTCGCTCCGTCACAAATGGTGTTGTCAGTTTTTTAAAAATTACCAAATTTCGGGGAAATTGGAATTAATACCCGGGAAAAAAAGATTATTTCAAAATTCATTCTTATTGTTACTGTGATGATTATGTAAAATTTTATATTATATTTGGTCAAGTGTTTACCTAACCTTTATTATCCTTATGGGTCGTGTAGTGTATGCGTTTTATCATTAACCACAGACAACACTGTCACTGTCAGACAGATAGCACTGTCTCGACCGCACCACGTCGATCATTCTTACGAGAGCCACGAGCGAGAGGAGACGTGTCGGAAGGTTTTACAAGTGGCGACGAGCAAAAAGGTATTTTGTTGAACAATAATAAAAAAAAAAGGAAAAGGATACAAAACAGTGAGTAGTTTCACATTCCCTAAGTGTTGGTACAAAATTTCTTTCGATATACATAATTATATTGAATCATGGAGTAATTTATTATGGAACGCATGTTTACATTAAAATGAACAGTCTGTTATTCTGTGAGGTTTTATATTCCGCGGAAGGCAAAACAAAAATTTTATAGTACCTATGTATACTTCTGGCAGCCTCGAAACCCGGGTAGATAAATAGGTATTGAAGGTACTTAATACTTACTGGCTAACTATATACAATTAGATTAATTGGGTACTTATTTGATAGTATTTTAACCAAATTGTGAAATTTTGATAAAACGAATTGTGGGAACTTAACCTGTATGATACGTACTGGCGTATAACGTCGAGCGCAATGTTTTCGTTGTTTAATAATTTTGAGAGTAGGTAGTTATCCGTGTTATCTGCCACGGGCCAGTGTTATTTGCAGAAGTAGGTACGTGTTTTTTTACGCGTGTTAACCCGAGGTGCCTTGTACTTGGTAGGCGAGGTGCCTAGGTATTTGTTATGATATGGAAGTATTCGTGGTACAAACTTGCGAAGGTTATATCGACGTCCGAGATGTCGTTGCTGCTGTTTTGCGTAGTCCTTTGACCTTCTGTTGGAAGTATATCCACCGCTATTGCAATTTATAAGTAGCTAGGTTTGAAGTTAAACTTTTGAACAATTATTAAATTGAGATCACATGTTGTACATGTGTAGAACTATGCCCAACTACAGACTTAGCAAATAACCCACGTAAAATATACAGCTATCAAATAAATACTTATTTTAATTTAAGCGTGATGTTTGAACTAAACCAACCAGATATACAATCCACTCACTTGCGTAGTTGCACAGTTTCACAGAATGTGGATTAATTGACGACCCGGTTGGTGTAGTCATTGAGCGATGGACTGCTGCGCTGCGTGTCGCGGGTTCGATTCCCGCGCGATGCGGTTGGTTGTGTGGCCTGCGGGAGGTGGTTCTGGCTCCGGCTGTTTGTGAGTGTGAGTTTGGGTATTTTTTGAGCGCGCCCGTGATGCGGGAGTGGTTCCCGGTGTGGGAGTAAGGAAAAGAAAAAAGAATTCGTGACACGGGCGTGAGAAGTTCTATTACCAATGAATTAATTCAAGAGCCTTAAGCGTAGTTTCTGATCACCTTCGAATTGCGGCCTCGTGGGTTAACTGAACTCGCAATATACTTTGGTAACTAGGTACTAACTCTGTATTTTTACCTAACCACTGACTAATGCGGTACACTGAATATACCTAATAATGGTATATTTGTACCCATAGCTATGTATAGGCTATCCTCCTGTATACACATTTATCTGTATGTTTTTGAAGGTAATATATTGTGTTATTTTAAAGAAAAATTGTTGAATGTGATGGATGTATTTCTCCAAGTCCCAGGCTACACTAAAATGATAATATCTAAAGATTTTTAGAAAGATAACTCTAAATATTAGACACCCTATGTAACTGTGCCCGGAAACGTATTGTATGTTTTGCTTATTTACTTATTTTTAACTTCATTGTAAGTTATAGTTTTGTGCCGAGTTTGTTCTCCTCGGTAAAGAAATCACCACACTAGATTGACTGATACAGAATGCCCGCGATATTAAGTCCGCCTGTCCCTCTTTGAGTAAGTAGATAAATTACAATATTTTTTAATAAACAATACCGAAATGAGTATTGATGTTAGTTCAAAAATATGGGAATTTGTAGGGAAAACTGACACCATAGCAAAGGGCTTTGCTTGTCCCAATGTAGTCAGCCAGACAAGTTAAGCAGACGCCAACCTTCTAGGTTAAAGGCGAGAAGTCATTAAAAAAAAAACCAGCAATGTAGTTAGCTCCTATTTAGTTCTGGTACAAGACTGTAGGCTCAGATGACTTCAGTATTTGCTATCTTTGACAGATAAATATAGAATTTTCATTTACATACTTCCGTGGACCATCGTTCATCTTCAAAGTGACCTGTCATTTTCCACCCTTTATTCCAGCACAATGTCGTATGATTGAAATGACGATGGTTTCATTACTGAAAAAGAGACTAAAGGGGGGCAGCAACCAGGTTAATTCATGTATTGGCTGGGCAAGTTTGACATTAACATGTAAATTTAATTAAACTGGAAGTTAATTATTATCAGTTCATGAACAGATTCGTTCATAATAAACGAGTGTATTGTTGAGAGAGACGAACGATAAACGAGTTGTATTGGCATAAAAATAATTTGCTGTTATACACTATTGGTGTTCATTTTGGAACACGCTAATAATGTTATGTGATCTAATGCCAGAGTTCTATGTGAGACTTCCTTTACTATTAAAAGGCTTCTTTCCTGTTCACCCACAATACCTACCCACAGTATAGCACAGTAATAATGGTAAAGTATTGTGTTGTTTTGAGGATTGACTTTATTATCAGTGGTACGTGTCTGGTATTTTAATTTTAGTGTATTGTCCATATTTACGTGTATACTAGTAGAGGGACTATTTCTTTCTTCATAACTGGATTTAAACAGGATGGAAATTATCCGTAACTCCGTAACAGGATTCGGAACTGACGGACAATCTGGTGTAACTTCATAACCATGTGCGGTGTTTCTGGTTGTCTACGTTGTACGACTGCGAAGCATGGACTCTGAAAGAGGACACTACACGATGCTTGCAAGCTTTTGAAGTGTGGTGTTATCGTCGTATGCTGCGCATAAGCTGGACCTAAAAGGTCAGAAATGACACCGTCCTTCAGCGCGTTCAAATGCCCCGAATGATGTTGCCCACCATAAAGAAACGCAAAATAGATTATTTCGGCCACGTGCTCCGACACGGTAGATATGCGCTACTCCAACTCATTATGATGGGCAAGGTAGAAGGAAAAAGGTACGCTGGACGAAAGAGAAAGTCGTGGCTGCGTAACATCAGGGAGTGGACCGGCATTACTTCCGTCGAAAAGCTGTTCCGACTCGCGGTTGACAAGACCGAGTACAAGAAGCTGACGGCCAACCTTCATGATTGAAGAGGCACAGGAAGAAGAAAAAGAAGTGGTTGTCTGCACTGCACTACTACTACTAGTACTATTACTAGTGACATTTTGTGAAAGAGGGACCTGGTCACCTGGCCACTTTGGATTCGGGGGTGCGAGCGAGGGGGCTGATTGGCGACCCTGATCCGTCGTGCGGCGGGTTTTTGCCTTGCGTTGTTGACGCCGCTGCGATCTGGACGGGGCGTTTCGCCTTCTCATTTTGTGCCACGTGCATCGAGCGGTTTGCCGGCGGCGGGGTTTCCGTCGGATTGCGATTTGGGTTTCTTCGGGGCTGAAGAGGTCGTGTCGAATGCTACCATTAAATTGATAGGCCGTATCGAACGCTGCCATAAAATTGGTAGGTCGTGTCGAATGCTGCCATTAAATTGGTAGGTCGTATCGGATGCTGCCATTAAATTGGTAGGCGTGTGGAATGCTGCCATTAAATTGTTAAGTTATGCTAAATGCTGCCATTAAATTGGTAGGTCGTGTCAAATGCTGCCATTAAATTGGTAGGCCGTGTCGAAGGCTGCCATTAAATTGGTAGGTCATGCTTAATGCTGCCATTAAATTGGTAGGTCGTGTCGAAAGCTGCCATTAAATTGGTAGGCGTGTCGAATGCTGCATTAAATTGGTAGGTCATGGTTAATGCTGCCATTAAATTGGTAGGTCGTGCCGAATGCTACCATTGAATTGGTAGGTCGTGTCGAATGCTGCCATTAAATTGGTAGGCGTGTCGAATGCTGCCATTAAATTGGTAGGCGTGTCGAATGCTGCCATTAAATTGGTAGGTCGTGTCAAATGCTCCCATTAAATTGGTAGGTCATGTCGAATGCTGCCATTAAATTGTTAGGTCATTCTAAATGCTGCCATTAAATTGGTAGGTCGTGTCGAATGCTGCCATTAAATTGGTAGGCGTGTTGAATGCTGCCATTAAATTGGTAAGTCATGCTAAATGCTGCCATTAAATTGGTAGGTCGTGTCAAATACTGCCATTAAATTGGTAGGTCGTGTCGAATGCTGCCATTAAATTGGTAGGTCATGCTAAATGCTGCCATTAAATTGGTAGGTCGTACTAAATGCTGGCAATAAATTATTAGGCTGTGTCAAATGCTGCCATAAAATTGGTAAGTCGTACTAAATCCTGCCATTAAATTGGTAGGTCGTATTGAATGTTGCCATTAAATTAGTCGGTCGTGCTAAAAGCTGCCATTAAATTGGTGGGTCGTGTCAAATGCTGCCATTCAGTTGGTAGGCTGTGTCAAATACTGCCATTAAATTAGTAGGCCGTGCCAATGGCTGCCATTAAATTGGTAGGACGTGTCAAATGCTGCCATTAAGTTGGAAGATTGTGTAATGCTTTCATATTGGGGCATTTTGTTAATTTTATAATTTAAAGTTAAAGAATGTTTATACGAATATCTTATGATGTGCAATAATACACCCCACTTGGTTTCTGATCAAACACCATCCGAACTTTTCTTCCAAAGATTAAATAGGGACAAAATTCCTTCAATAGAAAGTCCAAGTAGAAATAATAATGATTCAGATGTGAGAGACAGAAATAAGATTCAATAAGAGTCAGAGAAAATTGTGGGTTGGAGACAACAGTTTATGCATGTTAAAAATAAAAAGTATGGAGAAAACAAATAAATTTGCGTCAAACTTTAATCAGTCTCAGTATACTGTAGAAAGCGCTAATGGAGGAAATTGTTTTGTAAGAATTTAAGGAACAGGACTGTTTTATAGATGGAACATTATTTATTTGAAAAGAGTTAAAGGGGAATGGAAGGCAGTGATACCGGATGAGCAGTCGGTACACGGAAGTTCAAAAGGAAAAAATGTTATTTTGTTGGATTTAATCAGTTATAATAAATATGTTTCAAGAGGTATAGAATTTATAGATTAAATTTCTTAAATTTGTTACCAAGTTGATATAATAAAATAAATAAATACATATAATAAGAAAGGGATGTAGTGTATGCGTTTTATCATTAACCACAGACAACACTGTCACTGTCAGACAGATAGCACTGTCTCGACCGCACCACGTCGATCATTCTTACGAGAGCCACGAGCGAGAGTAGACGTGTCGGAAGTCTGTCCGTTAAGTGCGTGTGCGAGCCTGTGATATTCAACGAAGCAAAGGTTTTACAGGTCGGACAGGGTTTTCTTTACATATTGTATATGTATATACGTGACTATGTAGTATGCGTAGTATGCGTGACTGTACACCTGCGCGAGGCATCTTCAGAGCGGACTAGATGTTTGCCGCGATCTATACTGAATGATACTGTTCAGTGTATCTTCGTCTCTGTTTCTTGAATCTAGAAAAGGTATAGAACAAATATAACTAGTGATCGGGTAAAAAGTTCTTTAAAATGTAAAGACAAAATCAAACAAACTCTAAACTACTTAAAATATAAAGTTAAAATACCGCATCCACACTTCATTTGACCACGTTCACTTTCACCGCAACGCGACGCGGGCGCATGCTACCGACGGACGTCCGAATTCTGTTCGGCTAACGAATCTGCATAAAATCGAAATGTGTTTATATTTGGGCAGACGTATATCGTCTTGAGGCGGTGAAATTCAAGTGTTGGTAGTTTATAGGGTTGTCAGACATTGAAAACACTAACTGTAATAGTTATAAACTAGTGCTTGACCGCAATCTCGCCTGATGGTAAGCAGCGATGCAATCGTTGATGGTAAAGCGCGCTAGTTTATTAAGCCTATTCATTAAAAAAAAAACTGAGTGAATAGGAAGGAAGACGGTAGTTGAGTGAGGTGTTGCAATGTTAAACCGAACAGTACGATCAACGATACTGCGCTTGAGATTGGTCTGGACACCCTCCACGACCAAACTCCCGACACAACAACATTTGGCGCATCGTACCCGCCACACATCGCAACACAACTGCTCAGACCCGTCCTCCGTACGGCTTCACCAGACATCATGCCGGAACACGACGAATCGCTTGGCGGCAAGACTTTGTCTGGTGGGTGGTAACTTCTGCCGGCAGCCGATGTTATTGACAGCTTACCAGATTGTGTGGTTGGTGTGCGGGTGTTTTATAGAGTTGTTTAATGTATCTCTCAACTAGTCTTCATGTGTGTTTTATTAAGTAGGCTGCTAAACCCTACACCTTGTTATCCCAGGTAAAATAAATATTAAACATACTATAATCTGGAAGACTAAAGGGCTATCTCAATGATTTTATTGTTGTGAAATTTACTTGATCAATAATTTATTTATTTAATCACACACGGCAGAAAGGATACATTTCTCGACATATATTTTAGAAACTTAAACATATAATAAAATTTAATAAAAAAACAATTAATAAGACATTGCGAGAACATTGGAGTCACTGGAGCAATGTAGGAGTGTAGAAAAGATATATCAACAGTGGGTTATTAACATAGTTTCTGTTTTCGTCAACGATAAAGTAAAATCTATAACAGTGATATTAAAATTTAAAACTATACTATTCGATAGGACAGTTGCACAACACACCACCAGTAGCAATGGGTTATTGAAGTCTTAGGACCCCCTTTTAAAATGAGCACTTGAATATCCTAGTGTGGCTGTAAGAATATCCTTATGACTTGCTCTCCGGTAAATCCCTTAACTTCGATGTGAAAACCCTATTACAAGATTTTTTGTACGGTCCACTGTGAATGGTCATACACGTTATGAGAAAGTGAACCCTTGACCGGGCGGTTTCTTGTTTTATTTGCAAATTTGTGATTATTAAGATAAGTAGTTCAATAGCTAAAAGTTTTCACTATTAACTGTTAATTTGCCAGTGGCGGTGTTTCCATCTGACTACAATTTAAGTGTCTTCCAGACTAAAGTGAATAGGCTCTTAATAAACTACCGCTCTTTAATATCAACGATTGCATCACTGCTTACCATCAGACGCGATTGTGGTCAAGCAAGTACAAAAAAGTAAAAAGTATAAGAAATACTGATAGTAATATCATGTCATCTAAGTTTGTGTTCTACTAAGAGTACTATTATACTGCGCTTTAGCAAGTCCGTTAGACGGATCTTGAGACTCGACCTATTAAGAGGGATCTCTAGTGGTGCTTTCTCTATACAAACGTCTTCCGCTGTTTCCTTCGTGGATAATGCTTTTAGAGCAATTATTTTTTTCTACAATTTTACCGTGATTATACGTACCCCTATCATTTGATTTTTTATATTGATATTAAAGATACTTCAAAATCGCGAAAAGTAGCCCATTTTTACTGTGATGTTCAGATGACTATTAGACAAACGTGATAAGTTTTTGACAAAAAAGAAAATAATAGAAGCATAGCTATACTTTTCCTCTAAATTTTCATACTTAAATAATTGAGATCTGTCGTGTTTTGAAAAAGAAAACACAGGAATACTAAACGTCTTTTGGTTAAAGTTTTTGTAGCTAAAATCAGCAACTGTCTCTTTCGCACTTTACCGGGAGAGGTTGGAAGCAGCGCGACGGCAATAGTTTATTCAAACATTTTCCAAATTCCTCGGCACTAGAGTCCCCTATTAAGGCTCGCTCATCACAGAATAAAATACGATTAATAAGACATTGCGGGAATATTGAAGAAGAGATTGAAGAAGAGCAATGTGTGAATGTAGAAAACACAGTCTTATTGACTATTCCGTGGTAGAAAAGATATATCAACAGTGGGTTATTAACATCGTTTGTGATTTGTTTCCTTTTAAAGCATTGAGTTGAATGTTGTTGAAAGAGTAACGATGAACTTTCTTGCCCAACTTTTGCAAGCGAAAATTACCTTTTGGAAGACGCTAGGTATTAAAATTATTATTTATCTGGAAATTTAACAATCAAAAGTGCCTTCCATTTGAATGAACCCTTTGACTTGAAATCAGAGAGGCTTTAATGTAGATCGGAAAAATACATAATACTTACGAATGTTTTATTTTGTGTTTTCGTAACTAATTTTGCGTTTTCTTTTTTGTTACAGGTAAGTTCCCTCCACCACAGAATTTTTAATCCTGAATTCCTGACAGATGGGCAATTAAGGGGATATTATGAGGTAAGATAAAACTAGGCATTCTTGAGCAAAGAATCTAATGCCACCGTTAAGGAAGGAATATTGAAGTACTTTGTCCAGGATTTTATTTTTGCTTTTGTCCGGCTGTCGCTGAAACCAGCGCTGGTCTCTGATTTCAATAGGATCGCGATATAATGCTGAGTGACAGACGTATTCCGTGGATGTGACGCATGTTCCCTCGGCAATTTCTTTTTATGTGTTTATAATATTTTACGTCAAGTTTACCGCAAATAAACGTTTTTTCTTTCTTTCTTTCTTTCTTTCTTTCTTACTTTCTTTCATATACTTTTTTTAGAAAGGAAACTATAAGTAAACAACTGCGTTAAAATTTTTCATTTGGTTACAAAAATAGAATTGCAGGGAGTCCATGATCATGCACGTATACTAAAAAATATGGTAGAACTAAAAATTAACTGTCTTCCAGGCTAGAGTGGATAGGCTCTTAATTAACTACCGCGCTTTACCATCAACGATTGCATCACAGCTTACAGCATCAGGCGAGATTACGGTCAAGCATTAGACCATAATTTTTCTTGGTGGTAGACCATAACATCAGCTGCCGGCAGAAGTTACCACCCACCAGACAAGGTCTTGCCGCCAAGCGATTCGTCGTGTTCCGGCATGAAGTCTGGTGAAGCCGTACGGAGGACGGGTCTGAGCAGTTGTGTTGCAATGTGTGCCGGGTACGATGCGGCAAATGTTGTTGTGTCGGGAGTTTGGTCAATCTTCCTCGGCTGCATGCTGCACTACCAGACGTTGGTCGTGTTGTTGGGTTAAACATTGCATTACCTCGCTCAACTGCCGTCTTCCTTCCTATTTACTCAGTTATTTTTTTGAGTGAATAGGCTCTTAGGGTTTTACCACACCAATCGATCGATAGTTGATTGACATCGGTCGACGTTGATCAATTGGTGTGGTAGCTTTAATTGATCGACGGATACGGGTCGACTACCAATAGTCCAGTCTAGTATAAAAGTATCGATCGACGTCGACCAATCCATTCTACCATCGATGGATGGCATCGATCGTCGATCGCTCGATTGGTGTGGTAACACCCTTAATCACTGCTTACCATCAGGCGAGATTACGGTCAAACACTAAACCATAATTATAAAAAAAAACATTGCTTCTAAACTGACAAAGCATTCAATTCCACTCATGTTGATATTGTGGCCACAATAGCCCTAATTCTGTCCACTTTGTTCATGTTTACATGTTTACTCAAACAGTTTTTGTACAAAATTGGCAAGTATCTTGACTAATGCTTTTCTGCTTAGCGGAGCGCGATAACTATGAATATTTGACATTTCTGCTTTGTGAAATATTTCTGTACCTACATAAGTGGCAACAGAGAACGAAGTGTGAACAGTAATTAGAAAGGTCTTTAACTCAAGGCACTTATTCGAGGTAAAGTACCTATCAATTGATGACGGAATTTAAAATAGAAAAGATTCTAAGGAATACTGTGGAAATCAAAAGGCTAGTTAAAAGCTTCCACCTATGTATACAATGTTTTACTACACAAACAATTATCTTTTAATTTGTGAAAACCGCTGTACTGGAAGTAACAATTCGAAGACAAGTACTACCTCTTACTGAGGGGAAGTTTGTGTATACATTAAAAGTAACAGGGTAGGTAATTGGGTTGTATACTAAAAAATAATTTAATGTCCATCAGATAGATTTATAAAAAATATGGAACACGTATTTTTTTTTTCTTTCATTCAAATAGTTAGGAAGATATTATATTGATTTGAAATGTCGCATGACGTCGCGCCGTGGTGCAAAATATACCTCGGCGTGACGCAATTAGCCCCCCACTCCGTAACTTTAATACGCTATATCTCAGTAATTTTTGGTAATTTCGACAACTGGACCATAGAATAAAGAGGGGAAGTAGGTTATCTGCGACCCAATCCGCGATTTAATTGCCTACTGTCTTAGGGTTGACGACTGTCCGCGCTTCGTCGGTTACGGTTGTCGCCCAAACCGCTAACAAATATTTATAGACTAAGAGCTTATGTTTAAATTATTTGCTTAGTATTTAGTTTACATATACTAGTCAGTTTCTTTTTTTTTTGTAATTTTTATTTTTAGTTTTGTACACATAAAAACCATATTTATTTTTATTTTTAATTAATACAAATATAAATAATACAAACATAACATCCATTGAATCACACATTTAATACAAAATTACAAATTAGCTACAGAAAAATACATACTTTCTTTGGTTTCGACTATTACGAAACGCGTTGTTATTAAACTTTAATATATCCGTATCCTTGTAAATAACTTTTAGAAATATAATTTGAAAAATATAAGTCTTTTATTTGTTCATAGATAGACATACCAACTTTGCAGTTTATGTGATCATTTTTTAAAAGCTAATGTGCCGAAAAGCCGTGACGCGCGAACCTCGTTCCGTGCTAGCCGCGACTAGCGCAGTCATAGGCACTCTAATATTGTGTTTAGGTGTGCGTGCGGCGACGCATAGATACTATGGCGCACACATACAAGCCGCGCGCGGTCCGTTTGTATGAAGATAACGTATTTCCCTCTCTTTATTCTATGACTGGACCGCTATAGACAAATTACTCACATTTTAGCGGCTTTTCGAAAATTTACGATTGAAAATGAAGAAAGTGTGAATATTTCGCAGGGACTTTTTGTTTCGAAAGGAACCCTTTAAAAGGCACCCGATCTCTGAGGAATGAGGTCAGGTAGTGTGGGATTTTTACTTCACAACACCACCCCTAGCCTCCTAGTGGTGAAGACACCAGCCTCTCAACTATGAGGGCGCGGGTTCGATTCCAGGTCAGGCAAGTACCAATGTAAGTTTTCTAAAGTTATATGTACTTTCTAAGTATATCTTGGACACCAATGACTGAAGGTGAAGGAAAACATCTTGAGGAAACCTGGACTTTAAGTCTGAAATCGCAAACCCGCATTGAGCAAGCGTGGTGATTACGCTCAATCCTTCTCTGTATGAGAATCTATGCTCAGCAAAGGTTTGATGAACACCACCCCGGTGATCACCATCTACGCTTAGAGGTGGTCCCGGTTCCTCTTAAATCAAACCCCCCCTGCGCAAAACCTGTAAGGCACATCCAAGGGGAGATGAAGAGGGCCTCCCCAAAATCTATGCACGGGACCGCGGTGCCACCGTCTTCCCTGGGGTCACTTAGTGGGCAGGCAGAGTCCCCACTATGTGTGACCGCGACCCCAAAGGTCCAACTACCTCCATAGGTAGGCGGGTTTCGGCGTATTAAGCGACAAGGCGGTTGCCTCCCCGATGCCTCCTTCTCCGAGCAGGATTAGCCCTATCTCGATCCCGTTCAGCGGCTTCCTTTTTGTCCATTACGGTTTTTTACAGAAGGAAGCTATTTCTGTCTAATTCTCTGTCGGACAGAAGTAGCTTCCTTCGCAAGGTCAGGTAATAGATCACGCGTCATGATCTAAATATCCTGTTATATAACTCATATTAGCAACTCATAATACTCAAGGCTAAGTTCAGTTAGCTTTGGGCTGACACGATATAGAATCCATTCACACGCTAAGAAGGAGAAAAATGTCGAAAAACAACATGAATAAAAATTTACATAAACTTTATAAATTCCAACCGGATCTTAAAGTAAAATTGTGAAATAATTCATTCATTTTTATTAAAATATTTAAGTTTTTAATCACGGGTGGAGTAATCAAATGCTTTATGCATGCAAGGTTAGATTATATATTTGATTATCTATGCTGCTAATTGATTCAGAGATGCTACTGGATATAAAAATATAAGTGGTAGACACCGTAGTAATTTAAATAGCGATTTCCTCAGAATTTCAGCAGTAAGGAACCTTTTTATGGGAAAATCGGACGATTTCGCACCCCAAAAAAGGGCTACTCATCGATCGGAACTTTTATATTGATGAAACTGAGGGACGCAGCTACATAGGTACTTTTAAAATATAGATTTTATTGTTATGATTACGTTACGGGTTTCGTTTCTTAGTCATTCTAGTGGACCAATATGCGTGGGTGTAATGTAGGTATGAAGATTTTATATTATTGTTTAGACCGAAAGGACTGTTGTTGTATAAACTGTTTATATCTATTTCCATAATTATGTAGCCCGCGACTTCATTCGCGTGGAGATAATTATTTGAACATTTTATTTTAACCCAAAAATATACAGCATACATTTAAAATTTTTGTTACGCTACGCTCCTATTGATCGCAGCGTGACGTTATATAGCCTATAGCCTATCTGGATTAATGGGCTATCCAGCGCAAAAATAATTTTTAAATCAGACCAGGTCCTGTAGCCAATGTAACATCGCTTCATAGCGAAGCGAAATCGAACACCAAACAAACCAATGGCGGGAACGATTGACCACGCGACGCGACATTTCACGTGGTCAAACATACCCGCCATTGGTTGGTTTGGTATTCCGTATTCAATTTCGCTTCGTTACGAAGCGATGTTACATTGGCTAGGGCCGCAGGAGTTCCTGAGATTAACGCGTTCAAACAAACAAACCCTTCAGCTTTATATGTATTAGTACAGATATGTCATTGAGTAGAATATTGAATGTTTTGCGGCATTGAATCGGGGATAACCAGTAGCAGGCTGGCAACCGCAAGACTAATTAAATGTAATTAAGACATTGAAGTATTACGATTAATAACGATTATTTTAAAGAACAGTAGGTATTAATATACACATGCATGTGCCATTTTTGGCGTTCATCACTGACGATACAAGAGCATTTATTTATAATAAATGTATGCGGCTTACCCAAACGCCCTTGCTCTGATATTGTTCGTCGAATCTTTGAGCTCCATACTAAGTTCAGATTTGAGCTGCACGGTTACTTATAAATCTGTGTGGTTCTTTTCTTAAAAGACCAGTTCAGATATCAATCTACATAGTCTGTATACGATCTGACAGTTTAATAGAGACTATGACCTCTAAGTTTACTCGGGCTTTCTTCTTAGAGTAGTCAAATAGGAATATATATCTAGATTTTAAAAATATGATTATCGTGTAAAAGTGTGTGTAGAAATCTATATAATATACCATTTATCATTCTAAATGGGGGTTTGATTGTTATTTGGTTTTAATTTTAGACGTTAACCAAGTAAATACTACAGAGGTTTTGGTCGACTAACTTTTGTAATTTTGACATTACATTCGAATACTGCTGATTCTCAGCCTAATTTGAATTAACGACTTTTGATTTTGATAGAGATATTAAATGCATTAACAAAATTAATTGTTATGAGACGTTTAAACGTTTTTAACGTAATAAACTAGTGGTAGGCAGCGATGCAATCGCTGATGGTAAAGAGCACTAATTTATTAAGAGCCTATAAGCCGAATACACTTAAATTGTAATCGAACGAGAAGACCGCCGCAGGCAAATTGTTCCAGTCCCTCGATGTACATGGTATTAAAGACAAACCGAAACGTCCCGATCGTAGCGTAAAAGAACTATTAATTATTCAAATCATAAAGAAGTAGTTATATGCTAAAAACTTAGTAAAAGAGTTATATAAAGATTATCCTACATCCTAATACTGTATAAATAAGTGGTGTAATCAGTAATCTTAATAACCCTAAAATGAAGTTGTAAACAACGTGTGATACCTATCGATCGTTCCGAAAGTCTATTGGCCTTGTGGAGTGCATCGACCAGTTAGCATGTTAAGGTGAAACCACATGAATAATACACACACGTTGAATATATGTAATATATGTATATTAACGTCTTCATAACATTTTGGCTTATTTAATGTGTCGACAGGTTCGGTGGTGCGGACACGTATCACGTATGAAGGACGAAAGAGTGGCGAAGCCCATCTTCTTCTCTGAGCTGGAGGAGGGCAAGCGAAAGCATGGCAGACAACTCCTCCAGTTCAAGGATGTCTTAAAACGACACATGAAGAGATGCAATATAGAACCCTCTGAATGAGAGCGTTGGCAACAAAACGGTCAGAATGGCGCAGAATGGTGTACGGACAAGTACGCGAGTTTGAGGAGCAGCGTAAAGCTGACCTCGATGCCAAACGCGACCAATTAAAGGCTCGCCCACCTGCTGCCATCACATACAACTACGTCGACGGCGTGCTTACGTGCCCTCAGTGTGCACGAAGTTTCGCCGCCAAGGTAGGCTACATAAGCCATCTTCGGGCGCATGAGCGCCGAATCATCGGCTAAGAGTCGAAGTGGTCGCCGTGGCCGAAATCGGTCGGGAACATCATCATTATCAACATTTTGAAAGAAATATAAATACTTTCATAATTCTAACACAAACATTATGAGTTTGTTTTTTGAGCTTGTTATTCGCTCAAACAGTCGGTAAGATAGCAAATATTTTCATTCTGCATTTGATGGCCTCGTCCTTGAAGAAGGCCATAGGCTTATATATAGGATAATTAATTTAGATGCCACTCACACAGCTCCATTCATGCTAGAAGCCAAGAAATAGAATAAGTTAGACAAAAAATTAAATGAAAATCAAAATTTTCTATATTACATTCAAAGATGACTGTAGTAAGTTTTGTAATATATCGTTTTGATTTCACAAATTATATGATTGAAATAATGTGACAGGACTGAAAACTACAATATGCCTATAGTCAATTTCCCTACCTAGCTGCTACGCACCAGGGGTGTAGCAAGGAATCGCTGCGATCAGTCCCAAATTTTCTATATTACATTTAAAGATATTTGTAGTAAGAATTCATTTTCTAATAAGTATATCGTTTCGGTTTTACATAAGTATTATGTGATTGACATAACGTGCCAGTGCTGAAAACTACAATATATAGTCAAGCATGGAGTATACACTACACAAAATAGGAGTATAATTACGGTGGATGGGGGAAACAAGAAATTTCACGCGACCGAAGGCGCGGACAGAAACTCCTATAAGGGCCTGCGCAGGCGACGGAGTTTTCTCCGCGGCGGAGAAAAAAGTACATTATACATACAGCATTTGTTGCCCAGAAATGTAGAGAAGTGAGAGCACACAACGTTTTAGCCACTCAGCTCATATCTACTTAACAACTGAGGAAAGCTTCATAATGTGGAGGTATCTCCTCATAATCATCATCTGCGTAGCATTTTCCTAACTGTGTCAGGGTCAGCTACCAGTCTAAGCGGATGCAACTGAATACCAGAATTCTACATAGAACGACTATCTATCTGACCTCCATAAGTAAGTAGTTACTTAAAAACACATCCAGTAAATCACCTTAATGTTTCCGTTAAATGCTGAGCCCAAGGTCATAATTTTCGCTAAAACTGACCAGTAGATTACATACATAATCAGTCTTTATTGTTCCCACTGTTGGGACATAGGCTTCTTCCCGGTGAGTCGGAGTGGGCCGTAATCTACCACGCTGGCCCAGGGGTAGTTGGTAGATGTCGCATGTGTTCTAAGTTTTTGGCTCTAGGCCATGCCGGTTTCTTTCACCGTTTTGAGAGCAGTGGTGATGAAATAATTTACACAAAGTAAAGTGTCGGAAAGGGTTCGAACCTGCGACCTGCAATTTGTAAGTCGCGTCCAATACCACTAGGCCACCACTGCTCACACCAATAAATTACATTTGGATATAATCTATACTAATATATAAAGCTGAAGAATTTGTTTGTTTGTTTGTTTGTGCGCGCTAATCTCAGGAAATACTGGACCGATTTGAAAAATTCTTTTTGCGTTGGATAGCCTATTAATCCAGGAAGGCTTTAGGCTATATAACAGCCCGCTATGACCAATAGGAGCAGAGCAGTAACAAAAAATGTTGCGAAAACGGGAGCTAACGCAGCCGTACATATTGCCAATAGGAGCTGAACATGACTAATTCCACGCGAACGAAGTCGCTGGCGGCAGCTAGTTTATTGTAATAGCGGCTAATTACATTATCCAAAATGTGATTACTTTCGCAGTGATTAAATATTTCCTATGACCTTTCGTATACCCAATTCATTTAAACTACTTAACAGCATATTTGTGTTAAGATGTTCTCAATAGGCTGAATGTATATCGATTCCTGGGTTGGAACCAATCACATAGAAATAACCTTGGTTGATTTCACATACAAATAACCTTAAGCAATCTAAAGGTTATTTCTATGTGAAATCATCAGTACTAGCGTAGTCTGGATTTGTGCCTATTTGAGGGTCATAGGCTTACCCGATTTAAACATGGCTGACAAAATGTATGTGTACTATAGGTACACACGTCTCTGCTTAAACCTGTAGGCATAGCGGCGTGATGTTATTTATATGTTACTAGCTTTCCGTCCCCGGCTTCGCCCGCGTGTAGTTCGGTTATATCACGCTTTTTAGATTTCCCTCTGGAATATCAAATTTTCCGGGATAAAAGTACCCTAATGTTTAATCGGGACTTCTAACTTTACTTCTGTAAAATTTCAAAGCAATCGGTTCAGTAGTTACGGAGTGAAAGCAGAACAAACAAAGAAACTCACTTTCAGATTTACAATATTGGTAAGGTTTGTTATTACGAACCTGAATGTTATCAAAACCCAATAACGTTAGCCTTTTTGTGTATGTTGCGCACGCATTAGTAATGTTTTTTAAATCACTTTTAACAATTAAACCTTTGTAAAAGGCGCATAATTAAAAACATATTTAGCAGCAGCCATTCTTAAGTTCATCTTTTACAACACATGTCTTTTCAAAGCACGCAATTATTCCTATAAATGGCCGAACAATTTGAATGTTTGCGAAACTTGCACAATGATTAGTGATTGCAGATACATTACAGTTCCCATAACTTTGACACCATTAGCGCAAATTATATGAAGTTTTTAATAACACGTGAGGTCTTTGAGGTCATTAATACTAAGGTCATAGGTTTAAGCAATGACCATCTATTGTAAGCAGGATCAGTTGACGAAAGACATTTGTGTGCTGGCAGCTAATTACTTCTGAATCGCCGTTGTTTGTCCAAAATAGCCAAAACCTGAAACGATCCCCAGAAATCGCCATGGTCCCCTTGTCTTGGCCAAAAAAATTGGATTTATTATTAATATCATCATTGCCATGCAACATCCTGCCAGCCATTTGGGCACGTTTTTTCAAAACGATGACGACAAATTATTTGTTTGATGTCCTTAGACGATTTCTTTTCTTTTTTTAAACACTAGCAAAAATGGCTTTAAAATACCTTATCACTCTTTTTAATGTCTTTTGTAAAAAATGTTATCTTTTGTTAAATTATACAATACTAGCTTTCCGCCCGCGGCTTCGCCCGCGTAAATTTCGGTTATATCGCGCTTTTTAGATTTCCCTCGGGAACATCAAATTTTTCCGGGATAAAAGGTAGCCTATGTCCTTTGTCAGGGTCTAAAGATTGTTTGTGCCAAATTTCATCAAAATCAGTTCGTGTTGGCGTGAAAGCCGGACAGACAGACAGACAGACAGAGATACTTTCGCATTTATAATATTAGAAGGAGGAACGTACTGCTACAGATCAGGCTATAGTGCAGCGTAATCTAAAATTTAATGTGTAGGAATTCAGTAATTAAAATCATATTTGTTTACATTTTTGGCAAATAAATCACAGACGCAGCAATGTATGCTGACTTCAGATTAATCGAAAAACCTTTACTATGCGAGGTCATCTAACTGATGAAGCTTCATGTGTAGCGCTGTGTACTTACATTATTCCTGCATTACTTTTTCTCCCATACTTATACAATATGTAAAGAAAACCCTGTCCGACCCATAAGGATAATAAAGGTTAGGTAAACACTTGACCAAATGTAATATAAAATTTTACATAATCATCATAGTAACAATACTAATGAATTTTGAAATAATCCTTTTTTCCCGGGAATTAATTCCAATTTCCCCGAAATTTGGTAATTTTTAAAAAAGTGACAACACCGGTGTTATTATAAGCGAATAGCGACGCGACCACGTCACAGGTGCCGCGTGCCTTGCCCCCCGCCGCCCGCGGAAGGGGTTGCTTCCGCACATGTATTAAGTTACCTCTTTTTGCGAAATAATATTTATTTTTCTAGGGGTTTTTTTTTTTGTATGTTTAGCCTGTCTTTGTTGGCATTACTAGAATCAGTTATCGATACCTAACAATACCTTCAAGGATCGGACAGGGTTTTCTTTACATAATGTATAACCAAACTGTAATAATTTTGATGAACCAATACCAATTGCCTGTATACATAAAGATGTCGATGTTACATTGTCCGATTATTTATAAAGACTTTCGATGTGGTTTTATAACTCTTTACAAGATTAATGTTAATGATAAGTTAAATACAACTTTTTATACGAAGTTGAATTGTAAGAAGTCAATAAAGATTAGGTCATCTGTTCATGATTGACAGGATTTGGTCTTGATCAAAATGAACCAATCTTTATATTGCAATATATCAGAAAGTTAGATTCGCGTAATATCCGTAATATAATATAGATTCTGAGAGCAAAAATGAGAGAAAGATAATGGCCATGATTTACGTTGCTGGTGGTAGATTCGGACCCAGTCTAGCACTTTGTTTTGTATAAATTATTTTATTACCACTGGTCTCTTTCACGTCGTGAGGAAACTGGTAGGTTCTAGAATCAATACTTGAATACGTGAAATCTAATAACCCATCATTCATAATGGCATCGAATCATTTTTTCCTAAGACACAGGTATTCCCTAGTTTAGGAGGCAGTATTTATAGTTTTTTATAGACTATTACTTATATTCTTTTATAGATTATAAAAAAAAAAAATGTTCACATTGGTCAGTACTCAGTACCATTCAGGCCCAGTCGAGCTGCTTTTTTCCTAAAATATTAACTTCCTAATATGTCTGATTTTGCCAGATGGTTATGCCTGATTATGTCGAAAATTCAACATGTGAATTAACTAGAAAAAGTCATATAACCTTATGGGATTCGATTAAAATCTCTAAAACGAATGCAATAAAGTCGCTTTGCCAAACAAAACTAAAATGGACATGTATTCTACCTATTACTGAAATTGCTTCCTTCTAATCGTAAAATGTTTTTAACAAAAGCCTTTTATTATATAAAAGGTCATAATGTCAGCTGCTTGCGACTTACAGTTAGTAAATAACTTAGCTTGGTGTATAACCTCTAGCCTCTGCACAGTTTGAGTAACACAAGTTACGAGTTCAAATAAGAAATAGCTGATTTATTACTTAGTGAACTAATAGGGGTCCTAGGTGGTGATAGTTTGAACTGTGGATTTTAATTATATATGCTTTCAACATTTTAATCAATCAACTCAGCCGATCGCAGTCCATTGCTGGACATAGGCCTCTCCGAGACTGAGCCATAAAGTCAAAATCAAAAGTCATTTATTCAAATTACGTTGAGAATCAGTACGCCCACCCATCGACACCTCCTAGTCCTTTCGCTGGGAAGAAGAAGTGGCAGAACAAACTCCCCAGCAGCACATCTGTCTGATCATTTAAAACAACACATGACTTTATACAATACTATGTAGGTACAGTAATGAACACAAGAAAACACAACAACGATGAAATTATTTCCCATATGTCAGATAGCCACGCCAAAATCGGTTCGGTTCGGTTCGGGTATCGGTTTTTCTCGGTGGTAGGCAACAACATCAGCCGCCGGCATAAGTTACCACCCACCAGACAAAGTCTTGCCGCCAAGCGATTCGTCGTGTTCCGGCGTGATGTCTGGTGAAGCCGTACGGAGAACGGGTCTGAGCAGTTGTGTTGCGATGTGTGCCGGGTACGATGTGCCTAATGTTGTTGTGTCGGGAGTTTGGTCGTGAAGGCTCTCAGATCATCCTCTGGCGCAGCATCGTTGGTCGTGTTGTTGGGTTAAACATTGCATCACCTCGCTCAACTGCCGTCTTCCTTCCTATTCACTCAGTTTTTTTGAGTGAATAGCGGATAGTTCACATATTTATGCATTGTAAAAAGTAAATTATATGAACTCATATATCTACCGTGTCAGTAAACTTATTCCGGAGAAAGAACACAAACATTATCCTGAGTTAATCAGAACGACCAGCCATTCTTATCATTGAAATAGTCATTTACAGAATAATAATAGCTTTTGAACATGCTGAGTTGAGCTAGCTGATGCAATGTTAAACCCGTCAACACAACCAACGATGCTGCGCCAGAGGGAGATTGATCTGGAGACCCTCCATACCGAAACTCTGGATACAACGTTTGGCGCATCGTACCCGGCACACATCACAACACAACTGCTCAGACCCATCCGTACGGCTTCACCAGACATCATGCCGGAACACGACGAATCCCTTAGCGGCAAGACTTTGTCTGGTGTGTGGTAACTTCTGTTGGCAGCCGATGTTATGGCCTATAACCGAGAGAAGGAATTACTGAAATCGCACCAAAGCAGCTTTTGTACTACTGAAAACTTTTTGTACCTAATATATGCAAAAATTCAGTCTCGCAGAAAATGTCGTTAAACGGTGAGAAGCACTTAACGAATTTTACGATGTATTGTGTTAGGAGAAAGCGTAAGTTTTTACGATCTGTAATTATGCATACAAGTGTCTTCGAAGATTATGATGACCACGCTTGTGTTAGGTTACGTTCGGCGTTTATTTGCAAGGTTTTTGTCAATGGCACAAGTGCCCAAAAGGCTGGCAGCATTACTACGATAAACGGTACAAGGAAATATAGCTTCCAATAAGGTTTCAATTATTATTATTATAGTATTTTATCTTTTTTGTTTGCATTTAAATAAAATCACTACTTACACATACATAAAAACCATGGGAAAACTAAACAATTAGTAGTATTTTATCTTTTTTGTTTGCATTTAAATAAAATCACTACTTACACATACATAAAAACCATGGGAAAACTAAACAATTAGTAGTATTTTATCTTTTTTGTTTGCATTTAAATAAAATCACTACTTACACATACATAAAAACCATGGGAAAACTAAACAAGATAGCCAAAATGCTGCTTTTAATCCTAAAAACCGTAGTAAAACTTCTTTAATCCAGTACGCCCAAACCATAAAATCAAATCTTACCTCACGTCCGCATAACAATCACGAACGCTGACGTTACAAAACGCCGTAATCGCAGCTAATCTTAAACAATTTAAACCGTTATAATAACCACTATTATGATGATAATTTCGCCATGACTGGTGACATTCTCGACGATGGCTTTCGCATCGAAATGGAAAGTGACCCTGCGTTGTAAACATTATATTTAACGGTCATCTGACATCTAGCGAAAGCGTGTGATGTCAGTGAAATTATTACCTACCTCATATTAAAGATAGCGTTGAAACGTGGCCTATTTATTTTTCTCTTGTCCTTAATTGCGCTTCTCCTTTCATGATATCATTCCTCCTCATATTCCTTGCCCAACCTCGGTCAAATGTCTTCTTCCTTTTGTGTTTACACGTTTAATATTCAAACAATGCAAATTTATTGAAATTAATAACATCAAGTTGTAACTGTATTCCTTTTTACTATCTATCTGTCTCTGTCATATCACAGAGTTCCTTTTTATCCTACTGTCCAAATTAATATGTCACTGTTAGTCTGCATCTGCGAAGAAATCTTTTATTGTTTTAGTTTTAATTTATCTAAACACAAAGACATATTCTTACTAGGGTTGTAACGGAGGCTTGTTAGCGGAGGCGGAGGCGGATGCGGAGGCGACGAGTCTTACCTCCGCGGATGCGGAGGTTAACGGAGGCGGAAGCGGAGGTGAAAGTACATATAGAAAAAAACCGGCCAAATGCGAGTCGGACTCGCACACCGAGGGTTCCGCCGTACAAACGTAGCGGTTTACAATTTATGACGTACTAGCTTTCCGCCAGCGGCTTCGCCCGCGTGGAGTTCGGTTATATCGCGCTGTTTAAATTCCCCTCGGGAACATCAAATTTTCCGGGATAAAAGGTAGCCTATGTTCTTTCTCAGGGTCTAAAGATTGTCTGTGCCAAACTTCATCAAAATCAGTTGAGAGATTTAGGCGGGAAAGCGTAACAGACAGACAGAGTTATTTTCGCATTTATAATACTAGCATTGATTTAGAATTTTTCACAGTTTAGAGGCAATTAGATTTAAGAAGTGTTTGATATGAATTTGAACTTTAATATCTCTACGCGTTCATGTGAAAAGGGTAGGTAGTAAGGTTATAATTATTAAAAAAATATTTTATGTCATGTAAGCAAAAATAATATTTTAAGTAAGTTACCACCCACCAGACAAAGTCATGCCGCCAAGCGATTCGTCGTGTTCTGGTGAAGCCGTTCGGAGGACGGGTCTCACCAGTTGTGTTGCGATGTGTGCCGGGTACGATGCGCCAAATGGTGTTGTGTCGGGAGTTTGTTCGTGGAGGGTAGCGGGATCCGAAGCACGGTTCTCCGCTGGCCGACCGCAAGTAGTTGGGGGCCCAAGTAGTGTGCCAGCCACATACGAAAGGCTGCCCCGCCAACTGCGAAAAATCCCAGGGTGGCCCCATCGTGCCGGTTGGCGACCGGACGAGAGGACCCGATGGCGATCCCTGGGGGGGGTTCGGGCGTCCCCGCAGTCTCCAGATCAATCTCCCTCTGGCCCAGCATCGTTGGTCGCATTGTTGGGTTTATCATTGCATCACCTCACTCAACTGCCGTCTTCCTTCCTATTCACTCAGTATTAAAACATGAAAAGTCACAAAAGAAAAAGTAGGTGTGCACAGCGGGCGCACGTCCTCTCGTTCATAGTGCACCTCTCAAACATCCGAGGTTTGCACTCCAATATCGATGCAGTCCATCACCACCTTGAGACTGAAAAGCCCCACCTACTTTTCTTGACGGAGACCCAGATCAGATGTCCGACTGATGCGGCATACCTCGGCTACCCGGGATACTCTTTGGAGCATCATTTCCTGCAGCGTGCCGGGGTCTGTGTGTATGTCCGCAATGACATCTGTTGCCGGCGCCTCCGTCACCTCGAAGACCCTCACTTCTCTTATTAAAATAATATTTTAATATTTTATGTAACTTCAAATTTATCATTTTCACAATTTTTCTTTTATCTGTCTGTATTATAATATAAAGTTGCTTCGTGCCGAATTTCAAGATTCTGAGTTCACGGGAAGTACCTTGTAGGTTTTGATTCCCTAGCGTGTGACGGAAATTCGTCTAAGGTGTCGGTATAAACTGCTGTATCTTTTGATCACTTTAACTTAGAAGTTTGATTTTTTCACTGCTTTAAGGGACGATAGACCTAGGTATTTGGTATACATTTCAATTTGATACCTTTATTAGTTCGTGAGAAATAAGGTAGTAAGTTTCATTTTATTAAAATATGTTTATTATATTATTTAACCAAAAAAATATGATTTTCGCAATTTTTCCTATATTTGCATTATATGACAATCCTTCATGCCAAATTTCAAGATTCTGAGTTTACGGGAAGTATCCTGTAGGTTTTGATTCCTTTGCGAGTGTCGAAAATTTGTTGAAAATATCGACATATCGGCTGTATCTTTTGATTGGCTTGGCTTAGAAATTTGATATTTTCACAGCTTAAAGAGACAATAGACCCGAGTATTTCATGTGAATTTCAGCTTGATACGTCCACGCGTTCTTGAGATAAAGGGTCTTGACAGACAGACAGACAGACGGACAACAAAGTGATCCTATAAGGGTTCCGTTTTTTCCTTTTGAGGTACGGAACCCTAAAAACTGTAATTTATGGTTAATTAAAACAATTTTTTTATTTTAAATACGTACGTTAATAGTATTATACTTGGTAAAAAAAAATATTACCTTCTTGTAATGAAAATTAAGGAGAAACAAATTATGTTTGCCGCAATCCCGCCTCGCACTAGTTGATTGTTGACCATTTCGCGCTCAAACGCGGCTGACGGTTGTCGAGCGTCGCAGCTTGCGCGTTATTTATTATATAAATACGTAAATAAACCTCCGTTATAACTCCGCAAAAATTGTGCGGAGGCGGAGACGGAAGCGAAGATACGATTTCTTGCGGAACTTCCGCAGTAACGGAAGCGGAGGCGAAGCTCCGTTACAACCCTAATTCTTACTATTAACTCTCGCTAAATACCCTTCAGCGTTTGATGGTCTATTAACAGTTCGCACATGTTATTGGCAAAATTGTGGTGTCTCTTCCACAAGTGGCATTGATCAAGAGTTGAGTTGAAGATAGCGTTAAAGATAGTAGGAGTAGACTCCAAGAGTTAATTGATATTTTTGCACATCTTCATGTCAGATGTCAATTGTGCTAATATAAGCATCAGTTGGGTTCCACTTAATGCACGATTCCATTACAACAGACCAAGACGTAGATGGTGGGTTGAGCTTGACTCCTACCGTATTGACTGGCGCACAAAAGACAGAATTGTGTGGAAAAAGGAAAGAGAGGTATTTGCCCTATATTGAGACAATACAGGCTAGTTGGATAGATTTAGCTGTGACACATCAGATTATGATTTAAAATTGTACTCCAACTGTACCTACTTTATAGGTTTTATGAAATAAATCCACCTACATGATAACTGCACTATATGGAATCACCGATTAGGTTCTAACCATCTTCAAGTTTAGATATTAATCTACATATAAATTTCAAGGTTGTTACATTCAGTCAGATTAATATATTATATTGATTTCTTCATTTTATTTAAATGGACAGACAACTGGGCTGCTGGGGGGTTTGTTCCACCACTTCTTCTTACCAGCTAAAGCATGAGGAAGTGGCGAAGGACAAGCGTTTTGGGGGGACAGTCTTATGCAATATTAACGTCCAAAAGTTGTTCTTTCTCAGCTAAATTTGTATAAACGACTTTTGATTTTGATTGAATGGGGCTAAATGAAGTTTGTTATAAGCGTCAACCATGCTCACTACCAGCCTTCGTATTCTATTGAAAATCTTATCGTGAAGACTTACCCGAAGAGAGCTCTATCCATTACATCAGCAGTTCTATTCTCTAATCATCCCACAGTAAAATGTTAGATGAGCTTATTGACCTGTCAAAAGTGTCAATCAGAATTTTATGATCTTTTGAGATTCTGACTATATGAATAATAATGTAATTTATGTCTCTATAAAAAGTTAATTCAGAGGTCAACAGATGTGCCACCGACCCGCCAGTTTTACTTAAAACGAATACTCATCAAATGAAGCAACTTCATAAGCTCATCAATGATGTCGCAAAACAAAAAGAAAAAACGAATAATTTGACACCGTTTCATTCGAGTTAAAGGTCATACGTGTTTGTACGTTAACTGTAAAATATGACCCCTGAACTTGTAGGCTCAGTGTGCTTTACAAATTAATCAGTGTCAGTGATAAAAAGGTGCCATTTGATTAAACATATACAGTATGTTAAATAACAGAGGGCGTTCCCTTAAACTCGTTAATATATATCATTAATAGATTAAAATAAAAATATCAGCATAGAAAATAAGCATAAAAAAATCCGAATAAAAAAAAATTCTAATTGGAAATAAATTTGAAACCTCCTGTTTTAAATCAAAATAGTAGTCGTCATGTATAAATAAATTGTGACGTTGCCGTCTTTCATGTTCGCGTGTACAGTGTGTTTCTTTTACATGTCAATTTAAAAATTTTCTTATTGGAAAAAATTTTAAAACATTTTGTTTTCGAATGGAAATATTTTTTTTAGCATGTATGTATGCTATACTATTTCGGGTTAACGGGAACGCCCTCTGTTAGTTAACATACTGTATATACATTTTTTGTGGATATTGTTATGAAGCAATTGATTAGCAATATTCATGCGCCAAAATAATTCATATTGAGATTGGTAATATTTTACGCAAATAGGAATCTTCAGGATAATTACGGAACACACTATCAGTAGCAATGGCTTACATTTTGACAATTCTACAACATTCATTGCGTTATTTACATTGTTGAGCTGATACATTTTTCGAATATAAGGAACAATGTATTACCAAAATACTCCAAATTGATAATAACGGCCTGTTACTCAATTAGGGAGCCGATTGATGAAGAATAACGAGTAATAAATAGATATGTAATACACACTTTCACGTACACCATATGAATTATAAATTTTACGGAGTTTCCTAGCAGAGGTTTAGGTCCTAGAGATTTTATACATAAAAGGAGATTCCTGGTCAATGGACGGTTCTTATCCCTAAATGAATTAAAGTCGCCTTATATGTCACTGTTCATGAGATGAGATCTAAGTCGAGAGTACGCCCATTCCGCAATAGTAAAAATAAAAACAAAATGTTAAACTACAATATTATCAAGATTCAGTCAACAACAGTCCAATATTCAGTCCTATTATGAACAGACACTATTATTATGAACAGACGCTATTATTATACAGAAAGCCAGTCAAAATTGGATCAATGAAAACTCTCTCAATAACTACACAATGGTAATTCAGTATTTAAGACACAATAATATTCTGTTTTCACTTAATAAAAATCCTCGTTATTCGTAGACCAGTGAAATTAAATAACCCATTGTCTAGCCCTGTCATTTGTCACATTCAATTTACTTGTCATCATAAACTATGGCTGTATCAATGAAATGTTGGTAGCAATGATTACGAGACCGTCGCACAAATTGATGGCATTATACGGCGATTTGAACGCGATGATTCCAATTGTCATCATTATTGTGGTTAGTGTGGTTATATCATGGAATTTCTGGGTTACTGATGCTTTGGGTGTATGTCCACAGTGCTTACGCACTTCTTTACAAATTTGATATTTAGAATGGAAAAAAAATCATAATTGATTCAGTAGCTCCAGAGATTACCCCAATATCTCACAAACTCAAAACCTTTACCTCTTTTCAGTATGGATGTTAAAATTTATTGTCTTAAGACTTATTTTTATCCTCATTTTCTTTATTTTTTTTTCTTATTTTCTTATTGGCTTTGATGACTTATTATTAGTTTGCCTTTAAGATTTCTTATTTAATCTATTCGCAGGCTTACTTTCGAGGCTCAATATTTAAATATTACTTATCATTCTTATATTTTCTAGTAGTAGAATCGAAAATTTTTCCTACATCCTGATACCACTCTTAAATATTGTGAATTTTGCCATGATTGTAACGTAAGAAAAATTTCCAAAAAGTAGAATCTCTGTAATTAACTGCCAGAAAGATTTAAGTCATCTCCTTTTACCAATTATATTATTAATCAAGCCAACTTGGCTTGATTAATAATATAATTGTTCAGAAGACCAACGATGTGAGAATCAGTCTCAAAAAAGAATATCGTGGTACCGAGTAAGAGGGGAACAGTGGAGGTCATAAAGGCAATCGCTACAATTGGTATTCAGGTGCATCCGGTTCAAAGTAAAAGTCACCTCGAAACGGTAAAAGTTTTACGTTATAATTCCAAGTTTAGGCTGGAAGTTAACACCGAAAATTGGAAAAATACTGGACAGAAGGTAATCATCATCATCTCGGCGTTAATCCCAGCCGCATTCGAAGCTTTTTCAGTTTTGCTGATTTTAGCTAAACTGCGCTAGTTTCCGTGAAGCGACTGCCGCCTGATCTCCACAACCCAAAGGCGATATCAAAGCTTTTCAGTTAGACCAACATATATATATTTTAGACTCTTATAGCAATACTTAGGTACAACCCGTGATATAAATAACTCAGCAAATTTTATTATTTTCGACGTTATTAATATCTCTTAATTCTTCTAGTCCATCGAATTGAGGTAAGACATTAACAAACATATTAATCTAATATGTCCGGAAGTTCGTGACTAAAAGTCGGTCAAATTGGTATTTAGAGATTCAATACGTCCATCAAAGTAGGTTCAATCAATTTATTTTTCAATATACAAAAATTCATATTAATGTTTTAATAAACTATACCTTGTTTTATTTCTTAGGTTTTGTTATTGCCTGTTGTTTCACTAGTCAATTGAACAGATAAAGTAATCGCCACACTGTGTAGTTATATCGAATTTGATTATTGTGCTCGGTATAACATTTATTTACAAGGGGCGAAGACAACCCAAGCTTCGCTATTAGAGAACTATATGGTTTTTGACCTTATAACTATTTTTGGTATGTCCAATTGTTCACACTTCAGCAATAAGCATCATAACTATAATTAGTGTCAACTTCCCGAACGGACAGAGACAATTTTTCCAAATACGCATGTCACATGTCACACAAAACGCATTATAAGTCGTAATAAGTAAAATTAACTCCCTAAAAAATCCGAATCGCTCAATACAAGTAATTTGCCAACACTATCAGTAGGTAAGTAAACCGCCTTTCTCCAAGCATCCGGCAGACCACACACAAACGAACAGCTGAGCAGATATTTTCGGAATTACCACGTAGGTAGCGTCACGTTATGTCTGGCTACGGATCAATGACTTTCTTGGCGGTAATTGGTTTACATTTGGCTTCCTAGAAGAAGAAGCGCGAATCGAAGATGAGTAATTAAATACTTGAGGTTGCCATGGCTAAGACAATAGAGCGAATATTACGTCTCCGTTTATAAATATCGTGAGAACTTATCATCTCATAATATTTTCTATGATTTCAGGGGGAAGCGCAATACATACTTTCATTTATAATATTAAAACAACACTTAAATATAAATCAAAAGATTTACATAAATATGAATGATGAATTATTATGATTATCAATTCAGCAAAGGTCCACACTTAAGGTTTGCCAGAGGGCGATGGAGTGGAGTAGGTAGTTATTCTGGGTCCTAGATTTGTCGATCGGTTTAAGATTGAGGGAGAGAAGATACAACTAAACTAATATTAATCTTCTATACTTTTCTGAATGGAAAAGATCATCATCTCAGCGTTAATCCCAGTCGCATCCGAAGTTTTTCAGCTTTGGAGTCTTGGAACCGCTTTACCGGTCTAACTGCTGATTTTGGCTAAACTTATATTTACCGTGAAGTGACTGCCGTCTGACCTTCACAACCCGAAGGCGATATCGAAGCATTGCAGTTAGACCAATTGTTGGAGTTTTGAGGGCTCCAAGAACCCGAAACGACTGCCATTAGATGTTTGTATGGCAACCAGGACCAACGGCTAACGTGCTTTCCGAGGCACTGCGCGGGGATCGAACCCGAATCTGAATGGAAAAGATGAATTAATTTAAATTTAGTTTAGTTTCTGAACAAGGAACTCGCGCGGCGCCATTGACCTGCAAATTGCAAAAATCTAAAGAATATTTGAATTTCGAGGGCTGCCGCTTACTCATTAAGTAACAAGAGCATCCATAGAGTTGCTTAGCATCTCTTCCCGATAATATGTTATTATGGTAGGTCTCTGGCCTCTGGCCTCTCTGACCGCGGATTCCTTGACAATTCAAAAGTGCCTACAATAAAGGTTTAGTTATTGGTAATAAATACTTCGAGTTGGAGTATAATTCTTATATGGTTGTAAAAACCAGTTGTTGATCTTAGAATGTCGGTGTCGGTTCCAAATAATTACTTATGTAGCGGAGGACGGAAGGCAGTTAGGTGGTCGTCGTATTATAATATTGACGTTCTACCGGATCTGGTTAATTTGCAAGAGATGACCCTATTATGATTGTAAACAAACTAGGCTAATGATTAATCATTTTTAAAAAACATGTTAAGGTCAGGCGTAGATTAGTAAGCTCGCCGCCCGGTAAGGACCAGGCCAGAGTCGACGGCGCGTCGTATTTCATGCGTACCTCAAAGAGATGTCAGCACATCGTGACGGGTTCCACGAAAGACCGATGCCTCCTGGTTCAGGGTTACGGGTTGGTTAAATAAGAAAGCGTGGCCCTGGCCGTCGCACAGGCAAGTAAACAAACACAGGTGGGTTTTAGTCAGTACAAGTCTGACATGCACTTCCGCTCCGCCTAGAGCGGGAGAAGTCATTTGATGATTTCCCATTCCAACAAAAAAAAGGCGTAGATTAGCAGATTCGGGATGTATTATCCCTCTAGCCGTTTATTCGATCACCATGTTACGTGGGTAACAAATGTTATCCATGGCGCCTTCGCCGGGCCGGAACAAGCGAAGTAGACCAAAGAAGTGCTGGCTTGACGTTGTAAGAGATGACATGCGTGCCAACAATCTCTTTCTTACCACAGGAAGCTTAAGATCGCGCGATCCCGGGCTCCAACGCGAATGTCACGCATGCAACCGGCACTGAACGCTGGATTGATGATGATAATGTAACATTTATTCGATCGTAATTTTGATGTAAAATAAACAGGCCGTTTCGAAAGAAAGTAGATAAAAACGCTGTGACAAGAAAATTTTATGTATATATACCTAGATAAAAGTAGTAGGGCACCTTCCTTTTTATGATACAAATATGTTGGTATAACATCTTGCTCCCGACACATCCGCCTGCTTAGCCGGACGTAAAGCCGGCCAAATGATTCACGCTTATTGACATCGTTACGATTGCATTGTTGCGTGTTCTGCGTGAGTCAATGACCGGAACATGGTAGTAGAGGCAATTTTGACAGATTATAATAATTATTTATTTTATTTAATGACAACAATGGTCCAATGGTTAGTAACTTATCTACTAAGGGTAACACTTAAAAACTCATCCTGACTGCCGCACAAGCAACGTAACAAGATTATGATAGAGATGAAATTGTGAACGTTCTTGAAATTGCCTCTCGGATGTCTCAAAAGCTTATATGAACGGTTGTGATTGTTGTCAATCTGGTCGATTTTATACGATTTTAAGATGGAGAAGAGCATGCCAGGCACTCCAAAGACACTATTTTATATCAAATACGTATTGGTTACATACAATTGACTCGATAGTTTTGGTTTGCTGATGAAGAAACAACAATTTGCAAAGATCTAGATAGGGGTCACCAAGATATAGGTTGTGCCTAGTTTGGGACCCCCTGTTAATTCGATCAAACTTAAAAGCTCTTCTGCTGTTCATAATAGCCTGCTATTCCTTCTATGTTTTTATACCATATGTAATTAGTCTAATAAATAAATATTTTTCCTTGTTTTATATAGGGACATAAAATTTTGAGAGTGAATGTTTAGTAGGTGTTTCCTTACTTGCCTAAAGTGGTTACTTGTGTCCATATCTTAACTATCATATCACAGTATGATGACGTACTTATATTTCCCCGAACCATTTCTTTTTGTATCTTTTGTATTTATAATAATGAAATTATGATTGGTATATGGATAGTCGGTGGGGCAGCAAGATTCTGGAGTGGCGGACATGTTCCTTAAGATGCAGCGTAGCGAGAACCCAAAAAGTTGAACCGATGACCTAGTGAAGGTCGCGGTAAGGCGATGGATGCAGGCAGCACAAGACCGGTCATCGTGGAAAGAGGAGCTCTATAGGCTTAAGAAGAAGATTAATATATTAAACTGAATTATTACTGGCTCTATCTACAACATTACTGTCGCGGTCAGTGGTTGGTGCTCACCGCATCATATAATTATGCTTTTCACATCAACACGCTGTAATTCAAGTGACAGTTATGAAATGCCATTGAAAGTTATTAGAAATATAATTTCTTTTAACGTTAATTATAAAGTAAAAGGAATTTGTCATCATTTTACTCACGGAACGCTAAATTACGCCATTTTTTCGTGTCGTATATTTTGTAATCGTGAAAACTTAAGCGAAGTGAGAGTCGAGGGAGCTGTCATTCCAACCTATGATAAGAATTGACACTCATCATCATCAATATCTTATCGTCCCACTGCTGAACACAGGTCCCCTCTCATAAAGAGAAGGATTGAGCGTAATCACCTCTTCAAGTTGAGCACTTTGTCTTAAAGTCGAAGATGTTTACATATTTTTGGAGCCTTGGCAATGTATACATATTTTTGCTTCTGACTGTATATGTGTAAACCATGGCCATAATTGTATCAACACTGCTCGTAGCGATAAGACTGCCCATTTTGTCACCCTTTGGAAAATCAATTTATTTGGTGTACATAATGAAGGGTATTGTAATGTTTTCAATTCTATTCTCTCATTGGTGATGGAAAACATCGTTAAGAAACCAGCAAGTTCTAGACCCAAACATTCCTAGACATGTGACATCTACTGACTGATTAGCAGTTCACTTCCTCTCTGAGATCTGGTATCCCCACCACAGGATTTTTTCAAGCTGATCATACGTACACACGTCACATCAAGCTATACATAACCAGTATAAGCTGACTTCTAATTGTTTAAAAAAAGCTTAACAATAGCGATGTTTGCTGGATAAAAAAAATTGATTCTATTTAGTCCGTCATTCGTTATAGTCAGATATAGAAAACACTAACTCATCATCATCATCATCAACCTTTTATCGTCCCACTGCTGGGCACAGGTCTCCTCTCATACAGAGAAGGATTGAGCGTAATCACCACGCTTGCTCAATGCGGGTTGGCGATTTCAGACTTATAAAGTCCAGGTTTCCTCAAGATGTTTTCCTTCACCTTCAGTCATTGGTGTCCAAGATATACTTAGAAAGTACATATAACTTTAGAAAAGTTACATTGGTACTTGCCTGACCTGGAATCGAACCCGCGCACTCGTACTTGAGAGGCTGGTGTTTTAACCACTAAGCCACCTCGACTTTTTAATTGACCGTCTTTCAGATTATAGAAAAATATTGGATACGTATATTTTGTTATATCAAATGAATAAAAATTGATAAATATAAGAGGCATCAAAGATCAAGAGTGGTGGCTGGTGACGTCACTGGCCGCTAAAAAGTGTAGCGTGCAGTGACGTCACACGAGTTCTCAACGCGCTGTGTCGTCTTCATTTTTTGTGTTTAGGACAAAAGAAAAAATACGTGTCTAGTATTTTTTGGAAATCTGACGGACTAATTAGTTTTTTTAGTCAAATACCCTATTCGAGGTCAGTTTAAAATGGAAATTTATAGCTTGATATTTAGGAGTCAAAGATGAGTCAAGATCATGACGAAACTGCTGATTCGTTTAGCCATTCAGTAGCTATGAAATCCTAATAACAAGTTCATAGCTTCTATTTTCATCTTGAAAAAATGTTGATTAATAACTGTATTAACATCTAAACTTAAATATGAATATTTTTAATTAAAATATCTTGATCATTGCATTTTATATCAAATCAAATCAAATCAAATCATTTATTTCAAATAAACCAGTTACAGGCACTTTTGAATTGTCAGAAGGTCGGTCAGTCAATAAGATGAAGCTAGTCGCCCATTCCAAAGAGTAGGTACCTATGGAGAAGAACGGGCAAGAAACTCCATGGACACTCTTTTAAATTTTTAAGCTATTGTTACAAATATTTGATTACATCATTCATGTTGAAATCAACCGTGTGAGAACGATGCAGAAATACATTGTACGCTGAGAGCGTCCATTATGGAAAACATACAAAAATCAATTCAGAAATTAAAATACGCCGTGGCAGCTAAGAGATGACCAGTCCCCTCCGACGGCGTCCGTTCACGAACATGACGTATGGATCAGCATCATTCAGCTCAACCATATCGAAGGGAACCCACTGACCCAAAACACACGCCACCATCAGCGAGACATTTGAGTGAGCATGACATACTCTCAACAGCCAGAGCACAATTAAGTCAATAAAAAAGACTAACCCAACAAATAAATGCCTTACAGCACATTCGTACATTGTGCTCACACGTTTGCCATGCAATTATACAATACTAAGAAATTGAATCTACACAATGCTAAGACGTATAGATATGTTAGGCAAGCGACCTTGTAGGATGTTGTACTGCTAATCCAAAGTATTTTAAACTCGTGTCAACGCAATAACTATGAATAATGTTGCAAAATGTGTAATATGCTTATCATTTATTTTAAATAATGATCTTCAGATTGAATCATAAAGAATTTTGTAATCCACGGGCTGCGTTCTAACCTAAGCGATTGACGCGCGAATACGCGATTCCATGTCCTTCATATAAATATTAAATACTAGCGACCCGCCCCGGCTTCGCACGTGGACTAATGATATAGGTACCTAAGCCTTCCTCAAGAAACGGTGACCCTTCAATAAAAATAATGTCTACTGTGCCGCCCATCAGCCAATATCTGACTCTGCAAGATACATCGACCTTATTGACCATGGATAGCCAGTTCCACCACCTTCAAACAGAATGAAAGCCTACTGGGGTAGCAAGTTTGTTCGAATTAATGGTCCCCTGCTCCGACCCACTCCCTGCGCGGTTTAGGCAGAAAAACACTCAAGTAGCAGGCGGCCGGCACCGATGACTGACCGATTATTTCTGGTGTTTAGTTTTCAATAAATCGTGATATCTCCTGAATGAAACAACCAATTCCAATAATTCTAAAAGAGATCTGTTGCTACTGAAATTACCTTTGATATGAAGTAGTTTGTTTGGATAAGGATTAATAAATAATAAGGAACAAATAGTGGGCTCTGAATTCGACTGGCATTTTAATTAACTTTTCATACATAAAAAAGTAGTCATAATGAAGAAACTATAGTAGGTAGACATATGGTGTCGCAGACTTTTTTGTAGGCATTTTTAAGTTCTACAATACTGTAGTACATTATTTTGACCTATCTCATAGGGTTCAGCCAGCGTTTGCAATGTAAGCTCAAAAAAATGGGTTTATTTTGCGACATATGTTAGAAACCTCAAAAACAATAGTATTTCTCCATGATTTAATAAATGTTATTATACATAAAAACCTTTCTCTTGAATCACTCTATCTCCTCATCATCATCATCGACCCTTCCATCGTCCCACTGCTGGGCACAGGTCTCCTCTCAAACAGAGAAGGACTCACTATCACTCACTAATAGGATCACTCTATCTATTAAAACAAAACTCTATCAAAATCCGTTGCTTAGTTTTAAAGATTGAATCATACAAAGCGACATAGGGAAAGTAAAAGTGACTTTGTTTTATAATATGTAATGATGATGTAGTGATTAGGCAGTGGGCGGGGCACATTGCTCGTAGAACTGATGGCCGATGGGGCAGTGAGGTTCTGAAGTGGGGGCCACATGCCGGAAGAGGCCCCCAACAAGGTGGACGATGACCTGGCGAAGGTCGCGGGAAGCCGATAGAAGCGGACAGCACAAGAACGGTCATTGTGAAAGGCATTGGCCCAGCAGTGGGCCTCTATAGGCTGAAGAGGAAATATTAGGTGCGCCCCGCGGTTTCACACGCATAAGTTCCGATCCACCAATTACAATAAAAACTATACACACCTAAGTCATCATCATCATCCCAGCGTTAATCCCAGTTGCATCCGAAGCCTTTTCAGCTTTGGAGTCTGGGGTCCGCTTTACCAATCCAACTGCTGATATGGCTAAACTTCGACATTTTCCGTGAAGCGACTGCCGTCTGACCTCCACAACCCGAAGGCGACATCGAAGCATTGCAGTTAGACCAATTGTTGGACTTTTGAGGGCTCCAACAACCCGTAATGACTGCCACTAGATGTTCGTATGGCAAACGGGACCAACGGCTTAACGTGCTTTCCGAGGCACGACCAGACCAGTGCAAATATTGATATTCATGCATACAAATACTTGCACTGTGCGGGGATCGAACCCGTGCCACCTTGCGCAGCGGCCGCGTCCGCTACCGCTACGCCACGGAGGCTGTCAAATGGTGGTGTATACACACCTAAGTATTTAAATAATCTATGCTAAGCCCTTTATTGTAACAAAGTAAGATAAACGGCGACACGAAGATCAGATTAATTGTATTCTATTATTTTATCCAGTCAGAAGTAATTAAACAGTGTGCAATCGTGAACCGAACCTATAGCCTACGTAAATGCAATACAATAGTCCCAATCAGCATCTAAAGTATTAAATTATGGTGTTACTGGTAATGTAATAAACAAAAAAGGGCTTTTAAAACCATTTTTTTTAATCCATACTAATATTATAAATGCGAAAGTAACTCTGTCTGTCTGTCTGTCTGTTACGCTTTCCCGCTTAAACCTCTCAACCGATTTTGATGAAATTTGGCACAGACAATCTTTGGACCCTGAGAAAGAACATAGGCTACCTTTTATCCCGGAAAAATATGATGTTCCCGAGGGAAATCTAAAAAGCGCGATATAACCGAACTCCACGCGGGCGAAGCTGCGGGCGGAAAGCTAGTCCATACTAATATTATAAATGCGAAAGTAACTCTGTCTGTCTGTCTGTCTGTTACGCTTTCCCGCTTAAACCTCTCAGCCGATTTTGATGAAATTTGGCACAGACATTCTTTAGACCCTGAGAAAGAACATCTATAGGCTACCTTTTATCCCGGAAAAATTTGATGTTCCCGAGGGAAATCTAAAAGGCGCGATATAACCGAACTTCACGCGGGCGAAGCCGCGGGCGGAAAGCTAGTAATATTATAAATGCGAAAGTAACTCTGTCTGTCTGTTACGCTTTCCCGCTTAAACCTCTCAACCGATTTTGATGAAATTTGGCACAGACAATCTTTAGACCCTGAGAAAGAACATAGGCTACCTTTTATCCCGGAATAATTTGATGTTCCCGAGGGAAATCTAAAAAGCGCGATATAACCGAACTCCACGCGGGCGAAGCCGCGGGCGGAAAGCTAGTCTTTAATATTTTTAAAGTTGCCGAGTCTCTTGTTCAAAAATTACACTCATTTTAAGTTTACTGCATCTTTTTCTTTTTAATTCATTAAAAAAAGGATAGATGATGACATTTTACTTTCGTCCTGTCAAATTAAGCTACTCCATAGACAGTTTGGATGCAATTAAGAACATGGCGACTAAAAATACTTCGATTTAGGCGGGGATTAATTTTACAGAACCTATCTTCTGTCCTTTTCTCTTTGAAATAGATGGAAAAAGATTGCATGGAACTTTAGATGCGTTTTTAGCACCACTACGATCCGGACGAAGCGTTTCGCCTCCTCCTTTATACCGCGTGCATCGAGGGACTGGAACAATTTGTCAGCGGCGGTGTTTCCGTCGGACTACAATTTGAGTTTCTTCAAGGCTAGAGTGAATAGGCTCTTAATAAACTAGTACGCTTTACTATCAACGATTGCGTCACTGCTTACCATCAGGCAGGATTGCGGTCAAGCGCTAGTTTATAATATATATATATAAAAAAAAAAGATTGTTGAAAAATTAAATTTGAACAAGTTAAAGTTTAACGCCCATAAATATTCAAAGGTCACAGTTTCTTTTAAAGTCCAGGTGTAAAATTAAATCATAAATCACAATAAAGTTCCCTTTCCAAATACGTCCCCCAAAAAAACTTACTCACTACATCCGTGTTTGACCTCAATTCTCAGAAACCTTACTTACATAACTTTTTATATCTTGTGCAAGTCACCAACCCTGATCAATGACCCTTCGGTATACAGACCACGGAAGTGAAGGTCTAAGGGCTGGGCACCGAATTGAAAATTGAATGAATGCGCAATAATCGGTTGGCAAGGAAGTAAGTGCACATGAAAAAACCGGCCAAATGCGAGTCGGACTCGCACACCGAGGGTTCCGCCGTACAAACGTAGCGGTTTACAATTTATGACGTACTAGCTTTCCGCCAACGGCTTCGCCCGCGTGGAGTTCGGTTATATCGCGCTGTTTAATTTCCCCTCGGGAACATCAAATTTTTCCGGGATAAAAGGTAGCCTATGTTCTTTCTCAGGGTCTAAAGATTGTCTGTGCCAAACTTCATCAAAATCGGTTGAGAGGTTTAGGCGGGAAAGCGTAACAGACAGACAGAGTTACTTTCGCATTTATAATACTAGCATTGATTTAGAATTTTCACAGTTTAGAGGCAATTAGATTTAAGAAGTGTTTGATATGAATTTCAACTTTAATATCTTTACGCGTTCATGTGAAAAAGGGTAGGTAGTAAGTTTATAATTATTAAAAAAATATTTTATGTCGTGTAAGCAAAAATAATATTTTAATATTTTATGTAACTTCAAATTTATCATTTTCACAATTTTCCTTTATCTGTCTGTACTATAATATAACGTTGCTTCGTGCCGAATTTCAAGATTCTGAGTTCACGGGAAGTACCTTGTAGGTTTTGATTCCCTAGCGTGTGACGGAAATTCGTCTAAGGTGTCGGTATAAACTGCTGTATCTTTTGATCGCTTTAACCTAGAAGTTTGATTTTTTTCACTGCTTAAAGCGACAATAGACCTAGGTATTTGGTATAAATTTCAATTTGATAACTTTATTCGTTCGTGAGAAATAAGGTAGTAAGTTCTGTTTTATTAAAATATGTTTATTATATTATATAACTAAAAAAATGTGATTTTCGCAATTTCTCCTATATTTGCATTATATGACAATGCTTCATGCCAATTTTCAAGATTCTGAGTTTACGGGAAGTATCCTGTAGGTTTTGATTCCTTTGCGAGTGTCGAAAATTTGTTGAAAATATCGACATAATCGGCTGTATCTTTTGATTGGCTTGGCTTAGAAGTTTGATATTTTCACAGCTTAAAGGGACAATAGACCCGAGTATTTCATGTGAATTTCAGCTTGATACGTCTACGCGTTCTTGAGATAAAGGGTCTTGACAGACAGACAGACAGACGGACAACAAAGTGATCCTATAAGGGTTCCGTATTTTCCTTTTGAGGTACGGAACCCTAAAAAGGTGTGGAGGTTATTTTAGAAATATTTTTAACTAGCTGATGCCCGCGACTCCGTCCACGTGGACTTCCGTTTACAGGGCGCGATGGTTTCCGTAAATTAAAAAGAGGTCAGTTGATATAAAAAAAAGCGCCTGTTAAAAAAATGGGAGCAATATGTAGTACGTCCGCGTTAGCTCCCGTTATCACATTATTTTTTGTTACTGTCCTGCTCCTATTTGTCATAGCGAGATGTTATATGGCCTATTTCCTTTCTCAGTCTCTAGACTATCTGTGTACCAAATTTCATTACAATCGGTTCAGTAGTTTTGGCGTGAAAGCCAGACAGACAGACAAAGACACTTTCGCAGTTATAATATTAGTATGGATTTGAGTTATTGGCAACAACTGTCTCCCGGAAGGTTATATGAAAACAGTACGGAGTTAATTTATTCAATCACGATTTTGCTTTGAATAATGTAAAGCTGAGGTTATTATTGGCATAAGGATAATAATCTCAAAAGCCTCCATAAAATGAGAGCTATTTACTACACGAATGCAATAAAGAGTGAATGAAATAAAGGAAAAGTTCGAAAATTATTCGTTTGTAGTTTTATCACAAAATATATTGTTTTACGACTACAAATTTATATTTGCAGTTGGAGAATTGACCCTAACGTAAGTGGATCTATGGGAGTACATGTTTTTCAACGACAATATTTCGTTCCAATAACGGTATCCTAATGTAATACAAAGCACAGGTCCGTTCGTGTGTACTACAGCCACATTTGGGCTGGTGCTGCAAAATCCCACCTGGCTACTTTGGATTCAGTGGAGAGGCGTGCGAAGAGGCTGATTGGTGACCCTGATCTTACTCGAGTTGGTCTCCAAAGCCTAGAGCACAGGCGTAGAGTAGCCAGCCTTTCGGTGTTCTATAGGATGAATTTCGGGGAGTGTGCGAGGGAATTGCATGATTTAATTCCCCCATCTCCGTTCCACCAGCGGACGACCCGTCGTACGGCTGGTTTCCACCCTTACGTTGTTAACACCACTACGATCCGAACGAAGCGTTTCGCCTCCTCCTTTATATCGCGTACATCGAGGGACTGGAACAATTTGCCAGCGGCGGCGTTTCCGTCGGACTACAATTTGAGTGTCTTCAAGGCTAGAGTGAATAGGCTCTTAATAAACTAGTGCGCTTTACCATCAACGATTGCGTCACTGCTTACCATCAGGCAGGATTGCGGTCAAGCGCTGGTTTATAATATGTAAAAAAAAAAAAAAAATCTGGCACGTACCTGATCGGTTTTTTCAAACTTTAAAGTCTGGCTTCCTTAAAAACCAAACGTCAGAAGACATGAGTGTGTAACTCCTCTCCAATTCACATACGTGGTGACTACGTAGACTAATAAACAATACGACGAAGAGAAATCTAGGCCACCCAATATCCTGGACTTACGTTAAGTATCGCCGGAAAAACATTCCGTCTATAATTACCACTTTGTGCTAAATATTTACCAATAGGATGCGCCTACGCATGCCTATGTATTTATTAAACATGAGAAGATTTAATCAGGGAAGCATCCTCGCGTGTTTGGACTAAATTATGGCGTTGATTGGAGGGAAGTTTTTATTAATTAATAATAATGCAATCTTGATATAATTAGGATTTATTAATAAAAAAAATTAACAATGACCCACATTGTAACATACATTCTGCTTCAGCGTTTAGAGGTCCACTGCTGGACAAAGCCTTAGGGGGTTTGACGTATCTGCACAACAGCGTACATGAATGAATGTTATTAAACTGTCAAAATGAAATAAAACCCATTGCTACTGATAGGGCCGAGGGACCCGTCTGATCTCACAGATCTCACAGTCAAGTTTTTACGTCATTTCTTCATACGAGCAAACATACAATTAGTTTCAAATCAAACAAATTCCAAAGTGCCATTCTAGCACAAATCGTGAGATAACTTGCATTTATTGGTTCAAACGCTACATTAAACTCGCTTATAGTGAACTAGCTTTCCGCCCGCGGCTTCGCCCGCGTGGAGTTCGGTTATATCGCGCTTTTTAGATTTCCCTCGGGAACATCATTTTTTTCCGGGATAAAAGGTAGCCTATGTTCTTTCTCAGGGTCTAAAGATTGTCTGTGCCAAATTTCATCAAAATCGGTTGAGAGTTTTAGGCGGGAAAGTGTAACAGACAGACAGACAGAGTTACTTTCGCATTTATAATATTAGTACTAGCTTTCCGCCCGCGGCTTCGCCCGCGTGGAGTTCGGTTATATCGCGCTTTTTAGATTTCCCTCGGGAATATAATTTTTTTCCGCGATAAAAGGTAGCCTATGTTCTTTTTTGCGTTATAAAGGAAAGTATGTAGTTGGTTGGAACAAACACGTTCGTGAGGCTCATCGCGTTGCCCGACTATGTTATCAAATGTGGCTGTTTTTTAATAAACCTACCTCCGGAGTTATTTATGAAAATATGTGTAAATCGCGAAATCTGTTTAAAAGTAAGTTAAAATATTGTCAAAACAACCAGGAGAAAATTAAAATGGATATGTTAGCATCTTGTCATGAAAGTAAACAATTTAATAAGTTTTGGAAATTAACTAATAAATTAAAACATAAGTTGGGTGTACCGATGAGCGTCGCGGGCGTGAGCGACCCCACTGAAATAGCTAACGCTTTTCACAAACATTTTAAGGTGTGCTCGCGTTTAGGTAACTATGGCGAGTCGTCTAAAAATGCCGCTGGGGCGGTCGTGACTGGGGTCGACCGGGTTCACCCTGTCAGGTTCTCCGCTAAGGAAGTTGCGAGAAGTATACAGAACATGGTGAGGGGTAAGTCTCCCGGTCACGACGGCCTCAGTGTCGAACATCTTAAACACGCTGGGGTACACTTGCCGCGAGTGCTGGCTATGTTTTTTAACCTTTGTCTGAGTCATAGTTACTTACCTGCTCAACTTACTAAAACGATCGTTGTGCCAGTAATAAAGAATAAGACAGGCGATGCCTCCGATATCTCCAATTACAGGCCGATATCACTTGCTACTGTATGTGCTAAGGTATTGGATAGTCTGCTTGATAAAATACTGGCTAAACATATCATTCTCGAGGATGGTCAGTTTGGCTTCAGACCAAACTTGTCGACAGATAGTGCAATTTTGAGCCTTAAGCAGACTGTCCAATATTATACTGACAGAAAGACTCCTGTAATGGCCTGTTTCTTGGATTTATCGAGGGCCTTCGACCTGGTCAATTATGACCTGCTCTGGCATAAGCTCACGCACGACACTACTGTTCCCGCTGACGTTATATCACTGTACAGTTTTTGGTATAGCAGTCAAAAGAATACGGTAAGGTGGGCAGGCTCTTACTCTGAGATGTATGGGTTGGACTGTGGGGTAAGACAGGGAGGTTTGAGCTCCCCTCGTCTTTTTAATCTGTACATAAACAAGCTGATAGGTGAACTCAGCAGTACCAAAATCGGCTGTGACGTGGACGGTGTTTGCGTGAACAATATTAGTTACGCTGATGACATGGTGCTGCTGAGTCCATCTATCGGTGCTTTAAGAAAACTCCTTGAAATATGTGAAAGTTATGCAGTGACTCATGGACTCAAATACAACACCGATAAGAGTGAGTGGTTGGTCTTTAAATCAGGTACCATGACCTATGAACAGCTGCCTGAAATCTCTCTCTCTGGGTCTCCTTTAGGGCGGGTTGCAAAGTTCAAGTATTTGGGTCACTGGGTCAGTGACGACTTAAAGGATAATCTGGATATTGATAGGGAGCGCAGGTCGCTGGCTGTCCGTTGCAACATGCTGGCCCGCAGGTTTGTGCGCTGTTCTAAGGCTGTTAAGATAACGCTTTTTAAGGCCTTCTGCCAGTCATTTTACACGTGCAGCCTGTGGGCCACGTATACCCAGCGGGCATACAGCGACTTGCGCGTACAGTATAATAACGCATTCAGGGTGCTCTTGGGGTTGCCGTGGCGCTGTAGCGCGTCAGGGATGTTCGCGGAGGCGAGGGTCGACGGGTTCGCCGCGATCATGCGAAACCGTTGTGCTTCCATGATGGCGCGCTTGCGCACCTCCTCCAATGGCATACTGAATGTGTTTTCGGATCGGTGGGACTCGCCCCTCTTACGTAGGTGGATAGGAGTCCAGACCCACTTTAGTTAATTCTTTACTAACATTAGGCTAAGCTTTATTTGTACTAACACTATATGGATGTTTTTTAATCCGAAATAAAATTTTGAATTTGAATTTGAATTTTCAGGGTCTAAAGATTGTCTGCGCCAAATTTCAACAAAATCGGTTGAGAGGTTTAAGCGGGAAAGCGTAACAGACAGACAGACAGAGTTACTTTCGCATTTATAATATTAGTATGGATGAATAGTTACTGATCTAAGGTGTGTTTTTACTAGATATAGTAACACAGGCATGTTGTGTAATGACAACACCCTTAAATATACACTACTGCATAATTGCTATGTCATAGGTTTCCAAAGTTTCGCGCTCAGGGCAATAAGATCATTCCTCCGCCATTAGGTAACTGATTATACACTCGATCAAAGTAAACGAACACTAAAGGAAACTGTAGATATGATTAAACTTCTCAAAAGAATGGAAATCTAAGACCTTGAAGCCTCAATATGTAATTATATCGCGCTATGATTAACTGACCAATTTCGCACCCACTTTATAACCTACCTATATTTTTGCTTGAGTGATTGTAAAAAAATAATTTTACAACATCCTTTGAATTGAGTATGAATTATATTATTTTTGAACACGTCTACGTACTTGTCGAATTTATAATCATGGATGTGGGTTAAATATAATGTAATGTGGGACCGGATTACAACCTGAAAGGGTAAAGTGAGACTGAAATGAGCAACTAATCTACCTGCAGTCACTTCAACCAGAATTTTAATTGTAAGATTTTACCCGATAGATCGACAGCCTCCTTGGCGTAGCGGTAGAGAACGCGGCCGCGGCGCAAGGAGGCGCGGTTTCGATCCTGCGCAGAGCAAATATTTGTATGCATGAATTTGAATATTTGCACTAGTCTGGTCGTGCCTCGGAAAGCACTTTAAGCCGTTGGTCCCGGTTGTCATACGAACATCTAGTGGCAGTCGTTACGGGTTGTTGGAGCCCTCAAATGTCAATGCTTCGATATCGC